>SJYV01034377.1:0-16716 GCA_006410875.1 Neotragus pygmaeus | reverse complement strand
TAATATCTCTGCTTTTCAGTATGCTATCTAGGTTGGTCACAACTTTCCTTCCAAGGAGTAAGTGTCTTCTAATTTCATGGCTGCAGTCACCTAAGCCAGCTCTCATTGGGAGAAGAAACAGGTACAAAGTGTAAATGAAATGGCTATTATAAGTGCATCTGTTTACTATTTAAGACACTAACAATGAAAATTCTTCTGTGAAACAAATATAGCCTCCAATTTCTGTGTTCAAAATATTTATGAAGTCCCTGTTATGTATTTGGCACTGCTCTGGTGTCAGAGACTACAACCACAAATAAAGCCAATTTGATCCCTACTTAATTGAAAAATTGTGCTTGTGGGGAGGGAGAGTAAGAGTGGGGAGGAACAAGAATAGAATAAACTGACAAACAGATAAAATAATTGCAGATAAAGTGATGTAAAAACAATAAAGGCATGATGAGTTAGAAAGTGCCAGAAGTAGAGGGGGGGCATCCTTTAGACAGAGTAGTCAGTATGGCAGTCCTCTCTTGCTGAGGAGATAAAGTTTAATGGGATGAGAGAGATATGTGGGGGTCAGCCATATAAAGACTCGGGGCAAGGTTTTCCAGGCAGAAGAGTCAGCTAGTGCAAAAGTCCAGAGCTTGGTGTGTTCAAAGAACAGAAAACCATGTGGTTGGAGCATAATTCATGCAAGGGGAGTGAGTGATGAAGGTGGTGAGGTGCATGGTGGCAGCTTACATGGGGCCTTTGTGGGACTATAGGCAGAGTCCATTTCCACTCTTCCATTGAGAGCATGTCAGAAAGCTTTTGACAATGATATGATGTGATACAGCTTAAGTTTTTAGAAGATCATCTGGCCTCTGTGTGGAGGATGGACTGTGTCAGGACAAGAGAGGAATTAGGGAAGCCAGATGAGCCCAGACGCTCAGTCATGTCTGACTCTGTGATCCCATGGGCTATAGCCTGCTAGTCTCCTCTGTCGTTGGGATTCTTCTGAGCAGAATACTGGAGTAGGTTTCATTTCCTCCTCCAGGAGATCTTCCAGATCCAGGGATTAAACTTGAGTCTCCTACATCTCCTGCATTGGCAGGCAAATTCTTTACCACTAGTGCCACCTGATTGGAGAAGGCAATGACACCCCACTCCAGTACCCTTGCCTGGAAAATCCCATGGACGGAGGAGCCTGGTGCACTGCAGTCCATGGGGTCGCTAAGAGTTGGACACGACTGAGCAACTTCACTTTCACTTTTCACTTTTATGCATTGGAGAAGGAAATGACAACCCACTCCAGTGTTCTTGTCTGGAGAATCCCAGGGATGGGGGAGCCTGGTGGGCTGCCGTCTCTGGGGTCGAACAGAGTCAGACAGGACTGAAGTGACTTAGCAGCAGCAGCGCCACCTGGGAAGCCTAGGAAGCCAGATAGGAGACTATTTTACGAGTCCTGATAAAGGGTGGGGGATTGGATGTGGTTGGCATCAGAAGTGGAAATGTGAGAACAGTTTGGCTCTCACCTATCAGCATGGATTCTCATTAGCCATAGAAATCGATAAGAAAAAAGTAGAGGAAAATACATTTCTTTAGCAACCGCAAGTAAGATGATGTGTGGCTTTTCAAAATGCAATAAAACAATGGACTGAAAAGACTTTTTCAAATCAATATTTGATTCCAGATTGATTCCAGAAATAAGCCTGGGGTGGGGTGGCTCCTGCCAATTAAAGCTTAGGTATCACTTATCTGCCTTCCCTCTACCTCTGGTGCTAAGCTGGCCTTCTAGGTTTGTTTGTTTTTTCTCTCTTGTTCCATATGCCTTGTTGCCAATTGGTATACACCTTTGATTATCACTTCCAAGAGTTGCTTACCCAGCAAGACTCGATGTCAAGGGGAATAAAATCTGCCCCAGCTCCCCAGGCTCTTGGGGGTCTTCAAATATAGGCCAAAAAGACCTTCTTTTTATGTTCATTCTGCGGAGAAAATCACAACTATACACACTTCAAATATGAAGACCTCTTGGAACATTGAAACGTATTTTTCTGTTTCCATACTCCATTCTTTGTGAATATGTTCTGCATGAATGCATGCTATCACTTCAGCAGTGCCTGACTCTTTATGACCGTATGGACTGAGGCCTACCAGGGTCCCTTTTCCATGGGATTCTCCAGACAAGAATACTGGAACAGGTTGTCATGCCCTCCTCCAGGGGTTTTTCCCAACCCCGGGACTGAACTTGTGTCTCTTATGTCTCCTGCATTGGCAGGCAGGTTCTTTACCATAGTGCCACCTGAGAAACCCTCGTGGATATTTTCAATTTTTCCCTTGTTCATCCCCAGAAGCAGTGCTGCCTGTGAGAGGCAGAATAATGACCCTCAGAGATGTCCATATTCGAATACTTGGAATCTGTAAAGATATCATATTACTCGGCAAGGGAATTAGAGCTGCAGATGGCATTAAGGTTGTTAATTATCTGGTTTAAAATCAAGAGGTTATCCTGGATTTTCAGGATGGGCACAGTGTGATCACAAGGGTCCTCAAATGTGGAAGAACTCTAGAGTCAGAGATTTGAAGAACTGGCTTTGAAGATGAAAGAAGAGAGCCAAGGGCCAAGGAATGCAGGAAGCTTCTTAAAGCACAAAAAAACAAGAAAGCAGGTTTCCCCCTGAAACTACTAGAAGGAGCATAGTCCTGCTATGCCTTGGTTTTAACCTAGTGAAACCTGTTTTGGGATTCAGAGCTTGATAACTGTTTAAAAAAAACAAACTATGTATATATAGACACACACACACATATATGTGTATATATTTGTTTTAAGCCTCTTTAGTTTTGGTGATTTGTTATAGATTTATTATTTATTTGCAACAATAGGAGACAGATGTGCTGGTATTCTCTGAGCTGAGACCAAGTAAACATTACTAATGGAAAGAACTTATCCAGTCTCCCTAGTTTATCTCACTTTATTTTTTTTCAGGTCTGTTATGAAGGATACTAGGGCTTCCCAGGTAGCATTAGTGATAAAGTATCCACCTGCCAATGCAGGAGATATAAGAGACCTTGGTTTGATCTCTGGGTTGGGAAGATCCCCTGGAGGAAGGCACGGCAACCCACACCAGTATTCTTGCCTGGAGAATCCCATGGACAGAGGAATCTGGTGGGCTGCAGTTCATAGGCTTGCAAAGAGCTGGATACAACTGAGGCGACTTAGCACCCATGGACACACATGAAGGATACTATGACTATTCCATCTGCTATGAGTCCTCCTGCTGCATTTGATCCTTACTAACTGCCTTGTGTTATTTGAAGTGTCTTTGTTATCTTTATTATACAACACAGAGAACTGAAGCAAAATAAGCACTTCGGCTGGAATTCTGGCCCAGGTAGTAGGACATGAGCTTTAGATGTAGAGCTCACTTCTTCCTTCATGACGGTCTCACTAATCAGCTCCTGGCAGGTGCAGGCAGGGTAGAAAGAATGGTTTGACTAATGCACATGCATGGGTGTGCTAGCATTAACCATAAATTTATATCTCTAGAGACCTTGCATTGACACTCATCTCAGGGGCCTCCAAGTTCTGTAACAGTTTATAATTTTTTATTTATAACTGAGATTTGAGCATCTTACCTTGGCAAGGTTGGCTTTTCATGAGGGAGGGATTGAGTGACTAGATATATCAGTGTGTCATGGTCTCTGCTCTGTTTATAGTGTATTACATGTACACATGACAGAGCATAAAAACACACAATAGCACATGAGTCTTAGGAGAAAGAGCATTGTTAACAATAAAGAGCCTCAGGAATGTATGTTTCTCTAAACATAAAGACCTGGGCCACAAGCCCACTTAGCAGAAATATCGTCCACAAAGGAGAGGCCATAAGCCGACATGTTACCATGACGTAAGCACTTCTTGTCCCTGTTGGCCTTGGCCAATGGGATGGGCATAAAAGTAGAAATAATTGGGCTAAGTCTCCAAGGCATATATGGAAAATTTGCCCAGGTTTTAGAAAACAAGGTTGGAAAACAAATTAGAAAGCTTGTTTTTTGGTAAAAGAAGCTTAAAAAACCTATAGAGAAAGACGTGTAAGCAGAAAACAAAAATGAAAGGAAAACTTGAATTAACTAAATGTGATTGTAATTTAATATTGTGAGTTGAGAGCAAATATGCAGTTCCACACCCAAAACCACACATTTTTGAGATGATAATCTTTGCAGAAGAAGGAAAAAGAAATGGAGATTCTGACTATCTCCTGGAAGGTGTCAGGGCCAGTTCCCATTTCCAATTCTCCTTACCTTTGGGCACTGAAAGTATGTAATCAGCATAATAATCCCACACACTCTTCAGTCAGTGGAGGAGAACTGAAATTTGATGGCTGTACTGATGGGGAAAAATGTACATGAATGAAGCTTCCAGCCCTTGGACAAGATTTCCAATAATAACAATAATAATAACATGGTAATGATGATCTGACCATGTGAGAGGTTCTGCCTATTAAAGCTTTGTTTCATTGTCCTCAATCCTCAAAGAAATGCAGGGCTGAATATAGAGATTTTTGACAGAAGTGTGTACCATTAATAGTTGTTTTTGTTTTCTTAATTAAAAAACAGATTAAACCCAGGCCCAACATATAAAGATGCAGTGTTTGATTTCTTAAATTGAAATTTAAGGTGAAAAACTGTGGTGGAATGGAAGTGTTTATAATATATGTAACAAATAATTAATCTCCAGTGTAGAGAACTCCTACAAATAAATTTAAAAACTGAAAAATGGACAAGAGATGTGAAAAGATATCTAGAGAAGACATATAAATGGTCAATAGATATAAAAATGTTTTCAATTTCAATAATGATGGGGGAATACAAACTAAATAAAAACAAAAAATAAATTTATAATATCAAATTGTAACAAGGTTATAAAAAAACGATTATATTCATGATAGAAACTTAATTTTTATATNATATAAATGGTCAATAGATATAAAAATGTTTTCAATTTCAATAATGATGGGGGAATACAAACTAAATAAAAACAAAAAATAAATTTATAATATCAAATTGTAACAAGGTTATAAAAAAACGATTACATTCATGATAGAAACTTAATTTTTATATCTTTTCTGAATTGCAATGAAATGATATCTATAGGAGATTTTAAATGTATATATCTTTTGCCACAGTAATACCACTTATAAGCATCTTTCCCACAGGCATACAGAAGTGTACAATGATGTATATATTCCTTGGATCTGATATCTGTCAAAAATTATACATGATATGAATGTATAGAAGTGCATAGTCTCAAAAATTATACAACATATTGTTAACAGCATTAGCTGTGGAGAGGAAATACGGCAAAGAAAGGAGATTTCACTTTTTGTTTAATAAATTCCTATATTCACATATTTTACAATAAAACTATTTACATGCATGACTATGTTCCTCAACATCTATCACCATGAACATACTTTTAAAAAACTGTTTAGAAACTTGCTATATTTGAATAATTCTGATTGGGATAACTGGAGCCATGTACAGATGGTAACTAAGGCCAGTTTAGAATAGAAGAGGTTAAACAAATATGGAAACAGTAACGATAAGTCCACATATAATTGTGATAGTGAAAACTAAAAATTGACTACATTTCTTCTAAATGTAGAAGGTAAACCTTGAGGAGATTTGTTTTGAAGGTGGCTGTGACGTTTTTCATCTTACACCACAAACACAAGGAATAAAAAGAGAAAGAAAAGTGGTTTGCTTTCTTCCTTGGCATTCTCTCAACTCTATAGACTTCATAAGTATTTGTAAGGAAGTTCCAAGCTGAGATGAAGCCAGAGTTGCCTGAAGGGAAGAGGAAGAGGATGTGAGCTATTTTTTGGAGTGGCAGCAGATTTCAGAAAGCGCCACAAAAATACTGGTTCTTGCAGGTCTCACCCTCATGTGCCAACCTGTAACTGTTGTTGACTACAGTCTTACTGCTGGATACCACTAAGGAAATCTTACATAAAATATGACTAAAAAGAAAAGAGCCACTAGGTAAAATAATGAGACTTTTTTGATGAGTTGGGATTTATTGAAACACTACAAAGGTAAAACCATCCTTTCCACAGATCTTAAAATAAAAATTTGTCAAAATCCAACAATAATTCTTTATTTTTAAAAGCATACACTCAAAATAAAAATGCATGAATACTTTTCTAATGTGATACAATACAGCGATCTTGGCTCAGAAACCAATACCTGAACAATTGCTATAAACAAATACATTCAGTGAAGTACCTGTAAATGAAATTAGTTTGTAAAAATCAATAGCCTCTGTAAAATAGCTGGTTAGAAAACATCAATTTAAAATAGCAACATACAAAATGTTGAAAAATTTTAAAACAAGCATTTTGTCTTATATGACCCCTATAAAGGAACTTCCCAACACTTCTGAAAACCAGAAAGTCTGGAACTAGTGGAAGGACACACCATATGCTTGGACAAGGTGACATAATGCCATAAAGATGGCAGATGTCACTAAGTCAATTTATGTATGCAATGTAATGTCAATAAAAATAGCACTACATTTGTAGAATCAAACATGTCTATTCTAAAATTCATATGTAAAAATAAGCTAATTATAAAATGTATGAATTCCAAAAAAGAAGATCAATGAAAGTGTGTCAGAATTAAGAGTGTCCTGTAGGCATATGAATAGATTTCTGGCAAGGAATGCAAATTACAGGCAGTAGATCCAAATGCTTTTTGAAATTCATTGTATGAGAAAGACACCATCTCAAATCATGGGAAATGAGATCATTCAATAAATAGGATAGTAGTCTCAAACAAATGCATAAAATTAGAGTTGGATTGGTGTATTAAGCCATGCACCAGAATAAATTACAAACAAATCAAAGCTTTCAATGTAAAAGAGAAAAAAAAAAAAAAAAAGAATCCAAAAACATACTAAAGAAAGAATGTGGAAACAAAGCCCTTTGTAACCTAGGAGTTGGAAGGCTTTTTAAACTATAACTTAAGATCCAGTAGTCAGTAAACAAAAAAGGTAAATCCAACCATACAAAAATAAGAACTATCTTCCTGGGGGAAACATTTGAAAGACCAATAACAGGAGAAGTTTCCACCTCATATTAGCAGGTGAAGGACTAATTCCATCATATAAAAAGGGTGTCTAGAAATTTTTGAAACAAACCTTTGACCTGATAGAAAAAAATGATAAAGGATATAAACAAATAGTCATTTATATTCTTGACAAGGAATCCCAAACATAAAAGTTGCTCAATCTCATTGTTAACTTAAAAAGATGCAAATTAGTACTACATGAAGATACTGTTTTTCCCCTTACTTATTAGATTGGCCAAAACCCAAGATTTGGTAACATATTCTGTTGGTAAGACCATGAGGAAATGGGCATTCTCATACAGTGCTGGGGGAAACATAAGTTTGTACAACTCCGTGGAAGTCTATTTTAAAGTAACTGCAAAATTATAAAATTTTTAATGCATATACCACTCCAGGAGTATAGAGAAAGTCTATGCTTAGAATCTACACCTTATATGATATGGGGTGATGTGTGAAAGTTTATGATGGTACCTTTTTTTAAACAGAATATATTACAGAACAACCCAATGTCTATCATTAGGGAAATGGTTAAACTAAGTATGATTCATCCATACAAATGGATATTATATAACTGGGAAAAAAAAAAACAACCAAGCAAACAATTGTGGCCACTCTCTATGTGCTGTTTTCAATAGATCTCCAAGATAAAATGTAAGTCGAAGAAGAGTGTATGTAGTAGGGTACCTTTTGTGTTAAAAAGGGAAAATAGTATGTTCTTATTTGCATGTTTCCAATTCTGTGTCTACCACTTACCTCTGGGCGAATTGGAGCAAAATATGTATTATGTCTGCATTTCAGTGGCATTACTTAAAGGTGTAGGTAATCATTATCACTTAAGAAGGTTTTAGAAGAGTTAAGTGATAAAAAAAAATACACATAAAGCACCTAGTAAGACATTTATTTCATGATAAATATTCAAAACAGTAGTTATTGATACTGGAATGGACTCTGTCTTCACTGTATAGACTTTAGGAAATAGTCTGAAAGCTAGTATCTCTAAGCTAATATTTCTTATTTGTTATGACTCACTCAGTATATTTATATACATAATTATCTCATTAACAAGTGCCAAAGTGCCTGAGGATTGAAACAGGATAATATTTCAATTCAAACATTATGAAATACAGACCATTAAAGCTCCGTCTGAAATCACATATCTAGAAACACAAAGCAACGCAGAAGGAAAATCCGATTTGTATAAAATTTGATTTGCAGAAGTTTTAAGAGAAACAGCCACTGGTAAAGTGAATTCCACCTGTGTCAAATTATCAGTCACCTTCAACGCCTAGGAAGACCCCCAAACACAGCATCTGGCAATCAATTCTCCATTTCTCAGTGAAGCCCAAAGGAACTGGGTAGGAACCAGCATGGTATTGTAAAAAGAAAATCATGTGGGCCAATTCAATTTCCTCCTATGACAGAATGACAGGTCACAGAGATAGGAGAAAAGCAATAGATGTAATCTACATGAGCCACAGCAAGTCTTTTAATTCTGTCCCACATGACAGTTCCATCAAAACACTGATGATTGTGTCTAAATCAGAGTCTGAGGAAGTGGTAGCCCCTCCTATCCCCTCTTGGGTCACTCAGTCTTAGCAGAGACCCAGATAGAACTAGTAGAACATCTACTAGGAGACTAGAGCCTGTTGGGAATGGTGGAGAATGGAGAGGAGATATATGGAGGTGGAAATTAATGCAGACCCTGAAACAGGGTGAAAGATAGAGGCAGAGTGTATGTACATTTCTAGGATTATAGGGCTGTGTAGCTACAAACACTCAAAGAGGTAAGTATGAGATGGGACAACATGGTTGGTAGTAAGGAGCTTCTCATAGTGAGATCTAGAGGGGAAGAGAAGCCAAGCACCAGTGTATATTTGTGGTACACAGAAAACTGTGGGCAAAGTGAATGGCACACATGGTTACTCATTGCTTTTGAGTGTGTGTGTGTTTATATGTGCAATACATGCACATGTTAGAGAGAGAGATCTTCAGGGGCTTTGTGTGAAAAACCATCGGGTTATAAAGGTGGAGGGGCAGAGCTCAAACTGGGGAGGATGTGTTTCAGAAACATATAGACATAGGAAAGTTTCTTTTAGACATTGGTCATCTGTGTCCTGTGATTACTATGGAACTGGAAAAGGTTGCACCCATGTTACTGATGAGTTGAAGATTTGAATATGAGGGCAGAAGCTGGATGGATGCAGTTCTTTTTTAATAGTCCTTCTAGCTCAGATTCTATACTTACAATAGAAATATTAAGGGGTAGGAAATAGAGGTCACATATTAGATTTGGCTTCAGTTTGGACCCTAATGCAGTAAACTTATCAGGAGAGCCTTCCAGGGTGAAGAAGACAGTGGTATTCTCCCACTCCAGGGAAATCATGATCTCGTTCTTAACACAATAACGTAAAATTTCTCATTAGAAAGTTCTTCATTTGTTATGTCAGTAACCGTATCTTCTTAACTGTGATGTTGTCAGTTCACTAAAAGAAAAAAAATGATGCCCTGTTCTGAACTCATTCTTGGTTACTGCATCATCATAATTGTTTGGTAATTTTATTACTACTCTAAGGCACGCAATCCTTCTTTTGTTGACTACTGAAGAGGAAATTGTTAATGACATTAATAAGATGATAATGTGACATGGAACTCTGGGTAAGGTTTGTCTCTGTAAGGTTTTTCTGGAGAAGTGAGTACATTGTTGGGAAGAAACATCATGATTTTGTTAGATGCTCTGACACCCACCTCTGAGATTATCGTGAAAAGTAAATTAGATGCTGTATATACAAGGACTGGGCATGAAGTCATGGTTTAATAAATGCTAGTTTTTTTTTTTTTCTTTTTTAAATAAAGTCTAACTTAAACATTGGCTTACTATCGATGACTAAGGAAATCATGAATCTTCTTGTAAGCACTGGGCATGAAGGAAGAACTTGACAAGTTCATTCTTAATGAAGTCAAAATAAATAAATAAATGAAACTGATTGATTATAACAGAGGAAGCCTTTCTGGTGATATAAAATGGGCTTAGAACAGTGTCTGGAAAATAATGAATTTTTATTAACTGTTTGTTTATATTGTGCTATTTTTCGAAAGGTTGGGGAGAGGACAGTTGGGGAGATGACATGAATTAACTTGTCATATGACCTTGACTCATGCAAGCCAGTCTAGAAATTCAAATGCAAACTAACTCCTGCCTCTCCTCCCAGAGTTTACAATTTGTAACTGCCCCTTTCCCCAACACAGAAACCAGGGCTGAGGTAGATGGACTATGTCTAGTACTGTCCCGGCCCTCAGAGGGTCAAGATCCTGATAATATGAAGCCAGCATATCATGCCTGTTCTTTACAAGCAAACACATTGCCGTCTTGTCAAAAGGGAGATTCCAAAGGGTAAAGGGGTGGGAACTGAAGAAAAAAAGGATTCATTTCATTCTTAGCTCCAGACTTCCTGTGGCTTTGAGAATTCCAGCAACATTGGACTGTCTGGAGAATCACAGCTCTCCAGCTGATAAGGCATTTTTAGGTTAGTTTTTTTTTTAAGTCTACAACATGAAATTTTGTATTATTTTATCTACACGTTGAAGCTAAAATCTCTGCTGTGAGGGAGTAACCTCAAGACTGGGAAGTGCAGGGAGAAGCATGTTGGGAGAAAAGCATCAGGGTAGGTGAGCAAGAAAAGAACTAGAATAGTGTGGACTAGTGCATGTAGAGGAGAAGGCAATGGCACCCCACTCCAGTACTCTTGCCTGGAAAATCCCATGTACGGAAGAGCCTGGTAGGCTGCAGTCCATGGGGTCACTAGGAGTCAGACACAACTGAGTGACTTCACTTTCACTTTTCACTTTCATGCATTGGAGAAGGAAATGGCAACCCACTCCAGTGTTCTTACCTGTAGAATCCCAGGGACAGGGGAGCCTGGTGGGCTGCCGTCTCTGGGGTCGCACAGAGTCGGACACGACTGAAGCGACTTAGCAGCAGCAGCAGTGCATGTAGAATAGTCCCTAGTGAATAGGGGGCTAGAGACGTGAGTGATGCTGGAGGGAAGTGGGGATGGGGGAGTGCAAGATGCCTTCCCAGGCAGGTTTTAAGGATGGAATGTTAGGAAACAACTTATGCAGATATTACTTTTAAAACACTTCATGTTAATTACCATCTAAGAAGTTCAAGGTAGACAGGAGTGAGGAGTGAAGCTTACCCATTGTTCAGTAAGAGAGGTGGGTGCAGCTGCTGTTCTGGAAGCATAACAGGTGCCCCAGGCACTGGGTGACAGACGAGGTGACCAAAGGGCTGGACAGTCTAGACTAGAGTGACTTGACTTTGACTAGAACAAGGATGACTGAGAGTGTTGAATCCCACAGGCGGTTACTACCAGTTTTTTATTTTTATTTTTTTAAATCCATTTTCCTCCTTAAATTGTTCCATGGGAAGGCATGCTCACTCAGAAGCTGACTTCAGAAGAAAGATGGATCCCCAGCTAGACCCTCTCCTGACTTCCACACTGGACAAAAGGAAAAACAGTTTTGTCTAAAGGACCTGGGAGGGGTGGCTAACCTACTAGCCCTCTTTTATCTGACCTGAATGGGCAGAGATCTAAAACGTTGATTCCAAACTCTGAGATTCCTGCCTTGGGCTCTGATGATAGGGTCTCCCAACAAATTTCTCGATCTCCCTTTTGGTTTTTGACCCTGCATTCCTTGTCATCTGTCACTTGTCTGCTGGGGAGATGTGTTGTTCTCTGTGTTAGAGTTTGAGCCTGAAGACAGAAGGGAACCAGAGAGTCAGAAGCTTCTTTTCATCCAAATTCAGGAAACCATGTTAACGTGATCCATAGCATGAAGTGGCTAAAAAAACAAAAGAGTCCATCTGTTTGGTAATTTCATGGATCCATCTCTAATTAAAACAAATAAATAAAAGTGAGATTCATTTTGCCTTCACGTCAAACATTGAATCACAGACAATGTCCTCTGTTGAAAACTAGATATGAACAATAATGCCAAAGAAACAATGTGTACATGCATGTGTGCTAAGTCACTTCAGTTGTATTCAACTACAGTCGTATGGATGGTAGCCTGCCAGGCTCCCTCTGTCTGTGGGATTTTCCAGGCAAGAATACTGGAGTGGGTTGCCGTGCCCTCCTCCTAGGAATCTTCCCAACCCAGGGCTGGAACCACCGTCTCTTATATTTCCTGCATTGGCAGGCAGGTGGTTTTTTTTTTTGTTTTTTTTTTAACCACCTGTGCCACCTGGGAAGCCCCCAAAGAAACAATAAAATGTATGTAACTAAGCAAGATCCTATGGGGCTTTCCTGGACAGATTCTTCCCCTATATCCTCTGCTTTTTAGTTCCTCTCCTCTGTTTAGATAACAGCATTTGGTTTACCTTTACTGAGTTGTTTAACAGATGCTAAAATCACCACCAGATGGAAGAAATTAATTGCTTGATGACCATGAGCATGTAGCCCCCAGACCTATAGGTGCCTGAGGATTGATAATATAAACACCTATGACATCATGCTATTATCTCACCATCAACTAATCAGAGACTTGTGCACGAACTGATCACAGACTCTGGGACTCCCCTCCCTCACATGGCATTTAAAAATGCTTTGCTGAAACCCATCAAGGAGTTTGGGTGTTTATATCACTAGCTACCCTGGACTCCTTGCTTGGTGCCCTGAAATAAATGCTACACTTTCCTTTACCACAATCCAGTGTTGGCAGATTGGCTTTATTGTGTGTGGACCCAAGTTTGGTTTGTTAACATATATGAAAAGTTAGCTAATGTGAAATATTTGTTGACTTTTAGACATGTCAAGTTTTCTCAATTAATTCGATTAAGCATTGATGGAAGAAAACTCTTGAAGACAGTAGCTTTTTACTTCATCATTTTGGCAAATTCTGAGTTTCCAGCACATCAGGTTGATTCAAAACCATCACATTTTATAACATTTTATACTTATTTACTGGGGCTTCCCACGTGGTTCAAGTGGTAAAGAACCCTCCTGCCATTGCAGGAGACATAAGAGATGGAGTTTCCATTCCTGGGTTAAGAAGAGCCCCTGGAAAAGGATATGGCAGCCCACTTCAGTATTCTAGCCTGGAGAATCCAATGGACAGAGGAGCCTTCTAGGCTACAGTCCACGGGGTCACACAGAGTTGGACATGACTAAAGCAACTGAGCACACATACTTATCTACTAATTTGTGTCTTTTATTTTCATAAAACAATATTCTCTCTGAAAGAATAACTCTTGAGTATCATTCAAATGATTTTTTTTCCAAGACATTAGTCTATTCTTTATCTCTTTAAGATTTTCAAGACACTGTGGACAGATTTAATTGAAGTGTTGACAAATGAATCCACTAAGAAACAGAAAGGGTTAAGGACTCTCTGAGGGTCACACAGGCTGTTTATGGCAAAGACAAATCTCTCAGGTCCTTTCTGTTTTCCTTATTCACTCTGTCATTTGGTTATGTGGTTTTTAGATAGATAGGACACTCATGCAAGCACCCTTGCCACTTTAATCATTATTCAAATAAACTCTGTCTACCTACATCTTTTTACAATGTTGGAGCCAGGTTGGTGGCTCTTTAAAAATAAATAAATAAAAAGATTCTGTAGTTTCTGTGACTGCATCCCCACGGGCCAGTGAGGGGCTGAGAATCCTTTGAAGCCTCTACAAATGGTTTCATGCCTTTTCATATAGTACCTGGATTTTATGATCTCAGAAGTTTGGTGGCACAATTCAATTAAATGTTTTAAAAAAATAATGTGTACACCCTTTAACCCAGCAACTTGATTTCTAGGAATTTAGCTTAGGAAGTAAGGCAGGTAATGAGTTAAAGATATATGCACCAGAAAACATGTGTTAACAAGGATATTTGTGGTAAAAAATAGTGTCTAAAAATTAAAGGTCCAGTCACAGGAAATTGGTTGAGTGAATGATGGCCAATCCATNGAATTTAGCTTAGGAAGTAAGGCAGGTAATGAGTTAAAGATATATGCACCAGAAAACATGTGTTAACAAGGATATTTGTGGTAAAAAATAGTGTCTAAAAATTAAAGGTCCAGTCACAGGAAATTGGTTGAGTGAATGATGGCCAATCCATGCAAAGGAGTAGTATACAATACTTTAAAATGACTCTGTAGCATTTCGTTCATCTATAGGGAAAGATTTCCATAATATTTTGTAAAATGAAAAAAAATACCATTAACAATATATTTCAGATATATACAATTTGCAAGTATTACTGATATGACATCTGGGTGGTAGAATCATGAGTTGTTTTAAACTTTCTTCCAAATAATTTTTAGTATTCTTTTTACTATTCATAGTGAACATGTAAGTTCCTTATAATCACTGACAAAGATAAAGAAGGGGACTGAGTACATTTTTTTTCACTTTGAGCAGCTGCATAGTATACTTTCCAAGTTAAAAGTTCTCTTGATGGAAGTGCTGTGAAAAGAGAATATTTGGTATTCTTAAAGTGTTCCAGAATAAGGCTTATTTAATGGACTCCTATATAGACAAAAATCTATTTGCTTTGTTATATTCATTGAACCTGGGGTGGGGGGTACCCAGTATAAGTGTCATATTATGATAATGCATCTACTTATATATAAAGACATTGCCTGGCAAAAATTCGAAATGACTTTTCTCCTGACATGACTAATGTTATTGCTGTTAATTAAGTGGCCTTTTTGGAGGAATAGAATAATTGTGAAGTATTTTCAGCACATTCTTGTCTTTGAAGACAAATGAGTTCCCATAGTAATAGTGCATATTTATAGAATAGATAGTACATAATACAGATTAGAGGCAAAACACTATACTCAAAGCACTATTTTGATTTTTAATAAGACAGTTTCAACCTCCTGGAAAATATTTATAACTGAAGCATTACTCTTAGAAATGCTGGATTTGAGAGATTAGTACCAAGTTAGTCCCTGGGATTGATAATAAATAACATATGGGTTTGGAGCTCCCTGGTGGCTCAGACAGTAAAGAAGTTTTCTGCAATGTAGGAGACCTAGGTTTCATCCCTGGGTCAGGAAAATTTGGAGAAGGGAATGGCAACCCACTCCAGTTTCCTTGCTTGGAGAATTATATGGACAGAGGAGCCTGGCCTGCTACTGTGCATGGGGTCACAAAGAGTCAGACACTACTGAGCAACTGACTCTTCTTGGAGAAAACCATTCTCAACTTCTCCCATAGATTGCAAACATTAGCAGCAAGCTTTTTAATTGTCTAGCAGTGTTCTTTATTAAAAGTTTTACCTTGTGATCTAGAGACTTTGCCTCAAGGTCTAAGGTAGTCTGATAAATGCTTCCAAGGACCAGGTTCAATAATAGTTCTAGTTATTTTATTGACAAAAGAAATTTACGTATCCAAAAGAAACATCACATAAGGTGGAGGTGAATTGCACTGAACCAGACCTTTCTGATCACTNCTAGAGACTTTGCCTCAAGGTCTAAGGTAGTCTGATAAATGCTTCCAAGGACCAGGTTCAATAATAGTTCTAGTTATTTTATTGACAAAAGAAATTTACGTATCCAAAAGAAACATCACATAAGGTGGAGGTGAATTGCACTGAACCAGACCTTTCTGATCACTTTTATCTTGTATCTCTTCTTCCTAAAGCAGAGATCCCAAGGCTTCTTCTTTAAAATACATACATACATACATATATATATATATATTGGCTGCACTGGGTCTTTGTTGCTGCACACAGGCTTTCTCTAGTTGCATTGAATGGGGGCTACTCTAGTTGTGGTAGGCTTCTCGTTCCTGAGGCTCCTCTTGTTGGAGGACATGGACTGTACAGCCCAGGCTTAATAGTTGTGGCACATGGGCTTGTCGTTCTGCAGCATGCGGGATCTTCCCAGACCAGGGATTGAACCCATGTCCTCGGCATTGGCAGGCAGATTCTTAACTACTGGACTACTAGGAAAAACCCCAAAGCTTCTTCTGAATGGTCAATTATAATCACTTTAACAGTGGGTTAAGAAGGATCCTGAGGCCAATTTTAATCTCTGTGGGAAAATGGGCTATGACTGATTAGTGATATCTGTCATAGTTATATATGGGAGAGCAACTATGGCCATCCAGCATATTCTTCAACTCAGATCCAAGAAAAATCATTTTATAAATACTAGCTGGATGGGGTCAGAGGAATTTATGACATGTTATAATGACTTTGTGATTGCAACAGGCTGTAGGCTTGATTGGTCTAATCTCTCTGACTAAAATTCCTATTTATAGAACTTTAGAGCAATGGCAACCTACTCCAGTACTCTTGCCTGGAAAATCCCATGGATGGAGGAGCCTGGTAGGCTACAGCCCATGGGGTCGTGAAGAGTTGGACATGACTGAGCTACTTTACTTTCACTTTTCACTTTCCTGCACTGGAGAAGGAAATGGCAACTCACTCCAGTGTTCTTGCCTGGAAAATCCCAGGGACGGAGTAGCCTGGTGGGCTGCCGTCTATGGGGTCACACAGAGTCAGACACGACTGACGTGACTTAGCAGTAGCAGTAGCAGAAAATGTGAAATGCCTTATGTTGTTGCTGTTGTTTAGTTGCTAAGTCATGTCTGACTCTTTTGTGACCCCATGGACTGTAGCCTGCCAG
>SJYV01034374.1:0-13405 GCA_006410875.1 Neotragus pygmaeus | reverse complement strand
ATCTGTGTGCAAACGTGTATATGGGCCACGTGTGCATGCCTGTGTGTGTGTGTGCATGGACCATGTGTGCTCTCCCGCCTTGGACATGGACGTGCCTCTCGCTGTCTCCATGTCCGTCTTTGTGAACGCTGGTTTTGGGGGGCAGACGGGAGACCCAGCTGATCAGCAGCAGCGCTGCCTCTCACACCCTCTTAGGAGCCCTTCGCGTGCTGTAGAGTGTGGTCTCAGCAGCCCTGCAAGACCCCCCTCCAGAGACCCAGGCCGCAGAGCCTTAGCCTGAGCCCTGCAGTGTGCCAGGGATGGCGTGGCTCTGGGGCCAGGTGGTCCCCGCCCCCGGTCCCTCCTCACACCCCCAGCTCGTCCTCTTGAGCGATGCTCTGAGCCTAGGGACAGATCACCTTCGTGTTCTTGGCACTAAACTGCCTGACTTTGAAAAAGTCACATAACATAAACTGTGGGCCCTGGCCTCCTCCAGGCTGGTTCTTGGCTTCCAGACGCAGACGCCCAAGCATTAAAAGAAACCCTCCTGTTTGCTGAGCGGCCTAAGCCTCAGTGGCCTTCTCCCAGGAAGGGGTGTCACTTGCTGGGCTCTAGATCCCAAGATACCCTGCCCAGTGACTGCATCCTCCTGCAGGCACCGCATCTGCTGGGTTTGTTGGGAAGGAGGCGAACCTGCCATGTGACCGGCTGGGAGCAGGCTCATCCTGCTCGGCCTGCCTCCTGTTTCTCAGCGGGCATCCCGCCTGTGGACCGGGGCCCCCAGCCCGGCCTATGCCTGTGGAACCTAGGATCGGGGCAGAGGCTGAGGCTGTCCTGGGGAGGACCCAGCATTCAGGTTTAGGAGGGAAGCCGGTTCTGCCCTTGTAGGGCATCACACCTGGAAGGGAGGGGCTGCCTGCTGTGTCCCCAGCAGGAGAAGAAATGAGATGTGGACGGGGCTGCGTCTNGCTGAGGCTGTCCTGGGGAGGACCCAGCATTCAGGTTTAGGAGGGAAGCCGGTTCTGCCCTTGTAGGGCATCACACCTGGAAGGGAGGGGCTGCCTGCTGTGTCCCCAGCAGGAGAAGAAATGAGATGTGGACGGGGCTGCGTCTCTTCGAGGTGACACCTGGTGAGACGGTGTTGCATGCAGACTTGTGCACGTGGCCTCAGCTGGCAGCCTCTGGGTGCAGGGAAAGGGGCCTCTGGGCCTCTGGACTCCATCCTGAGCCCCTGCTAGCTTGCCCTGCGGCCCCAAGCAAGCCGCCAGACCCTCAGTCTCGGTTCGTTCATGTGTAAGAGGGTCATCATTTGTGTCTTGGGAGGGTCAGGTGGAAAAGAGAAAAATGTTCTTTAAAAAGTGTAAAGAACTGTTGGTTTGAAATATGTTTATTCTAGTCCTAGCATACTGTTCTGTTCATCTGACTTGTAGTCTGTCTTTATGAGGAGCTGTTAGTGTATCTGACTAAGCTTTCTTAAACCTACCGCCTGAGTTCGAGTTTGGGCTTAGACTGTTCGGGGTAACCTTGTTTTGCTTTTTGACAGCGTCTTGATGTTCTTTTCATCCTGTGGTGTGTAGTTAAATAAGCCGGCCTTTGTGAGCAGGCTTGCCAGCACGGGCCAATTTAGGCCCGTGACACGGAGTTGCCGAGCCATGTGGAGCCGGCTCAGGGCTGGGCGGGGCTCAGCTCTTGTCTTGAGCTGGGGGCCGCTTTCCGTCTGTCTGAGTTCCCTCGGCTGGAAGAGGCAGCAGTGGTCACGCCTGGTCTGCAAGGCTCATGCGAGGACTGAATTAGAGAGTACGCTTCCTTCGTATATAATGAGGGTTAGATGATAGCCGTTTGGTGACTGACAGTAACAAGATGGTCGCCGTCAGCGGTCACGGGCACCTTCTGAAATATAGGACAGTTTTTGGAAAAGCGTGTGCTGACCTTCACGCTTGAACATGATGTTTCTGAGCCTCAGAGGGAACGTGACAAGCTGAGTGGGCGGGACGACTGTGTCCTGAGCGCTCCCGCCTGTTCACGCAGTCCCCGCCTGTTCACGTGGTCCCCGCCTGTTCACGTGGTCCCCGCCTGTTCATGCAGTACCCGCACGTGGCCTGGAAACCCTGGCTGCGGGTCTGGCACGCGGCGCGTGCTGTGGCGCTGATTGCACCGAGCACCACGCGTGGCCGTGGCCCCTTCCTGCCACGACAGGCCTGCCCGTGCCTTGAGTGTGTGTGTGTGTACATGAAGCGTGTCCTGGACAGGGTCCCCAGGAACAGAACTCGAGATGAGGTTTGAGTAGAGTGGCTTATTTCGGAGACAGTTCCAGTAGCCCTGACATGGNGATGAGATGGCTGGATGGCATCACTGACTCGATGGACGTGAGTCTGAGTGAACTCCGGAAGTTGGTGATGAACAGCGAGGCCTGGCGTGCTGCGATCCACGGGGTCGCAAAGAGTTGCACAAGACTGAGCAACTGAACTGAACTGAACAGATGGCAAGGGTTTGGGAAGAATGATGTTCTCATTCTATGTTGGTGGGGCTATAAATAGATACAAGGATTTCGGAAGACAATCTGGTGCGTACATCAGTTCCTTAAATCTGCAAATTCAATGACCTCGCAATTCCACTTTTGGACTCTACCCCATAGATGGGGAAAGAATGCATAGAAGTACACAGGACATGCAAACAAAGGATGTTCACTGGGGACTCTTCTGTAATAGTGAAAACTTGGAAACAAGTGTCAATGAGTTTTTTTAAATTGTTAAATTATGGTACATTAATACAAATCAGACAATAAAAAAGAGTTGCCAAGACATATAGCTGAGAAAAAGAAAAGAAAACTGCAAAATAATATGATCTTATATTTGTTTTCTAAGTTAAAATGACATATTTGCACGTGTTTGTGTATACCATTAAAAAAGAGTGGCATGATAGAAAGATCTGGGCAAATAAATAGTAAATTATTAATAGTGGTTAATCTTAAGAAGCAAAGGTGGGGGGGAATGAGAATAGTATGTATAAAGAGAGAGNGCCTGTGCAGGACTCGCCCAGTGGGGGTCGCCATGGTGGTAGCTGGCCCCGGGGGTCCTGGGGGAGTGCGAGCCCACCCAGAGGGCCAGGAGGGGGCATCCCGGCGTTTCCTGCTGGTGCACAAGGGCCGCGCGTCACGGGTGCCTGCGGGGGCTCTGTCTGTGTTCCCGGGAGCGGCCACTGCAGGGAGGGTGTCGGGCGGCTCCGGCAGCATCAGTGATGAGGAGGGAGGCCAGGAAGAGAGGAGGCCGTGGAGCCAGGCCTCTGTCTGCTTGGAAGGAGGGGCGGCTTCAGAGAGCTGCTGGCTTTCAAAACTCCCATAATTCCTGGAAGAGGACAGGGAAGGCATGGCTGAGTCTGTGTGGGGTTCATCAGGGTCACCGGGTCTGTGCAGACCCAGCAGGGTCACTGGAAGGCTGGAGTGAGCCAGGTACTCCAGAGGGGCAGCTGGATGTGCGTTGGTTGCCAGGGCAACGGATGCAGGCTGGGGAGGGCCCCTCAGTGTGTTCTGTGACCTGCAGTTGAGCTGCCGGGCTTTCCCTGAGTCTGCGGACACACAAGCTCATTGACAGTCAAGATGGACAAGGGCTGAAGCAGCTGTTGAGAGGGGTGGGCTCATCCCCACCAGCCTGCCTGTCTGCCTGCCTCTCCTCTTTCATGCTCAGCCTCCCCCTTTCTCTGACACCTTCTGCTCTGGGATGAGCCCGCTGGGCTCGCGGAGTGCCTGGACAGTCCGTGCTGCCTGGTATTACAGAAGCAGCCCAAGTTAGGAGGAGGTTCAGACGCTGTCTCTGAGGCTTTGGGAAGGCTGCCGTCCATTCTAGTGGAGATGGTCAAACAGGGATAGAGTTGCAGTGAGGATGTCATGGAATATGTTGTAATAATGTGCTTGGTAAACAGCAGGCGCGCAGCAAACGTCACCCCCCTCCCTCCTCTTGGTCAGCTGCTCGGAAACAGAAGCCGTGAAGGTCTGAAGGCCATCTGCAGAGGGCGCTCTGCTTCCTGAGGGGGTGATGCCTGCTCACTCACTGTCTTTTCCGGGCACACCTCTCACCTGAAGCCTCCCCAGATTCACCCCATTGCACCATGATGCTCTTTGACTCCGGGTCTTCCTGGAACTTGTATGTATAATTTTTACTGAAGTAACTTGTGCTCTTTTATAATTCTTCTAACAATTGCATAGCGTGTGCAGTTTACAAAACACTACCTTATTTAATCTTAATGACTCTGTGAGTTAGGCATTCTTTTTCCTAATTTTAGGCTCCCCTGGTGGCTCAGACGGTAGAGAAAATCTGGCTGCAGAACACCTGGGCTCGATCCCTGATTCGGGAAGATCCCTGGGGAAGGGAATGGCAACCCACTCCAGTATTCTTGCCTGGAGAATCCCACGGACAGAGGAGCAGGGGGCGGCTAGAGTCCATGGGGTCGCAGAGTCAGACACGACTGAGTGACTGACGCTAACTTCCCAGGACAAGAGAGGGAACTGGGACTCAGCCTCGCCGGCTCGCCCAAGCTCACAGCTCGCAAGTGGGGGTACCAGAGCAGAACCAGGCCTCCGACCACATACCCGGCTCCCCACCTCCACGGTCCCCTGCCAGTCCCGGCTCACCTACCTCCTCCTTCTGCCCCTGGGGACCTCTCCCCTCCGTGCGCCGTGCTGGGGCCCTAAGCTTGGCAGCGGCGACCACAGGCCTTCCTGCCGCTACAGTCAGAGCTCCCCGGGCACCAGCAGGCATGCCACTGGCTGGCCAAGGGGTCCCTGTGGGAGGCTTCCTCGATGCCCCTGAGCGACCGCTCCATCTGCAGGGATGGGGTTGTACTTTGCAAACCACAGAGCAGCNAGGGCTGAAGCAGCTGTTGAGAGGGGTGGGCTCATCCCCACCAGCCTGCCTGTCTGCCTGCCTCTCCTCTTTCATGCTCAGCCTCCCCCTTTCTCTGACACCTTCTGCTCTGGGATGAGCCCGCTGGGCTCGCGGAGTGCCTGGACAGTCCGTGCTGCCTGGTATTACAGAAGCAGCCCAAGTTAGGAGGAGGTTCAGACGCTGTCTCTGAGGCTTTGGGAAGGCTGCCGTCCATTCTAGTGGAGATGGTCAAACAGGGATAGAGTTGCAGTGAGGATGTCATGGAATATGTTGTAATAATGTGCTTGGTAAACAGCAGGCGCGCAGCAAACGTCACCCCCCTCCCTCCTCTTGGTCAGCTGCTCGGAAACAGAAGCCGTGAAGGTCTGAAGGCCATCTGCAGAGGGCGCTCTGCTTCCTGAGGGGGTGATGCCTGCTCACTAACTGTCTTTTCCGGGCACACCTCTCACCTGAAGCCTCCCCAGATTCACCCCATTGCACCATGATGCTCTTCGACTCCGGGTCTTCCTGGAACTTGTATGTATAATTTTTACTGAAGTAACTTGTGCTCTTTTATAATTCTTCTAACAATTGCATAGTGTGTGCAGTTTACAAAACACTACCTTATTTAATCTTAATGACTCTGTGAGTTAGGCATTCTTTTTCCTAATTTTAGGCTCCCCTGGTGGCTCAGACGGTAGAGAAAATCTGGCTGCAGAACACCTGGGCTCGATCCCTGATTCGGGAAGATCCCTGGGGAAGGGAATGGCAACCCACTCCAGTATTCTTGCCTGGAGAATCCCACGGACAGAGGAGCAGGGGGCGGCTAGAGTCCATGGGGTCGCAGAGTCAGACACGACTGAGTGACTGACGCTAACTTCCCAGGACAAGAGAGGGAACTGGGACTCAGCCTCGCCGGCTCGCCCAAGCTCACAGCTCGCAAGTGGGGGTACCAGAGCAGAACCAGGCCTCCGACCACATACCCGGCTCCCCACCTCCACGGTCCCCTGCCAGTCCCGGCTCACCTACCTCCTCCTTCTGCCCCTGGGGACCTCTCCCCTCCGTGCGCCGTGCTGGGGCCCTAAGCTTGGCAGCGGCGACCACAGGCCTTCCTGCCGCTACAGTCAGAGCTCCCCGGGCACCAGCAGGCATGCCACTGGCTGGCCAAGGGGTCCCTGTGGGAGGCTTCCTCGATGCCCCTGAGCGACTGCTCCATCTGCAGGGATGGGGTTGTACTTTGCAAACCACAGAGCAGCCGCCACGGGGAGCTCAGGGCAGAGGAGCGCCCGCCCTGTGAGTCCAGCTCTGCTGACTGGGGCTCAGAGGCCGTGCTGTCCCAGGATGCTCGAGACGGGCCCCTCCTGGTCTCTGGGCTATCAGATGTCTGGCCAGGCAGCAAAATAACCATTCATGGTGGCTGAAGGAGGCCCAGCCAGACAGGCTGGGCACTCACCCGCCCAGCTGTGAATGAGCTGCCCCCGGAGGTTCTCCGCCGCGTGTCAGGGATGATGGACCAGCGCAGGCAGATGATGAAGGTCTGGGTTTGAAAGACAGGCAGAACGAGCCAGGTCCAGAGACCACAGGCAGGGGGCTGTGCAGCACGGACGGCGGCCGTGAACCCTCAGGCCAGGACCCGGAGAGGTGGGCGGACAGGCTGATGCTGGGAGTGGTGCCTGCGTCCCGTGAACACACAGGCCAGGACCTGGAGAGGTGGGCGGACAGGCTGCTGCCGGGAGGGATGCCTGCGTCCCATGAACACACAGGCCAGGACCCGGAGAGGTGGGCGGACAGGCTGACGCCGGGAGTGGTGCCTGCGTCCCGTGAACACACAGGCCAGGACCCGGAGAGGTGGGTGGATAGGCTGACGCCAGGAGTGGTGCCTGCANTGGGCAGAGACTTTGCAGGGTCACGCAGGGCCCTGAGAGCCTCCCTCACCTGAGACAGAAAGTCCACCGAGGACCCAGGAGCCCGGCACGGGGACACACAGGGAGATGTGTATAAGAGACAGGGCCAGGACCCGGAGAGGTGGACAGACAGGCTGCTGCTGGGAGTGGTGCGTGCGTCCCGTGAACACACAGGCCAGGACCCGGAGAGGTGGGTGGACAGGCTGCTGCTGGGAGTAGTGCCTGCGTGACAGGCAGCCGGGGATGCAGGTGAGAGCCATCCAGACGTGGTGTGCGGGGCTGGATACAAAGAGGCTGTGTGCACACAGGCCCCGCTGGCTGGGGAAGGGGACGGCACCCAGGCAGGCCAGGGAGTCTTGGAGAGGTGCAGGGGACTGTCCAGCTCAGAGAGCAGGAGGGACCAGGGTCTCATAGCCTGCTGCCCTGCCCACCTTGGCCGGCTTGTGTGAAGAGGGCCTGCCATGCGCCCTGCGCAGTCTTTCCAGAGCAGCCTCTCCTGCCAGAGGCAGGGACGCGGCCCCACTGGAGCTGCTGCCCTCCTTTCCTGATTGCTCCCTCAGCCCTGTCAAGCCCGTTTCTTGGCCCCTTTCTCACAGCCCATGTTTTCCATCTCTTAGCCTCCTCGTCTGGCTTCTGGCTGAGCCCTTGTGTGTCCGATGACCAGGAGCCGTTTGGGAGTGACATCGTCTCCGTGGGTGAAGCCACGTAGACAGGCCCGGGTGTGGGACTTGTGGCAGCAGCGGCTTCCAGGACACGGGCTTTCTGCTGAGTGTCGTTAGAAGAGGAGGGCCAGCCACCCATCACTGCCCCTCTGAGCCGCTCGCCCCCACGGCCGCCCTGAGCCTGTGCTTAGCCTTGCCCGGAGGTGCCCGTGTGAGGCCCTGCCCTTCCCAGCTCTGAGCAGACGGTCCCGCGGCCTGGGCGGCCGCAGCTGTCCTATCTCTCTCTAGTGTCACCTCCGGCCCCTGTGGTTGCCTTCCTGTTCCGGGGGGGCTGGTGACAGTGGGGTGCCCTCCGGAGGCCTCCTGGCCTGATTTCTCCTCAGTCTGTAGCTACTGCCTGCACGACCCTAGGTGATGACTTAAGCGTCACCATCCAAAAGGAGCGGGGTGACACAGCCCTCCTCAAGCTGCTTGTTCACACAGTCAGTGAGGCACTTGGGGGACACAGCAGGGAGAAGGCATCATCTTTAAACTCCTGCACAAGAGAGATGGCAGACAGGCCCGCAGGTGGCCCTAGCAGGCCAGGCGGCCCCGTGCGCTGCAGGGGAAGGTGAAGCAGGGAGAGGGGCAGAGGGGTGGGCGCGGGCTGCTGGAAAGCGCGTCAGGGAGAACTGTCCAGAAGAGCAAGTGCAAAGGCCCTGGGGCAAGAGCAAGCACATTCTCAGGGGCAGCAGGGAGGTCAGCGTGGCCGAAGCAGATGGAACAGAGCAGACTGTGATCAGAAACGAAGGGGCTGCAGGGAGGCCAGCGTGGCTGAAGCAGACGGAACAGAGCAGACTGTGGTCAGAAACGAAGGGGCTGCAGGGAGGCCAGCGTGGCCGAAGCAGACGGAACAGAGCTGACTGTGGTCAGAAATGAAGGGGCTGCAGGGAGGCCAGCGTGGCCGAAGCAGACAGAACAGAGCAGACTGTGGCCAGAAATGCAGTCGGGGGCCTGTGGGCAGGTGGGGGCAGCCACAGGCAGGCTCCGGCAGAGGAGCCACCGGCCTGTCTTGTGCTGCAGAGGGTCTGAGAGGGCGCTGGGACGGAAGCTGTGGGGGCCACTCGGCTGGAGCAGGGGCGGGGGAGGAGGCAGAGGTGGTGAGCAGGGCCAGGGGTGAAAGGAGACGGGCATGTCCAGCACCTTCTCGGCCTGGGTGAGGTTGGAGATGCAGCTCAATAATGGGGAACCTGGGGCAGCAGGAGCTTCGGTCATCCTGAAACCAGTGGTCTGTCCTCAGGGATCTCACACTGATACACACACTCACGTGAGTACACACGCACACATACACATACACTGCCACATGCACACATGTTTGCACACTCACACGAACACACACGCACACATACTTACGAGCACATGCACGCACACGCACACATACACTCACATGAGCACACACACATGCACACATACACATACACTCACGTGCACACTCACATGAGCACACACATACACTGACACTGTCACATGCATACTGCACACTCACACACAGACACACTCACATGAGCACATGCACATACACACTCACATGAGCACACACACATATACATACATGAGCACACACTCACATGAGCACACACATGCACACATGCACTGTCACATGCATACCGCACACACACAGACACACTCACATGAGCACATGCACACACACACTCACATGAGCACACACACACATACATGAGCACACACATGCACACACACACTCACATGAGCACACGCACGCACACATACACTGACACTGTCACATGCATACACGCACACGTGTGCACACACATGTGCATGCATGCACCCTCACACGTGTGTACACTCACATATACACACACACTGTCACAGGCATGCATGCACACGCTCGAAACTGTCACACACACACAGACGTGTGCACACTTATGCACATGCACACACACAGCACACACGCACACAAGCACACACTCACATGAGTACACACACGCATACATACACTGACTGTCACATGCACACACACACACGTGTGTACAGTCACACTCACACACACTGTCACGCGCATGCATGCACCCTCAAACACTCACACACACTTGGATCGTATCTGCCCCTGCAGCCGAGGGTCCGCAGGCCCTCATGGGGGCAGCTCCTGCCGGCTCCATCACCACCGCGCCATCTGTCCTGCGTTCTTGGAGCCACAGACACGCTGACGTTTGGGAAGACATGAAACAGTCACCCACTGTGTGTGCTCTGGCAGGATGCCGCCTCTCCCAGCTGTGGGTTAGCGGGATGGCTGACCTCCTCAGAGGTTGTATAAATATTTGGGGAGCAACACACAGCTGGGAGCAGACCCTCGCCCCCAGCTGGCTCATTCGCTGCTGCGGGGACGTCTCGGCCTGGTCCAGGGCTGCCAACTCCAGGCCCATCATGGCCACCCTTCGTCCCTCCTTCCCTCCGAGCCTGCGGCCTGGTCTGCAGGAGGGCCCTG
Source organism: Neotragus pygmaeus (assembly GCA_006410875.1). Taxonomy (NCBI): domain Eukaryota; kingdom Metazoa; phylum Chordata; class Mammalia; order Artiodactyla; family Bovidae; genus Neotragus; species Neotragus pygmaeus. The sequence continues at coordinate 3,516 of SJYV01034374.1, read as the reverse complement.
AGCAGCTCGCTTGCCCTTCTTGAGACCCCCGGCCCTGCCCATGAGGACAAGGGCAGGTAGAGAAGCTGCCCCTGGGGTTGGCGGGCAGGTAGAAAATGTCCCTCCAGGGGGCCTGGAGGGAGTGGGGCCACTGGGCGCTGGGCAGAGACTTTGCAGGGTCACGCAGGGCCCTGAGAGCCCAGGCCTCCCTCACCTGAGACAGAAAGTCCACCGAGGACCCAGGAGCCCGGCACGGGGACACACAGGGCCCTGGCTCCTGAGGGCTCTGTGAGGAGGAGGCGACTGGGTCCTTTCCTCTGAGGCTGGTTTATTTTCTGGAAAAGCACCTCTCTGTCAGCAGGCGTCTCGCCTCCACCCCGCCCCAGCCTGGAGCCCAGAAAGCAGAGCTCAGTCACACCTGTGGGCCCCCTGTTCTCAAAGCGGGTGTGCCACCGTCCCCACGGTGGGTGAGGTAGGGGTGCCAGCAAGGAGGCCATGCCTCCTGTCTTCACGAAAGACCCCGACAGCACTTGTATCCAGCCACCCACAGTGCCCACAGACCCAGGGACGACTGGCAGAAAAGAGCAGACACTCATCTGCGGGATCATTGCTTAAGAAGCCGAGCCTGCAGGGAGCGGTCCTCAGCGGCCTCGGCCGTGGGAGGAGGATCCAGGTGGAGGAGGGAGGCCCCTCGTGCAGCCCACCTTCCTCCTTGAAGAGAGAGAGGGCTGTTCTGTTGGGTTCTGGCAGGAACCAGGCCCAAGGAGGTGGGGGTTACAGGTCCCCCAGCCTAGCAGGCCCCTATCTTTTTGGCACCGGGGACCAGTTCTGAGGCAGACAGGCTTGTGCATAGCTGGGTGGACAGGTGGGGGTGGTTTCAGGATGAGTCAACACGGTCCGTTCACTGTGCGCTTTATTTCTGTCACTGTTAGGCCAGCTCCGCCTCAGGCCATCAGGCATTAGATCCCTGAGGCTGCAGACCCCTGCTCTAGCCCACAGTCCTCCTGGGGAAGCGGGTCTCAGAGGGCTGTGCGCCCTCCCCGGGCTGAGCCGCAGGCTGACTTGCTCTGTTTCTGTTCAGCCCCCCAAGGCCGTGGGGGTGAAATGCAAGGGCTGCAGAGGGCCAGGGCAGGGGGGCGGCTGAGGTGCGAGGAGGGGCGAAGCCCATGGCTCTGGGCTTGAGGGGCATCATTGGGGAGTGGGCAGCTGAGGTGCGAGGTGGGGCGAAGCCCACGGCTCTGGGCTTAAGGGGCATCACTGGGTCCTGAGGGGGGTGACCGGGAACCTTCCCGCCCTCCAGGCAACCCCTGTGCCTTACCGTTCAGCTTCCTCTCCCTCCCTCCAGGCTCTGCCAGGAAGCATGGAGGAGGAAACCTCAGGGAGAATTCACAGCTAGGCCTGGAGGAAAACATCCCCTGCTGGTGGCATTCCGTGCTGGCCAAGGCTCAAGAGGAGCCCTCTCGGTGCACCCTCCTAAGCTGTTCCCAGATGACCCTTGCCGGCCCAGCACGGAAGGTCCGTCCCTGTCACCCTCCATTTAGGGTGGGGGTGAAGATGGGGTGCCGGCTGAGGGTCTGCCCCGGGGACACTGGCCCCCGAGTGAGGTGGGTGATGCTGCTGCAGAGCCCACCTCTCTGTGATTCCCCTCAGAGCCACTCAGCCTGGGACCTGCTGGGCCTTTCCTAAATCTCACCACCCAGACCCCCGGAGAGAGTAAAGGGAATGAAAACCCACCCCCCGCATGCTAGGGGGCACTGAGAGCTCGGTACTGAGCTCCCTGCAGCCCCTCACTCCCCTTTGGACACAAAGCGTATCTGGAAAACTTGACCAGTATCTTCACCCTCAGAAAGAGCCCCCGCCCAGCAGGACTGTCCAGGGACCCAGGACAGAGTCCCCTGGCAGGGTCTCCACCGCTCGGGCAGTAGAGCTGCAGGCCCAGGCGAGAGGCCTGGGCGCTCAGGACTGGAGCCGGACGCGATCCATCCTCGGGCCTCACAGCGCAACGGCGCCTCCCTGAGGACGGGAAGTGGGGAAGGGCTCCTCGGCCTTATGTGAGCTCAGTCAGTCCTGTCCGATTCTGCGACTCCATGGACTGTAGCCCGCCACACTCCTCTGTGCATGGGATTCTCCAGGCAGGAATACTGGAGTGGATTCCCACGCCCTCCTCCAGGGTATCTTCCCAACTCAGGAACCTGACCCTGACTCCTGCATCGCAGGCAGAGTCTTTACCATCTGAGCCGTCAGGGAAGCCCTAACACCGTAAAGCCACAGGCCAGGCGGTGAGGGGCCACCAGAGCACTGGCCTGGGTCTCTGCACGGCTGTCACCCGAGCGGCTCAGACCCAGAGATAGAGCTGCTCGGGTTCTCCGTCATCGTAACTTGGTCCCTTGGGGCTTTAAACAAGCATCATTGCTGGTGCTGTTTCTGTTGATTTAAGAAACTGAGGATATAACCTGTCCATTTCTAAGACACGGGCTTCCCTGTTTGCTCGGGCCACCTTGGGGCTGGGACAGACCTTGCCTTCCACACTCAGCGCCTCTCAAAAGCAGGGCTTGGGGTGCAGTCCCTTCTCCTCTAGCAGCCCCTGCTTCCTCACCACCGGGGTTAAGTTGCCAGGAATTCCCTGCTACTGGACCCCACTTTTTTTCTTACTCTGCATGAAAATCTTCACATCTTGCCAAGGTTTTCTTCCCGATCTGTCAACTGAAAATGCTTCCTGGATGAAGGCACAGACACTTGCACGGCGTGAGCTGTTCTTTCTCCCCCCAGTCAACCCCAATATGCATGCCCCCCAACCCCGTGCTGGAGGAATCGAGGCCCCCCCTTCCTGAGCAGCCTCTGGTATTTGCACTCGGGTGCAGTTCACCCCCTCAGCATCCTCTGTGATGCCGCCAAAAATTTTGCTTTCTCTGCCTACCAAAGCTAAATTTAAAAATACAGAGGCAGAGTTTGGAGAAAATAGAAAGGTGGCTTTACTCCTCAGCTGAGACATAGCAGGCTCATGCTTCAGGAAAGGTGCCCCCTGCATGAGGAGTCTGGGAGATTATCCAGATGAGGGCTCCAGTCAGGGCTGGGTGATGAGGAGCAAAGGTGTAGGGGTCTTGGATTTTTCCTCTTGCATTGTTTCAAAAATACTTCTAGGCCAGCCAGCGACAGGTAGCCCGGTAGTTGGATCCATTGTCTTTGGTGAATTTTACTGTGGCAGCCTTTCTATAAGGGCAAAAAAAAGAAGAAGAACTACAAGGGGTAGTCTGCAAAGAGAGTGCTGTAAACACAGGATGTGATTAGCACAGAGTTAAATATAACAGGTGCAGAATGGAGGTCAGGCAGAGCTTGAGGGCGATAGGTATGCTGTCTAGGCAATAAGAAACCTAGACAGTGTGTTAAAAAGCAGAGACATTACTTTGCCTACAAAGGTTCTCCTGTTAAAGTGCTGTACTCAATATGCCAGCAAATTTCGAAAACTCGGCAGTGGCCACAGGACTGGAAAAGGTCAGTTTTCAGTCCAGTCCCAAAGAAAGGCAATGCCAAAGAATG
>SJYV01034372.1:0-16171 GCA_006410875.1 Neotragus pygmaeus | reverse complement strand
GAGTCACATCTAGGCACTCACGCTCCCAAGGTCTGTAACTGTTTGCTAAACAGATGATTCTGCTGCTTAGTACTGTGGCTTCTCTGGACTTCCCTTTTCTCATCTGGAAAATGAACAGGAAAGTTCTAACAGGGTTACTGTGGAGCTCAGGAAGAGGTGTGGGAAAGCTTGTGTTATTCAAACTGTAAAAGGCTTTAGAAGTAAGGCAGTGTTAAATCACATACTAGGTGGAATGAGAGACTCCAGGAGATTTTGTCCAGAAGTCACTTATAAGGCAAGATACATAATTTAAAAGAAAAAAATCAGTTGATATTTCTTTTAGCTTGACTGATATCAAATGAATGGTGCATAATGTTTTTCTCCATCTAAGACAGTTACCAAAGCCCCTAGAATTGCATTCAGAAAGTAGATCCTGAAGCAGTCAGCACGGGTAGCAACGCGGGGGGCGCTGCCTACGGTGGGGTAGGCTGGGGCCCGGGGCGCGGGCTGGTCTCCGGCCGCCTTCCCTTTGAAGGGCAGTGGCCGTCCCTGCTTGTCATTTGTTCTCCGGCACTGGTGTCCAGTCAGGCCCATGAATGGTGCCTGAGAAATGGCTGCCGCTTTCGAATGGGGTCTCTGACCCTTGGTTTCTGTTGTAAAACGGGGATAAAACCCACTTTTCAGCCTCGCCGACTCCGACAGAACTGGCATGAAAGTGTCATACAGTCCCAGAGGGCCTAGGCATTGAAGCTGGGCGCAGGGTTCCGTTCTCTTGCAAGAATAGCATTTTCTCTGATAACTACCTCCAGAGGATGAGTCAGCTCTGCAGTTCAGAAGGACCTCATTTTAAATTTGCTCCTCTGGGCCGTCTGTTCTGAGATGGCATCCCCTGGAGGGCTGCCCGCAGGGACGAGCAGGCCCAGCATTTCCAGCTTCCTTCGGTGTAAGAAGAAGCCTGAGAACTTGTATTTCTCACAGGTTCCCAGGACCACACTTTGAGAACTGCTGATCATACAAAAAATGTACCTACCCAGAACCCTTAAGGTCCACTCCACCAGCATTCACCCACATTCCCACGGTGCTGCCCGTCAGCACATTCAGTCCTGAGAACCGAGCGAGGTGGGGCTGTAGTCCCGTATTACAGAGGAGACTGAGGCTGAGAGAGGGGCAGTGATGTACCTGGGGGTTGGCTAGCCAGGGCTGGGACCAGGACTTGGACTCCGAGAGTCTGAGCTCTGTCCGGAGAAGGAGCAGGTGAGGCCCGGGAACAGGCCCTGATGTCAGCAGAGGTGTTGCTGTGCGGACCCTGGGAGCAGGCCCCGTCTGCCGCGTGCAGGTTCCCGTGGTTCCAGTCGTGGGGAAACAGTCTGCAAAAGGTGCTCGCCACTCACCCAGGACCTGTGCAGAAAGTGGGGTGAGGGGCTGTTGGGACTGTGGGAGTGGGCCCTGTGGCTCATGAGTGATGCAGAGCAGCGACCCACCCCTGGAGATACACCAGCCGGTTTCTTTTTTATTTGTTTATTGAGTCTGTTACAAAGACCAGGAATTGAACCCTCGCCCCCTGCATTGGAAGGTGCAGTCTTACCCGTTTGACCAGCAGGGAAGTCCCACCAGCTGGTTTCTTGTCCCTGCCTCCTAAGTGGAGGTGGGTTGTAGAAAGAAGTGCTTGTATTGCTGCTCAGAACCCACTTGCTGTTTGCGCCCACGGCAGCCTGTAGGGGGAGCTGGTGCTCACTGCCAGCCCGGCATCACCAGGCTTCCTGTGGGCGCTGAGCACCGAGCTGGGACTGCTTGGAGCGGTGCTCGGGGCGGGGAGGGGCACATTCAGAGCAGCACTCAGGAGGTGCCGACCAGAGAGGCCTCAAGCCAGCTGGGAGCGAGAGCAGCCAGTTTCTTTTTCAGACGGTGCCACAAGGGGGCCTTTTATCCTGAAGTCCGCCTGCCACCCGTCCTGGCCTAGTACTCTGCTCCTCACCCTGAACCGGTTGCGGGGGAGGGGGGATCCTGAGGCAGGTGGGGGAGAACACAAGTCCAGCATCTGAAGGGCTACCTTTGAACAATGTGTTTCAGCCTCAAAGAAGCTTCTGGGAGGAGGCGCATGTCTCCTGTCATCGTCTATCTCAGGGGCACCTGCACCCCAGTCAAGCTGTGAAGCAGCAGGTGTTAGCGTTAGGCACTCAGTGAAAGCAAAAGCTTGTACTTTGAGAAGATAAAATGGACAAACCCTTTAGGTAGACTGGTGAAGAGAAAAGAAAGATAGTGTCAAGAAAGAGGGAGATGCCATTACTATAGATTCTAAGACACTGAAGGGGTGAGGACTTCCCTGGCGGCCCAGTGGACAGGAGCCCACCCCTGGTCCAGGAGGACCCTGTGTGCTGCAGGGCAGTGGAGCCCTTGCGACGCCACGGAGGGGCCTGTGCTCTAGAGCCCGCGCTGCAATGCTGAAGCCAGCGCAGCGAACAGCCCAGCGTCCCAACAAAAGCAGCCCCCACTCGGCCACAAGCGCGGAGACCCCACGCACCCACTGGGCCACAGCCGCAGAGACCCCCACTCGGCCACAGCTGCAGAGACCCCCACTCGGCCACAACCGTGGAGACCCCATGCACCCACTCGGCCACAACCACGGAGACCCTACGCACCCACTCAGCCACAACCGCAGAGACCCCCATCCGGCCACAACCACAGAGACCCCATGCACCCACTCGGCCACAACCGCAGAACCCCCATTCGACCACAAGTTTAGAGACCCCATGCACAGCAGTGGAGACCCAGCCTAGCAAATAAACAAGGGAGCATCACAAGAGGCCAGAAAATTCTATAGGGTGCATGGAGTAGACAAGTTCCTTCCCAACAAAAGCAGCCCCCATGCCGCCACAACCACAGAGACCCCACGCACAGCAACGGAGACCCCGCCTAGCCAATAAACAAGGCATCACAAGGGGCCAGGAGATTCCCCAGGGTGCATGGAGCAGACAAGTTCCTCGTAAGATGCAAACCACTAAAGCTCGCTCAAGGAGAAATGGGAAGATGAATAGCACTGTCTCTCAGAAGCTTAACCTGTAGCTGAAAACTCGAAACTCTAGGCTCAGATGGCTTCCCTGGTGAGTCACACCATATTCTGAAGAATGATGTAACCTATTGTACACAAATTCTTCCTTAATAGAACAGGGGGAAACACTCCCCAACTCATGCTGTGAGATCAGCACCAGCTGCTCTCAAGGAATGAAAAGCAGAGTGACATTAAAAATTATAGACCAGTATTCCTTCTTGAATATAGATGCCAAAGTCTTCCCACAAAATTTTAGCAAATCCCATCAAAAGTAAAAAAAATAATCATGACCAATGTTTAAATTTTTAAAAGGTTTAAGATTCAAAACTAAATGGGACATGTAGGAATTCCCAGGTAGCTCAGCTGGTAAAGAATGTACCTGCAATGCAGGAGACCCTGATTTAATTCCTAGGCAGGGAAGTTCCAAGAAACCCTGACTAGGATTAGGCTTAAGGTTATGCTAGCAGATCCCCCAAGAGAAGAATCTGGCAAGCAGCAGAGAACCTACTGATTCTTAAGAACAAAGACAGCACGACCCTCAGCTGACTTGCTAGCCTGTCTCCAACACTGTTTTCTCCAGGGAGTAGGACTCACTGGCATGCTCCTTAATAGGCACGCTGACCTATATATTTTAATACATGTTACAATGCCAGAACTAAAATAGTAGTAGCGGGGGAGGGATCGAGTGGGAGGTTGAGGTTTGCAGATGTAATAAGAATGTATATGGAAATTAACACTGTAAATCAACTATACATCAGTTGAAATAGTAGTTGTTTCTTAGGGCAGTATGCTGTTATGTGTAGCAGAAATAAGGTGTTCTTTGCTTAACTAAGGAAAAAACATAGCTCGTCACATTACAATAACAAGGCAAAACAATATGATCCTCTGAAGAGATGACAAAAGAATTAGAATTAAGCATCCATTCATGTAAAGTTTCTCATCTAAGCAAGAACAGAAAGTGACATCCACAATTTAAGTGTGTCTGTAAAACCTTCCAGCGAAGGTCATTCTCAGTGGTGAGACTGACTGCTTTCCCTTTATGATTGGGAAGATGGGGATATCCGCTCTCATCACTCCTATGCAGTGTCGGGCTGGAAGTACAGGCCGTTCCAACAGAGCAAAATAAAGACGTGAAAATGCATGGAGAATGGGATACAGTGAAGCTGCGCACAGACAGCATGATCGTACGGAGAAAACCTTACGTCATCTTCCATAAAGCTGCCAGCCCTGTGAAACTGTTCAGCAAGTCTGCAGGATCAAATGTCAAAATACAAAAGTCAGTTGTATTTCTCTGACAAACCTAGACAGCATGTTAAAAAGCAGAGACGTCACTTTGCCGGCAAAGGTCCATCTGGTGAAAGCTACGGTTTTCCCAGCAGTCGCGCACTGCTAGGCGGCTCCCTGAAGCCCCAGCCGCCGCCCCGCCCACGAGTGACCCGGCAGGTCTGGGGCGGGGCCCGGGGACCTGCATTTCCCTCAGGTTCCCAGGCGCTGCCGCCCCTGCAGGAGCCCCAGGACGCCATCCTGAGAGCTGCCGCTCTGGCCGAAGCCATTGCAGGGGGGACTCGCTTGCCGTCACTCCTCAGCTGCTCGCCTTCAGAAGGACCCGCAGCCCCGTCCAGGGCGAGTGCGCCGTCTCACCTGGAAGACTGGCTCCAGGGTGCGGAGCTCGAGGGCGGGGCCCACCTTCCTTCCTGAAGGCGGGTGGGGGCCTCGAGGCAGTGCCCGGGCCTCAGGGCCCCGCTGGCCTGTGCCAAGGGGGTCTGCAGGGATGGAGGCCCAGCGACGGAGGACCCCACGGCCAGTGGCGCCTCGGCCCGCGGGGTGGCCTTCGGAGCCGCTGCGGCTCTCCGGGGGGCGGCACGGGAGGCCTCAGTGCTGGTTTCACTGGAAATGTCACTGGGTTTCGAGGCCACTGGGTTTCTGCCCTTTTCAGAAGGCAGAACGGCCGCACCTTGATGGCAGTGTCTGCTCTGAGTCTGGCATTGTTCACAGCAGGCAGACGTCAGCCGGAGGCCAGGCCGCTCCTCTCTGCACCCGTGGTCCCCACGGGAGCCCTTCTGAGGGCCTCCACCAGGCCCCTGGACACCTGAGGACGCTGGCAGGTCGTCACGATATCCCCAAGTCATGGGCTGGACTATCAGATCACTTGAAGGAAGGTATTGTGAAGGTTGGGAAAAGCGTGGTGGCCAGGCTGAGGTCCCTGTGTGCAGGGCCTTGTCCTTGGCACCCCTGTGATTCCTGTCACATTCTCCCAAAAGGTGTCAGGAGGCTCAGGCTGGCTTGTCAGAGGCCGACCCCAGGTAGGGACACAGGTGCAGGTGTCTTCTCGGAGAGGTGTCCCAGCAGAGCCCAGGAGGTGGAAAGGAGCAGGCCTGGTATACAGTCTGGAGAAGGAAAAAGCCAACCCAGGGGGCCACAGCGGAGTGGCCGCTCGGGGGGTCGTGCACGCCCAGGACTCCTGGCCCTCCTGGGACTGGCCCCCCAGAAGCAGCGTTGTGGGGGCTGCCCTGGGGTAGACTGGCAAAGCCGGGAAGGCACTCAGGGCTGTGAGCGGACAGGGATCTGGATACAGTAGTGACAGGCTCTACCTCATCTGGGTCCTCCCCAGACCCTTCCAGCTAGGAAGGAAAATGTCCTTGCAATTATTCTTTCAAGAAATTCTTGTCATCTACCAACGAAGATGTGTAATGATTGAAAGAGTGTAGTGATAATAATAACGGAAAAGAATCTGAAAAAGAATATGTCTGTGTATGTATAACTGAATCACTGTCTATATTCTTGAAACCAACCCAACATTGTTACTTAATTATACTTCAATTTAAAAAAATAAAAGAGCTTAGTGACACCAGAAGGGCGTGTGCAAAAGAGCTTAGTGAGGCCAGTGAAGAAAAGAGAGAAGACCCAAGTAAACAAAATAGAAATGAAAGAGGAGAAATCACAATTGGCACCAAAGAAACACACACACAAAATAATACTATGAACAATCATGCCAACACCAGTTCGACAACCTAGAAGAAATTGACAACTTTCTAGAAACGTGTGGCGGGTTTAGTTGCTGAGTCATGTCTGACTCTTACAACCCCAGGCTCCCCTGTCCATGGGATTCCCCAGGCAAGAATAGTGGATCAGGTTGCCGTCTCCTCCTCAAGAGCATCTTCCCAACCCAGGGATCTACCCCTCATCTCCTACACTGCAAGCAGATTCTTTACCACTGAGCCACCGGGGAGTCCTGTCAGCGTCCACCGTAACTGAATATAGAAGAAACAGACAACTTGAACAGGCCAATCACTAGAAGTGAAATAGACTCTGTAAACAAACAAACTCCCTACAAACAAAAGTCCAGGACCAGGTGGCTTCACAGGTGAATTTTACCAAACATACAAATAAGAACTCATACTGATTCTTCCCAGACTCTTTCAAGAAATTTAAAAGGAGGAAACACTCCTAAAGACATTCTGTGAAGCCACAATCACCCTGATAACAAAAGCAGGTGAAATCACAGGCCAAACCCTGGATGGATGCAGATGCAGAAGTTCCCAAAACGCTAGCAGACCGAATCTACTACATGAAAAAGATACCCACAGCCAAGCTGAACGCATCCCAGGGTGACAAGGATAATTCAGCATATCCAAACAATCGATGTGATATACCACCTCACAAAGATGAAACCACATGATCGTTACTACAAACAAAGCCAGTGGAGGTGATGGAATTCCAGCTGAACCATTTCAAATCCCGTAAGATGATGCTGTTAGACTGCTGCGCTCAATATGCCAGCAAATTTGGAAAACAACAGTGGCCACGGGACTGGAAAAGCTTCATTCCAATCCCAAAGAAGGGCAATGCCAAAGAATGTTCAAACTACCATACAATTCTGCGCATTTCACATGCTAGTAAGGTAATGCTCAAAATCCTTCAAGCTTGGCTTCAGTAGTACTTCCAAGAACTTCCAGAACTTCCAAGAACTTCCAGATAGACAAGCTGGGTTTAGAAAAGGCAGAGGAACCAGAGATAAAATTGTCAGCATCCATTGGATCGTACAGAAAGCAAGGGAATTCCAGAAAAATATCAGCTTCATTGACTACACACTAAAGCCTTTGACTGTGTGGATCACAACAAACTGTGAAAAATTCTTAGAGATGGGAATACCAGACCATCTTCCCTACCTCCTGAGAAACTTGTGTGCTGATCAAGAAGCAGCAGTTAGAACCAGACAGGGAACAAGAGTCTGGTTCAAAAGGGGCAAAGGAGTATGTCAAGGGCTGTCTGTTGTCTCTCCGTTTATTTAACTTCTATGCAGAGTGCATCATGCAAAATGCTGGTCTGGATGACTTACAAGCTGTAATCAAGATTGCTGGGAGAAATAATCTCAGATATGCAGATGATACCACTTTAATGGCAGAAAATGAAGAGGAACTAAAAAGCCTCTTGATGAGGGTGAAAGAGGAGAGGGAAAAAGCTGGCTTCAAACTTAACATTCAAAAAACTAAGATCATGGCATCTGGTCCCATCACTTCATGGCAAATGGCTGGGGAAACAGTGAAAACAGTGACAGATTTTATTTTCTCGGGCTCCAAAGGCACTGCGGATGGTGACCACAGCCATGAAATTAGAAGACGCTCGCTCCTTGGAAGGAGAGCTGCGACAGACATGGACGGTGCATGGAAAGCAGAGGCGTCGCTGCTGACGGAGGCCTGTGGCGTCGAAGCTGTGGCTTGCCCAGTGGGCATGCGCAGATGCGAGAACTGGGCCGGCATGCGCAGATGTGAGAGCTGGGCCAGAGGGCATGTGCAGATGCGAGAGCTGGGCCGGCATGCGCAGATGTGAGAGCTGGGCCAGAGGGCATGTGCAGATGTGAGAGCTGGGCCAGTGGGCATGCGCAGATGCGAGAGCTGGGCCACAAAGGCTGAGCGCCAAAGAATTGATGTTTCCAGTTATGGTGCTGGAGAAGACTCTTGAGAATCCCTTGGACAGCAAGGAGATCAGGCCAGTCCATCCTAAAGGAAATCAACCCTGAATGTTCACTGGAAGGACTGATGCTGAAGCTGAAGCTCCAAGACTTTGGCCACCTAATGTGAAGAGCTGACTCATTGGAAAAGACCCTGATGCTGGGAAAGGCCGAAGGTAAAAGGAGAAGGGGATGACAGGATGAGATGGTTGGATGGCATCACTGAAACATTGGACATGAGTTTGAGCAAGTCTGGAGTTGGTGATGGACAGGGAGGCCTGGCGTGCTGCAGTCCATGGGGGTCACAGAGTCAGACATGACTTAGCAACTGAACAACAGAGCAAGAAAGAAGTGGAAAGGAAGCATTTTTATTTAAATGCCGTTTATAATATTCTTCTGGGGAAAGGCCATATGTGTGGGTGCATTTGATGAAAGATGTGCAAGGCCTGGAAAGTGAGAACTATGAAACATCACTAGAAAAATCAAGACAAATAAATGGGGAGATATAGTCACGGATAGGGCTTCCCTGGCTTCCCAGATTGTTTCAGACAGTAAAGAATCTTCCTGTAATTGGGAAGACCTGAGTTCAATCCCTGGGCCAGAAAGATCCCATGGAGAAAGGAATGGCAACCCACTCCAGTATTCTTGCCTGGGGAATCCCATGGACAGAGAAGCTACAGTCCATGGGGTCGCAAAGAGTCGGACACAGCTGAAGCGACTAACACTTTCACATACTCATAGATAAGAAGATTCAGTCTTGTTAAGATGTCAAGCATCTTCAAACTGACCAAAGACAATTCCAGTCAGATCCCCAGGAGGCTTTTATAGGAATTTCCAAGCAGATCCTAAAATGTATATATACATGATTGTTCATAACAATTGCCTTGAACGTGAAAGTGAAGTCGCTCAGTTGTGTCCAACTCTTTGCGACCCCATGGACTGTAGCCCACCAGGCTCCTCCGTCCATGGGATTCTCCAGGCAAGAATACTGGAGTGGGTTGCCATTTCCTTTACGAGGGGAGATCAAATGTCTATCAGCGAGTGATAAATTGGAATATCCATACAATGGACGATTCCTCAGCAATGAAATCTATTATCAATACACACAGCATGGGTCAGTCTCTGGACCACTATGCTGAGTGGCGAAAGAGCTAGGAAAGAAGACGCACGATGTGACCCCACTTAGGATCCGTTCCAGAAAGCACACACGAGTGTGAGCAGCCTGAGGAGAACACTGGTCGCCTGCGGAGGAGGGCGGGCACCGAGGGCCGGAGGGGACGGGAGCTGACGGAGGAGCTCGTTTCCTGGATCACAGTGACGGTGTGCCGAGTATGTACACATGTCAAAACTCATACATCGTACATTTTAAACATGAAGTTTATCATACATCAGTTATATCTCAGGAAAGCTGTTACAGGTGGCACAGTGGTAAAGGTTCTGCCTGCCAGCGCAGGAAACACAGGGCGCTTGGGTTCAGTCCCTGAGGTGGGAAGAAGCCCTGGAGGAGGAAATGGGAACCCACTCCAGTATTCTTGCCTGGAAAATTCCATGGAAGGGAGAGCCTGGCGGGCTGTAGTCCACGGGGCCACAAAGACCCCGACACAACTGAGCACAGGTGCAAAGCTGTAAGAACGGTTTTAAAATCTCTAGTCAGACCCCTTCAAGCATGAAGATGTGGCTCAGTAGGTGCCCCGAAGAGGCTGGCACGCCAGATCCCGTGAGTCCAGCCTCCACTCACCTTCACTTGAGCAAAGCGTGTCTCAGCAGATGGAGGTGATGTGGGTTTTTCAGATGCAAGAGTAACATTAAAATACTTGAGGGGTCCTAAAATTTAAGTATACACATGTGCATTTAGAAGTGCACATTCACAAAATAAATGAGGGGGTGTTTGTACATAATCCTTACCCAGTGAGGCAAACAAGATGCGTGTGAACTTGCAAACGTCAAAAACTGGCAAAGCTGAGAAGTAAATGAGCTGTCAATAAACCTAAAACACTTTATCAGCTTTTCATGACAAACTTCTCTTCATTTCAGTGGATAGGTTTCACTATAATCACAGGTTGAATTCAAAACAGTTCACTTAGGGTTGATTTGGGAGCAAAATGTACTCAGAATAGACATGGCAAGGTCTCTAGCTGTCACATATATGAGAGGGCTGCTATCACCATGGCGCTCGGGTCTGGTGGGGAAGCAGCCCTGGAAACTGCACCCTCTGTTGGAGACACACACGATCCCCTTCAAGACAGTCCTCCCAGGGGAAAAGCTCTAAGGCGTTTAACCCAGGGTGTCCCAGCTGTGTGAGACCTCGAGGCCCCCTCCTCCCGAGCATGGGTAGGCATCGCCAGGTGTCCTGCCTAAATCTCTTCTCCGAGAGGCTTTAGCCCTGCAATCCTTTTCTTTTTAAGTTTTACTGAAGTATAGCTGATTCACAGCGTTACTAATTTCTGCTCTGCAGCAAAGTGCCTCTGTCACGTATGCCTTCTTCCCCATATTCTCTCCCACTGTGGGTTANAAGACTGTTCTGTCTGCGAGTCTGTTCCTGTTTCATAAATAAGTTCGTCTCTGTCATATTGTAAGTTCCACAGATAGGTGATGTCATATGGTACTTGTCTTTCTCTTTGTGACTCAGCTTAGTATGACAATCTCGAGGTCCATCCATGGGAGTGTTTTTTTTTAATATTTATTTGGCTGCGCCAGGTCTTAGCTGTGGCTCCTAGGACCTTTTGCTTGCGGCATGCGAACCCTTAGTCGCAGCGTGTGGGATCTAGTTCCCCGACCACGTGTTGAACCCGGGCCTCCGACACTAGGAGCACAGAGTGTTAGCCACTGGGCCACCAGGGAGGTCCCCATAGGCTCTCCGGTGATGGCCGTTCTGACTGATGTGAGTCTGGGACCGCACTGCAGTTTTTATTTGCTTTTCTCCAGTAATCACCAGTGATGAGCATCTTTTCATTGCCTATTGGCCATCTTGATGTCTTCTCTGGAGAAATGTCTATTTAGGTCTTCTGTCCATTTTTCATTCTGTTGTTTGTTTTTGTTTCTTCGTTATTGAATTACAGGAGCCGTTTGTATATTTTGGAAATTAAGCCCTTGTCAGTTGCATCGTTTGCAAATTTTTTCTCCCAGTCCATAGACTGTCTCTTTGTTTCATTTATGGTTTCCTTTGCTATGTAAAAGCTTGTAAGTTTGATTAGGTCCCATTTGTTTCTCCTTGCTTTTATTTCTATTGCCTTGGGAGACTGACCTAAGAAAATATTGGTATGATTTATGTCACAGAATGTTTTGCCTATGTTCTCTTCTTATGATGTCTTAGATTTAAGTCTTTAAATTTAGAGTTTATCTTTCTGTATGGTGTGAGAGAGTGTTCTGACTTTATAGATGTATATGCAGCTGTCCAACTTTCACAGCACCACTTGCTGAAGAAACTTGTCTTTTCCCCATTGTGTATTCTCGCCTCCTTTATCACAGACTAACTGGCCGCGGTGAGTGGGTTTACTTCTGAGCTGTCTGTTCGGTGCCACTCATCTGTAGGTCTGTTTTTGTACCAGCACCATGCTGTTTGGCCTTCCCAGGTGGCTCAGTGGTAAAGCATTTGCCTGCCAATGCAGGAGATATAGGTTCAGTCCCTGGGTCAGGAAGATCCCCTGGAGAAGGAAATGACAGCTCCAGTATTCTTGCCTGGGAAATCCCATGGGCAGAGGAGGCTACAGCCCATGGGGCCACAAAAGAGTCAGACACAACTTAGCAACTAAACAACGGCCGTGCGGCTTTGGCCCCTGCGGCGCTGAAGTCCCGCCTGCGGTCTGAGAAGGCCGTGCCCCCGGCGCTGCTCCTCCTCCTAGGACAGCTGTGGCGGTTCTGGGTCTTCTATGTTGCTGCTCAATCACTAAGTCATATTTGACTCTTTGCGACTCCACAGACTGCAACGTGCCAGGCTTCCCTGTCTTAGGAGATTCAGATCACAGTCAGAATTTTCAAGACCTTGGAAGAGCCCGCCTCTGAAGGAAGCCTGGAGCAGAGGCTGTGGCAGGGCCGTCAGCCACCTGCAGTTCTGCCCAGGCAGTGAGTCACAGCGGGCACACCAGGTTTTCCTAACACAGGGCCCCTCCACTCAGCACCCAGATGAGCACCCCGGGGAGCAGCTGCAGGTCCGAGCACTTGTCTCCCTTCCCTCCCCTGCCCCCGGTTCCTGGCCAAGGCTGGGAGCCCCACCCACCAGTACGGGGCACATCAGTCTTGTGGCCCTAGACCCCACTTCTGGTGGCCCTGGGCCTAGTGTCGTCCCCCTTGCAGCCCGCAGCGCATCCAGGCAGTGAGCTGGCCTGTCGCCTGCCCCCCAGCCCTGATGCGAGCATGAAGCTGGGTATCAGAGGCCCTGCCTAGTTCCATCCCCTCTGGGAGACCGACTATCTTCCAGTCCCCGATTTGTGGTCAAATACTCCTATAACAAAGATGGACCTGGTGTCGCTACTGACTGGAGCCTCCCAAGGCCCCTCCCGCCCGCGCAGTCTCTGTACTTGCTAGAACTCTCTCACAGGTGGGCCACACCCAACACCAACCGCCAAGTTCCAGCATCGCAGCCTGTGAGCCAGGGAGAGCTGACCTGTGTTTCCCAGGAGGTGAGCGCTGGACCCACACTGGACTAGCCCAGAACTGCCCTCCTGTGTGGGGCCAGCCCAGCTCCACCCCTGCCCCTCCTGTAAACCCAGACAGGCCAGAAAGAGAGCAGACCCGGGGTCCACAGATGTCTATCCCAAATGCTCTCACTGGGCCTGTCCACTCATGTTGGCCCAGGAGGGACAGGGGCTCCCTGGAAACCCCAGGAAAGCACAGGGGGCCCTGGGCCTCCTGGAACCAGAACTGGATCTGGGAGCTGGAAACTCTGCGTCCCCCCAGGCCCCACAGCACGTCTTCCCCCTGGTGCCTGAGCCGCCCACTCCTCCGCTCGGCCTGAGCACACGGCCGTGACGCCATGAGGGGCCCGTGCGACGCTTTTGCTGCATTGCCCTCCGCAGGGCATCTCCCTCTCTTCCTGGTCCAGATTCCTGCGGGGGACATCCGACTGGCCCAGCCCATCTCTCTGCACCAGGCCACCGGGCACAGCCAGCCTGCACATGACCTGCTTCACGTCAGGTGTCAAGCAGCGAGCGGAAGAGGCTTTCCTTCACGACAGCTCTGGCCGTCCCCTCTCACCCCATCACTGAGTAGGCTTTGAACACTTTGGCATGTGAATCCCCCAGTGGATGTGTCGAGTATGTCACCAAGGCCCCTGAGCTGGAAGTGCAGGTTTGGGGGCGGCTGCTGTGGCTGTGGGCTGGGCCCTGGCACCAGGAGCCAGCCTGGACGTCTGCAGTGCCCCCTTCTCCAGCCAGGAGCCCAGGTCAGCTCACATTCACCCCCAGTGGGAACTGAACAGACAGGTTTCTCACCTCCCAGGGGAAAAAGTTTGCTGAGCCTCTGGTTTCACTGCCCAGATAGTGAGGACTCTCTGCTCACTTCTGCTCTTCTTCAGGGAAGGCTGAGGGTGGCCCACACAGGACCAGGGTTCTGGGGGCAACTTGGGGCCCTGGGGACAGCCACGGCCAGCTTCTCTGACCGACACAGGGAGCGGTTAATAACCACCTGGGCTGGCGGAGGGCTACCTTCTTCCAGGAAATTAGTTCAGGAGAGCTTGGTGGCCTGGATCAAGTCTCCTGTTAAAGAGTAACTTACACCCCATATTACATTCAAGTCCCGGGAGTAAATATCCAGGGGAAGTGTTTATTTTAACAGGGAACAAAGCATCCTTTGTGGGCCAGCTCCGCCAGCGCCCGGACCTCCTTAGATAGGAACTGGCTGGCGCAGCCCCCTGGGAACATGCAGCCTTGTGGCTGACCAGCTAACCTTTCTGAGTGGGTTTACACACCGCAGTCTTTGCTCTCCCTGAGAACAGGGTCAATAGGGCTGTCAGCAGCCCCTGCAGGCCCCTCAGGTCCAGGTTGGACAGAATCCCTGTCCATGTGTGGTCTCTCCCTTCATCTGGAGTGAAGGCATCATGCACCGAGTGGTCCGTCCAAACCCAGACAGGCATCTGGGCCTCCCCTCGGGGGCTCCCGGCGTCGCCTAGCCTCTCCTGGAGGCAGCACCAAGGATCTGCCCGCTCTGAGCACCCCGCCCCCCCCACCGGCTGCATCTCTGTGCCTCCCTCCTGGGAGTGCTGCTAAAATACACTTTTTCTGGGCCCCAGCCTGGATGACCCAATTAAATTCCTAGGGGTAACAGTCTGGACTTGTACTTTGAAAAAAAAAGGAAAGAACAACTTTCTTTGCCTGATTCAAAACAATGTGCAGAGTATAACTAAAACAAGATGGGCATGAACGGAGTTGACCATCGATATGGGGATACGAGTGTCCATTGTAAATCCTGTCTCCTGTAACCAGCCTGAGGGAGAATATTAGCAATGTTTCACAGGAGGAAAAACTTAAATCCTCCCCCAGGAGATTCGCCTCTGCAGCCAGATTGAGAACCCCGAAAGTGAGCCCCGTGGTACTCCATGGGACTGAGAAGCCCAAGTGAGCCTCATGGGCCTAGACGGGCTGAGCCAGCTTGCTCAAGATGCAGACGGACCCAGCATGCTACTGCCCCCAGCGCAGCGGCCTGCCACCAGTCTGCTCCATTCCTTCTCAGCAGACTCCAGTCAGATTCAGGGAACAGCCCGTGAGACAGAATCAGTCTCCGCTGTGGCTCAGGAGGCCTGCAGGGCCAGATGCAGCTGGTCAGTCATACAGCACGCAGAGCAGGAGGGCCTGGGGCGCACCCAACCTGCAGGCCAAGCCAAGGTCCTGTGGGGTGGGACGCTCCTCCCTGGGACCCCGTCAGGAAGACCCGAGTGACAGCCTCCTGCCGGTGGGGCCGCTGGGCATAAGTGGCCTTGTGACAGGGCGGTGGCCTCCCAGGAGATAGGCTCAAGGCGGGCAGGTGGGGAAACCGGCCGAGGACGCACCCCGGCCGCACCCACGCCGTCCCAACCCCTGGGGATCGCCCCGGCCTCTTCCAGCCAAACGCCTGGGAAGTGGGTCACCTGGGGCAGGCCCATCCCGGGAGCACAGGGCAAGGTCCTTCGGCGGTCTGGGGACTCCCGGCAGCTGGCGGGCGGGCCAGCAGTGAGTCAGGAGGACGCAGCGCCCGGGGGAGGCTGGAGGCCACTTCCGCGCGTCCTTCCGCCTTCAGGGGAAGCGCGCCCCAATTAGCACCTGGGCCTTCGCGAGAAGCGCTGCGGGCCACACCCAGGCCCACCCGGGGGCTGGCCTTCCCCAGGCCCGACAGAGGCCACCTAGCGCTGGCGTCACGGGGCGTGGGGAGACCTGGGCACCCTGGCCCGGCTGAGTGTCCTGGAAGGCAGGGCCCCGGCGGTCAGGGCCCAGCCCTCAGCAGCAGGCCGCGGCGGGGAGGCTGCGGGAGCAGGGCCGCAGGGAGAGCGGGCGGGGCGCGGGCCGAGGGGCCCCTCGGCTTCCGGCCGGAGGCCCGCTTCCGGCGCTCCCCCGGCCTCGCCGAGCCCCCGGAGGCCCGCGGACTTCCTCCCTGGGCCCCGCCGCTGTGCCCCTCAGCCCGCCGCTTTCCTTGTGCTCCGCGCCCTGCAGGCCCGCCCGGCCCTCTCGCAGCCCCTGACCCTCCCACAGCTGGACGTGACCGGGGCAGGGCACACCGCCTCCACAGGAGGAAGCCTCAACCTCCTCCTCCATGGACGGGCGCTAACTCCTGTGGTGGCCGTCGCTGCAGCCCGGGGCCCTCTGCAGCAGACGCGGGTTGTGAAGAAGACCTCTGCACACGGACCCGCTCTCCAGGATTCAGTCTCCTCGAGGCAAAAGCAAGCCACAGGACGGCACCTACAGAGCGACGCGGTGTGAGTTTCAGCACGCCCACAGGCGCAGCACTGCAACTGGGCTTTCACACCAGCACGAGCTTCTTTAAGTTGCCCAGAAAAGTTCGGTCGGGCTTTGCTGTAACATCTTCTGGAAAAAACCAAAAGAACTTTTGGCCACCTCAGTATCCAAGTAAGGGATGAGTGCGTGTGCCTGCTCAGTCTTGTCCAACTCTGCAGCCCCATGGACTGTAGCCCGCCAGGCTCCTCTGTCCATGGTATGTTCCAGGCAAGAATACTGGAGTGGGTTGCCATTTCCTCCTCCAGGGGATCTTCCTGACCCAGGGATCGA
>SJYV01034368.1:0-10545 GCA_006410875.1 Neotragus pygmaeus | reverse complement strand
CAGGCTCCTCCGTCCATGGGATTTTCCAGGCAAGAGTACTGGAGTGGGGTGCCATTGCCTTCTCCAACCCCTTTGTACCCACCCCTATTAACGTTACTGATCTTTTTCAAATCTTGAAGCACTCAGCTTCCACTGCAGTGCATGCTTTCACCAGTAGATGTCACCGTTTCTCTGCTTGTGTGCGCAGCTTCCTGCGTGGAAGAATTTCCTTATGATACGGAGAGGTTGCCAGCTGTGTCAAATTACTGATACCATTACTTCATCAGCCTGGAAGTTGGACATTATGTGAAGTGAGTTTCCTTGAAAATAGGGGTGCCGTGTAACTCTCCTGGACCGGGGGAATGAATAGCGAAGTATGTCAGAAGAGGGCTGAATGGCCCTGGCTTTAGCTGACTTTTCTCTTTCAGGCTTGTGTTTCAGGCTTGCAGTCTGTAAAACTCAAATGTAATTCCACCTGTCCTGCTTTTCCTCCAGGGTTAGAGAAAGGATCACATGACTGTCGGTTGGGGTTTTTGAATCACGTTTATTTTTAGAACAGCGATAGAATTCTATTAGCAGAGGATTGTTAGATTATTTATGTTTGCTTTTTGGTTCATTGTATATTACTATTAGTGTTTACTTTATTATTATTATTTTACTGTTTATCTTTGTAAAGAAACTAGGTCTTTGAATAAGAACAGATAATCCAGAGAGAAGGCCAAAGGGGCAGTTAAGCCCAGGCTTCTGGAATACATCTGTTGCTCATGACGATAATATTATCATCACTTTTGTTAATACAACATTTAATACAGTTAAAGGTGCATTTATATTTTCCTCTTGGCGATTCTTACAGGGTACCTCTGAGGGGGCAAGATGAGTTTTTTTTTTATCCCTTTTATAGTTTGAATATCTGAAATCCAGACGCTAAAAGACAGCTTTCCTACTTAATGCCAAAATCAAGTTTCGAACCAAAACTCCCAGGTTGCTTCCTGCCTCTGTTTACTCTTGGGTATTTTCTTACAGGAAAAACAAAACAAGCTAATTGTGAGCTCCAGTGACACGCATGCATGCATGCTCAGTCATGTCTGACTCTTTGTGACCCCATGGACTGTAGGCCACCAGGCTCCTTTGTCCTTAGAATTTTCCAGGCAAGAATACTGGAGTGGGGTGCCATTTTCTCCACCAGGGGGTCTTCCTAACCCAGGGACTGAACCTGTGTTCACAGGCGGCTTCTTTACCCAATGACATACTGTGTACTTACTTAACTTTACAAAGCAGGTGAGAGAATCCTCTTTCAAATAGTACGTGATAGGGGTTCTAGTGACCAGGAAGAATGGTTTCAGATTTATCACCTCTTACTGGGAATTTTGTAATACTAGAAGAGTATTTATTATTGACTTGAATTTTTTCATGCTTATTCAGAGTGTATGCAGATTGACAGGCTTTGCATTTCCTTATTTACATAACTAATTCCCCTTGTCAGAACAGTGTGATTTTTTCCTTCTCTTAATGTTCTTTATTATGTACTTGTAACTGTGAGTGTTACAGTAATCCTGCTGTTGTTCAGGAACTGTTCTGCTAACTATAAAGACATTGTTATTGAGTTTTGACGAAATGTAACCTCTGTGAAAACAAAGATATCAACTGTAGAGGCGTCTTAATGGCTATAGCAAACAATTGATATGCCTTCTGGTGCCTTTCGGTCTCATTCAAGCACTTATTCCCAAAATTTTCCTCCCTCATAACCTTTTATCTCTTCAGTGTTAACTTTTCTGTAAATTTACTCTTCATACCTTAGTGGTAGATGCCGAATACTTTTTACTAACTTTTTATTAATTAAAAAAAATTTTAATACAATTGTTCAAGATTCCACTCCATTTACAGTTATTAGAAAATGTTGGCTTTATTCCCCAGGTCGTGTAATACCTCCTAGTAGCCTGTCTTAACACCCAACAGTTTGTGCCTCCCACTCCAGTAATCATATTGGCTGTTCATCCTCTTGTCTTCTTTTCCTTCCCACCTTCTGTATTTNAGATGTGTATAAGAGACAGGTTATTAGAAAATGTTGGCTTTATTCCCCAGGTCGTGTAATACCTCCTAGTAGCCTGTCTTAACACCCAACAGTTTGTGCCTCCCACTCCAGTAATCATATTGGCTGTTCATCCTCTTGTCTTCTTTTCCTTCCCACCTTCTGTATTTACTTTACTGTATAGTTTTTGTGTTTTTGATAAGAACACTCAATGGAGGCACTAGTCTTGGCAGATTTTCAGGGATACGTAACACCGGGTGGTTGGCCGTGGGCGCCGTTGCAGCATGGTAGCGGGTCTGTAAGGCGTGCTCATCTTGTGCACCTGAGCTTCGTGCCCTCGGACCAATGCCTCCGTTTCCCCGTTTGTCTCCTTTTCACTTTCACTCTCAGGGACATGTGCTCTCTTCAAGTGTAGGATTTGAGAAGAACTGATAATAGCAGTTACTGGGTGTTTATCCCATGTCGGGTCTCTCAGGCGTCTTGGTCCATTCGCCTCTCACAGCATCTTGGCCCAGAAAATGCCAGCTCTTCCCCTTCGTTGACAGAGAGGCCCAGACACTCTCACTCACGTGCCCCCACCTTCCTCTCCCCCTGCCCCCGCCCAGGGCACCCGATTCATGGATGGTGAAGTTAGGCTCTCAGTTTAGATTTTCTGGTGTCAAGACTATTGCTTTTTTCAGAATAACACGCTTCTGTAGCAGGAAGCATCACACATGCGCCGGTGGTGAGTGTTCATCGATTTGGGGGCTGAATTGTCTTTCTCGGTGGGGCCCAGCCCTTGGCAAACCGTGGGGGCACACAGGTGCTCAGAAAGCATAGTTTGATTACATTGTTGAGACCCTTTGTGCCTTCTGTGACAAATTTTCCAAGTCTTTCCATATTTTCTTCCTGTGATATCCATTCGTCTGTGTGTAGAGGATCATGTTAACCACCTTGTAGAACTGATGTGTGACATTTAAGTTGAGGTCCCCTTCTGTGGTCCATGTGAGTAGAAGGCATTGATGGGAACAGCAGTGTTGGGAACCCCCGCCCGCAGAGTTGGAGAGCGCGCGTAAAGCACCTAGCAAAGTGCCTCGCATTCCTGCTCTATTATTAATAATGTTGGTTCCTTTCAGTGCGAGAGGTTAGCTGCAGTGAAAGAGAGCGGTGGGTTGGCAGCCAGACCTCGGCTGTGACAGTAACCACCTTTGTGTCCTTCAGCAAGCCACCTGATCTTTCTGGGGCTCTCGTTTCTTCATCTGCTACATAAAAGTGAGATGAAAAGGTCTTCAAGAGCCCTCAAATTCTCTCAGGCTTTGTTTGCTAATCTTTAAAATGGAGATAATGCATACCTTCGAAGGGGTTATTTGAGCTGGAAAGAAAGAGCCTGTGTCAGGCATATAAAAGATGCTCAGTATGTCAGGCTTTTGTCCCTCCTGTCTCTTTACACTGCGGGGAGGTGCTCTGGACACCCTGGAGACCACCATGGAGCCAGGAGGCAGGATAACATACTGAGCGAGAGCCAGACACACCTGGATTCAATCCTTGCTTCACTGTTGAGATCTGTAGCTCTGGGCAAGTCCCTTAACCTTGAATCACTAATCATATTTACCTTAGGGTTATTGGGAAGATTAAATTAGAAAAGGCTTTTAAACTGTTTAAAAGAGTGCTTCACACATAGTAGGCATTTAGTAAGATTTGTAAGATGTTGGTGGGAGAGATGAACTACCAGAGGGAAAGAGTTAAAGACGATGAGGTGTGTTGCCCCAAACAAGAGAGACAGGAGACAAGCCCCAGACTTAGCTCACAGCTCTGGCCAGGGCCTTGCTACTGTAGTTTCCGCCTCCTAGTTAAATGGGGTTTGCCTTGAAGTGTTTACTTAACATCTGTGTGAAAGTCGCTCAGTCGTGTCCAACTCTTTGCGACCCCATGGACTGTCCATGGAATTCTCCAGGCCAGAATACTGGAGTGGGTAGCCTTTCCTTTCTCCAGGGGATCATCCCAACCCAGGGATCGAAACGCAGGCCTCCCACATTTCAGGCAGATTCTTTACCAGCTGAGCCACAAGGGAAGCCCAAGAATACTGGAGTGGGTCGCCTATCCCTTCTCCAGCGGATCTTCCCGACCCAGGAATTGCTACTGGGGTCTCCTGCATTGCAGGCGGATTCTTTACCAACTGAGCTATCAGGGAAGCCCCACTTAACACCTGAAATGAGCTTAACTCTGTTGAGACTTTGTGGTGCATGGGGTTTGAATATCAAACTTAACCAATTCCTACAGACCTTGTGTGTCTTCTCTGATGAGATCACTTCCTTTCTGTGCCTGCCTGGGAGCTGTAGGACCTAGAAAGTTCTCACATTGGTGTTCTTTTTCAGGACAATTTTAATCTGGATGGTGTGGTTGTTCATATAAAATAGCTCACTTGAATGTGTATGTGTGTGAGTGAGTGTGCGAGAGAATGAATGAGAGACAGAGACCCAGAACCATTTCTGGAATCCGTCACCTGCCAAGTGCCCTGGCCCGAGTAGCTGAATTCAGATTGCACACATCAGATCAGGAGGTGGGCAGCCGCTGGAGGAAGAGCAAACTCAGATCAACTTTACAGACCCACGCATCACTTCCGTTTGCTCTTAACTTAGCACAATTGTAACAAAGACTATTCTAGGATTTTGTAGCCTTCAGATTTCGATGTCCCTTTTTAAAAAGGAATATAGATTTTTATTTTGAGATAACTGTAGATTCACATACAGTTGCGTGAAATAATACAGAGAGATACTGTGTACTCTATACCAGGACTCCCTAACCACTGAGATCTCATGTTTGATAATCTGACGTGGGGTTGATATAATAAAAATAGAAATAAAGTGCACAATAAATGTAATGTGCCTGAATCATCCCAAAACCATATCCCACTCCTCCTGGTCCATGAAAAACTTGTCTTCCACGAAATTAGTCCCTGGTGCCAAAAAGGCTGGGGACCACTGCTCTCTCTACCAGTTTCCCCAGTGGTAACATCTTGAAAAATCATAGCACAGTTTCACAACGAGGATATCGAGATTCATCCATCCAGATGAGAGATGAGCATCCATCGGGGATGAAAGAACAGTTTCATCACCACGAGGATCGCTCCCGTTGGCTTTTACAGGTGCACCCTCCCATACCATTCCCTAATGCACGGCAGCCACTCATCTCCATCTGATGTGCCTTTTTGGGAATTTAGCAGATCAAGGAAAGTTATGACCAACCTAGATAGCATATTGAAAAGCAGAGATATTACTTTGCCAACAAAGGTCCATCTAGTCAAGGCTATGGTTTTTCCAGTAGTCATGTATGGATGTGAGAATTGGATTGTGAAGAAAGCTGAGTGCTGAAGAATTGATGCTTTTGAACTGTGGCGTTGGAGAAGACTCTTGAGAGTCCCTTGGACTGTAAGGAGATCCAACCAGTCCATTCTGAAGGAGATCAGCCCTGGGATTTCTTTGGAAGGAATGATGCTAAAGCTGAAACTCCGGTACTTTGGCCACCTCATGCGAAGAGTTGACTCATTGGAAAAGACTGATGCTAGGAGAGATTCGGGGCAGGAGGAAAAGGGGATGACAGAGGATGAGATGGCTGGATGGCATCACTGACTCGATGGACGTGAATTTGGGTGAACTCCGGGAGTTGGTGATGGACAGGGAGGCCTGGTGTGCTGCAATTCATGGGGTCGCAAAGAGTTGGACACGACTGAGCGACTGAACTGAACTGTTGTTGCTGCTGCTGCTGCTGCTAAGTCGCTTCAGTCGTGTCTGACTTTGTGTGACCCCGTGGACGGCAGCCCACCAGGCTTCCCCGTCCCTGGGATTCTCCAGACAAGAACACTGGAGTGGGTTGCCATTTCCTTCTCCAATGCATGAAAGTGAAAAGTGAAAGTGAAGTCGCTCAGTCGTGTCCGACTCTTCGCGACCCCACGGACTGCAGCCTACCAGGCTCCTCCATCCGTGGGATTTTTCCAGGCAAGAGTACTGGAGTGGGGTGCCATCAACTGAACTGAAGGAAGTGGTATTTAAAATGCAGTAAAATCAAGGAATTGGCTGTCCTCTCCCAAGGGTTCTTACCCTAGATGGGGCAGGACCAAGCGGCAAGTTCTTTTTTCTGGGAAGAAATGTTCCATTCCACATTCAGGTGGACATTTTCTGCACCTGTCGTGCTGCCCAGACTGAAATTATAATCTACAACCATTCTGGGATGAGTTTAGTTAAACCGGTTCCTGGGATGAATTAAGATCTTGGGAGAAAAATACCACACATCATGTCATATTATCCGAGGCAGCCCTTTCCTGTGCTAGCTTGGTTAACGAGGCCAACAGCTGCCCAGAAGTTTATTGCCGAAGGAACACGTAACAGTGGTGCTGTGAACTCAGCACTCTGTGCGAGAATTTTCAGAAATCGTGCCTGATTTCCTGGTATTTGATCAGTGTGTGCAGATTTAGGGACACTTCCATAGAAGGTATGTGATTCAGAGGACTTCACCTTTTTTTCATTCGCACGACCTCTTCTCCCGTCTCAGTTTTGTTCTTATGAAAAATGAAAATCCCACAAGAAAGCCTTCTTCCCTGACTACTGGCCTTCCCCCACATCCCTGCCTTCCCCTCCCCCTGTCTTCCTTCTGTACCTGGGACTGTTGAACAAGGTGGAACTGACCATGGCCTCAAGGAAATGTATAGATTATGACCTTCGAGGTTTTATCCGCTTCTGGGAGTCAGTGATGTGGCATCAGTGAACTCTTTTGTAGCCTCTCCAATGCGTGGGGTAGAGGAGCATCCCTCATCCACAGTAAGGGGATCCTCCTGGGTGTGTCTCAGAGAGACCAGGCTGTCGTACATGCCCTGGATCACACATCCAACCCTGAGGGGCCATGGAGACTGGGGAAGGGAGCGCCAGTGTGACCATGAACACATAATTTTTACCGTTTGGATTACCAAAAAGGGTCTGCACTCTCCATTTCACCCCAGATCTTACCCCTTCCTGCTTCCTTGTGTTAAAATTGGCCCATTGAGGTCATTTTCCTTGGCTGTACTGGCTTCTGAAAACAGCTGTTTGTGACCTCTGATTTAAGTAAAACCTAAATCATGGACCTTGAGGTAGCTTCTGGCTTTTTGAAATTAAGCATACTTTAATGAACCTCTTTGCACGATATGTATGTCCTTAGAAGTAATTCTTACAAGTAGAACACTTGAGCATCAAACCGTATAAATTTGAGATTGTGATACAGATGGGCACATTCCCCTGTCGTTTTGGTGTCTAAATTGTCACTTTGTGTTGTCAGTGGAATTTTTATTTTTCTCTTGATTCTAAAGAGTTCTTCATATATCAAGTGAGCTTATGAATTTTTAAATAAAGATATTTTCCTAGTTTTAAAAAACTTTATGTAAGATGTCTGTTCAGATATTTTTAATTCTATGTATTTTCATTTAGCAGCTTTTCCTTTGTGGTTTCTGGAATTTTATGCCGTGTTTAGAATTTTTTCAGATCCCAGCATTATAAAATATTAACCCTTACTTTGTTTTAGAATGTTTATGTTTTTCTTTTTCAGTATTTATCTTGTCAGGATGTGTCTGGGTATGAAGACTAAGGTTGCAATCCAGTTTCATATTTTTCTAAACAGCTAGCCAATTTCCCTAACAACCAGTATTTTTATTATACATGGTGAATTTGGAATTACCAAATCTCAGTGGTGTCTCATAGCTATTAAAGTGGCTTCGTTTTTACAGATAGCAAGTTTCTACTTCAAACTTCAAGTTTAAATATTTTTCTGCTTTTAAAGCCTCTAGAAAGGAGCTGTGAACAGAACACCATATTGGTTTTGGCATTAACTTTAATGCATCTCAAAGAGGCTGATTCTACAGAATTTGATCCAAAGCACTTCTGTGTCTTGATGCCTTTTTTGCCAAGCAAAATTGATTCTTTCTGACCAAAGGCCTTCAATGCTGGACTGAAAAAAGAGTCGGGATCCTCTTAGGCTGGTTGCAGGTTATATAATTTGGCATCAAGCACAATACTTTTTTCTTTTTCTCCTCAGTTTCTTTCTGTTCTCTAGTCTTTAAGAGTCAGTGCCCCTGCTGCTGGGTACTTCGTATTTGGAGGGCAAATTCAGGTCCTCTTTGTGCAAACCTTAGTAATTATAACTTAAGTGTGCTAAGTCGCTTCATCGTTTCCGACTCTTTGCGACGCCACAGACTAGCCTTCCAGGCTTCTCTGTTGTGGGATTCTCCAGGTAAGAATACTGGGGTGGGGTGCCATGCCCTCCTCCCGAGGATCTTCCTCACCCAGGGTTTGAACCCATGTCTCTTACGTCTCCTGCATTGGCAGGCGGGCTCTCTGCCACTGTCAGTTCAGTCTCTAAGTGAACTCTTTGCAACCCCATGGACTGCAGCACGCCAGGCCTCCCTGTCCATCACCAACTCCCAGAGCTGCTCAGACTCATGTCCATCTAGTCGGTGATGCCATCCAACCATCTCATCCTCTGTCATCCCCTTCTTCTCCTGCCTTCAGTCTTTCCCAGCATCAGGGCCTTTTCCAGTGAGTCAGTTCTTTGCATCAGGGGCCAAAGTATTGGAGCATCAGCTTCAGCATCAGTCCTTCCAGTGAATATTCAGTCCTTTAGGATGGACTGGTTGGATCTCCCTGTGGTACAAGGGGCTCTCAGGAGTCTTCTCCAAAACCACAGTTCAGAAGCATCAGTTTTTTGGTGCTCAGCTTTCTTTATAGTCCAACTCTCACATCTATACATGACTACTGGAAAAACCATAGCTTTGACTAGATGGAACTTTGTCAGCAAAGTAATGTATCTGCTTTTTAATATGCTGTCTACATTTGTCCTAGCCTTTCTTCCAAGGAGCAAGTGTCTTTTAATTCCATAGTCACCATCTGCAGTGATTTTAGAGCCCAAGAAAATAAAACCTGTCACTGTTTCTATTGTTTCCCCATCTATTTGCCACGAGGTGATGGGACTGGATGCCATGACCTTAGTTTTCTGAATGGTGGGTTTTAAGCCAGCTTTTTCACTCTCCTCTTTCACTTTCATCAAGAGGCTCTTCATATCCTCTTCTCTTTCTGCCATAACAGTGGTATCATCTGCATATCTGAGGTTATTGATATTTCTCCCAGCAATCTTGATTCCAGCTTGCGCTTCATCCAGCCCTCATTTCTCATGATGTACTCTGCATATAAGTTAAATAAGCCGGGTGACAATGTACAGCCTTGACATACTCCTTTCCCAATTTGGAACCAGTTGTAGTTCCATGTCCAGTTCTAACTGTTGCTTCTTGACCTGCATACAGATTTCTCAGGAGGCAGATCAGGTGGTCTGTTATTCCCATCTCTTGAAGAATTTTCCAGTTTGTTGTGATCCACACAGTCACAACACTAGCGCCAACTAGCCAGTCTCTACCACTAGCACCGACTTAAAATGCTTTTATTTACTTATTTATTTATTAGTTTGATGAATAGCTAGCTACCTGAGGTCTTTCTTTTGACAGTGATTCCCAGCTTTCTCTTGTATTGTAGAATTCAGCTGTGGGTTGAATTTGTTGTGCTGGTATATTTTCACCTACAGTGATGATTCATTCTTTCACATCAGTTCAGTTTAGTTCAGTCGCTC
Organism: Neotragus pygmaeus; assembly: GCA_006410875.1. Taxonomy (NCBI): domain Eukaryota; kingdom Metazoa; phylum Chordata; class Mammalia; order Artiodactyla; family Bovidae; genus Neotragus; species Neotragus pygmaeus. The sequence goes on along the minus strand of SJYV01034368.1, from coordinate 917 downwards.
AGTTGTGTCTGACTCTTTGTGATCCCATGAATCGCAGCACACCAGGCCTCCCTGTCCATCACCAACTCCCGGAGTTCACTCAGACTCACGTCCATCGAGTCAGTGGTGCCATCCAGCCATCTCATCCTCTGTCTTCCCCTTCTCCTCCTGCCCCCAATCCCTCCCAGCATCAGAGTCTTTTCCAATGAGTCAACTCTTCGCATGAAGTGGCCAAAGTACTGGAGTTTCAGCTTCAGCATCTCCTTCCAAAGAAATCCCAGGGTTGATCTCCTTCAGAATGGACTCTTGGATCTCCTTGCAGTCCAAGGGACTCTCAAGAGCCTTCTCCAAAACCACAGTTCAAAAGCATCAATTCTTCGGCATCAGTTCTCTTTAAAACTTTAATTAGAAAGTGCTTTTAGTTCTTCCAGTTTGAAAACTCAAACTCAAGTATCTTAGCATCTGGGCAAATTCCTGTTTTGTAGTCCTTCTCCTCCATTATGATAGTGTCAAGAAGATTTGTTTCATCGATGGTTGTTTTTAGGTCCAGCTTGCAGGCAGAAGGGCAGATTCTGCTCTTGTGTTCGAGAGGTAGTTTAAGTCTTGGTTAAAACCACCAGCCATGCTGTACAGCTTCATGTCCTGTCTTATCCATCTGTTATGCCACCTGGCTAACCTTCAATTTCCTTATCAGATACAGATAGTGCTGGGGTCCTGCCTCAGCAGAGTCCAGGGGTATCCTCAGGATGGACGACGTCGGCAAATGAAGAAAGATAGAGATAGAGATAAGAAAGAACGACATGGGGTGACCAAGCTTGTGAGCGAGGCCTGTTAATTTTTCTCAGGGCTTTTATACCCTGAGTTGTACCTACAGCAAGGTGAAAAATGCAGAGTCAACTCAACATTCCATCAGTAATAACTTTTATCGATATCAGGTT
>SJYV01034358.1:0-17931 GCA_006410875.1 Neotragus pygmaeus | reverse complement strand
TGTTGAGCTTTAAGCCAACTTTTTCGCTCTCCTCTTTTACTTTCATCAAGAGGCTTTTTAGTTCCTCTTAACTCTCTGCCATAAGGGTGGTATCATCACTGTTTTAAGAAAATTATGAAAAGGTGCTTCACTGTGCAGGTGAAATGTGCCATGAAAGTGATATTGGTCAGATATCAAAGCCAGGGAGAAAACAGTCTGAGAGAAGAGCCTCTCAGATTTGTCAGATCACCCTCCCCTGCCCGCCAGGCTGCAGAGGCTCCACTGGGTGCTCTGCGCTGCTGAAAGCCTCAGCCCAGTGCCTGCCCCGGTGTTAGAGCTTGGCCAGGCCACTGAGCAGAGGTGAAAGAAATTGGAGGGGACCCAGGCATTTCTATGGAGAGCACTGCCTGGTAAGCAGCTGAGGCACTGCCTGTGAGCAGCCACAAAGGCCTAGGTACTGAGCACCTCAGCAGCAGTTTGAGCACTGGTGATAAAATCCCTGCTCGTATGTTCTATTTTTTATTTTTTTTAATTTATTTTAGTTGGAGGCTAATTACTTTACAATATTGTAGTGGTTTTTGCCATACATTGATGTGAATCNCACACACACACACACACACACACACACACACACACACACACAATTTTAATGTTCTTTTGATATATATCCCTGCCTGTTCTTCGTGTCTCTTATTTTCATTTAATTACTCCACGAATTATTTTTAGTTTGCAGACTAAAATTTTGGAAAGGAATAAAAGCACACCTGGCACAAAGCCCATGGCCTCCACTTAATGCTGTTTCTCTGTACAAACATCCAAGTCTTTGGAAATGGCGGAGGCAGGTGTCATGTCCCCCCTTGCTTTATCAAAGGTGAATGCTGGTTCTCAGCCATGGTAGAAGGCATTGTGCATGTAATCGGTTACTAATAATAGAGCTGACAAATTATTTACTCTTTTCCTTTTTAATAAGCTGGAGCAAATTCAAGACTTTTAATTCCTTCTTTGACTTCATCGTTGATCCACTGGTATTTTAGTAGCATGTTGTTCAAGATTTTTAATAAGGGCAGGGGTGTCCTTGTGGTGAGCAGGATACTGTGGCTAAGGAAAAATATGTTTTACCTGTAGCCAAAGGAGAGAGCAGCTTCCCTGATGGATCAGTAGTAAAGAATCTGTCTGCCTTGAAGGAGGTGCAGGTTCGATCCCTGAGTCAAGAAGATGCCCTGGAGAAGGAAATGGCAACTCACTCCAGTGTTCTTGCCTGGGAAATCCCACAGACAGAGGCACCTGGTGGGCTACAGTATATGAGGTTGCAAAGAGTTGGACAGAACTGAGCAACTGAGCACACATGTGCAAAGGGGAGCCAGGCTATTGCTGATATAAAGTGAGTAGTTGGGGTGGTCCCAGGTGGCACTCGTGATAAAGAACCCACCTGCCAATGCAGGAGACATAAGAGACAGGGATTCAGTCACTAGGTCAGGAAGATCCCCTGGAGGAGGGCACGGCAACCCACTCCAGTATTCTTGCCTGGAGAATCCCATGGNAAAAAAAAAAAGATTGTAAATCCAAAATATAATCAGTGAGACTGATTAACCCTAGACCAGAGGCCAAATGCAAGTACAGTTTACAACTGTCAGATGTTTCAGAGACTGGTGATAAACTGTGTGCTTAGAGAATCTAAATTATATTGTTAAATGATTAATTTGAGAACATTTGATGGTTACTCACTCCTCAAGTATTCACACGAACTCATCATGTGCTAAGTACCATGCAAAATGTTACTCCTAACAGTATGGAAAAAAAATGTTTGTTCCTGCCCTCAAAATGTTCCCCATCTAATTCAGGAATCAGGTGAAAATTCAACAGAACCTAGAAAATGCTTCAGAGTGGCACGCATATATTTCCATGGGGACCTTCTTAGGAACAAGAGGGCCAAAGATGAACTAATTCACTGAGTTTGGACGCCTAAAAATGAATTCCTAGGTTTCATTTCAATCAAACTGGAAGCAATATACCTTTTCTTCTTGTTTTAGTTTCAGCCTTTTTGGAATTTCCTTAGGAAAACTAGTCTTTCTCTAGATTAAGAGTTCATGAGGCTTTCAATGGGTTTTAAAGAATTAGTGAGACAGAAAGGAGATTTGTGCTCCTTCTAAATAGCTTGAAAATTGTCTCTGGAAAAAAATTGTCAGATTTTGTTCTGAAGAAATTGTTTCATACCACACAAGTGTAGAGTGACACAGATACCACTCTACTTCATCAGGTAACAAATTATCATCATCATTGAAGTTGTTTCCTGCAAAATGAGATTAAGAAATCATAAGACTTTTATTGTTTTAGCATTTTAACTATGTGAAAGATATGTTTGCAATGCAGTAAACTAGTTTGTAGACAGAAAAACAGATGTAATGTGTTTACATACATTTTTCTGAAGAAGGCTTTCATCAGATTCTTAAAGACTACCCACTCATTCACACATACCCCTTAAAAGGATTAAGAATCAGCCCCTTCATCAGAAAGATCCCCTGGTTGAATAGGAAATGGCAACCCATTCCAGTAAAAAAAAAAAAAAAAAAGAATCACTGACCTAATTAAATATGTATTTTCTGATGGGTTCTGAATTAGTAGAAGGAGCAGACCCAAATTCATATTTGGTAGCTTGCTGCAATAAATTTTACATTTTTTTTAATCAATAGCCTATGGACCTGGGTTAAAATGAAGTTCTTTTTTTAAGTTTAAATAGACTGAATTTTTTAAGTTATTGTTTCTTTTCTCTCATGGTCCTCAAAGACCATGTTTGTGTCTTTGAGGTACAAGGCAATACTAGCAGTCCTAATCCTAAAATACTTGGGATATTTATTAGGGATTTTATCACAGCAAAACATACTTAAAATAATTAGCTCTGAAAACAAACATTAGAGCATCATAATATATTGCCCTTCAGTTTTTCAGAAGGCTCATAGCTGAATAAGGAAAAATGAAAACTTGAAGGAAATAGACAATAAAGTCAAACACAGAAAAGACATCACTCAGGACAACTTTCCCAAGGGACTGAGTTTGTGGACACATAGACGGGAGCATGCCGTGTAGTTCTGTGTGTGTGCCTGCGTGCGTGTGTGTGTGTGTGTGAGTGTGTGTGTGTGTGTGTGTGTCTAGGAGCATGTGAAATGAGCAAACAGCAGTGATTTCTTCCAGCCAAATGCATATCTTTGAAAGTGGAGAGTCAGCCCTGGTGATGTTAATGGAGTGGAACATAAATATTGGCAAGCTGATTGTCAAATAGAAGCTTTTAAATGTTGGAATTTTTCAAGGAAAATGTTAACTGCAGTTAAAGGGCCAAAGTAGTCAACCCAATCTCAGAATCTAGAATTTCACTTGAAGTTCTAAATACCCAGGACTCTTATGCTAAATTTAGCCTTCCCAGCTCTACAACTGGCATTTTGGAATGTTTGGTCCACAACGATAAAGCATCACACTTGCTGAACACAGGGTTAGAAGGTGACTAGCAGGCGCAACCAATTAACATATCAGCCTCCCAAGCAACCCGGGACCAGAGGCGAGGGTGTGAGCCGATAATGAACTTTTCTGCCACATTTCAAATGACAAATGAACTCACCCCTAGCCAGATCTCCCAACCCCACACACCCAGCAAGTCTTTAGTTATTACTACTTTTCCAGATTAAACCTATCCCAAGAACCAGCCTAATTTCTACCTTCTTATTAAGGCTTTCTTTCCCAACGCCCCATAACCATATCAAACTCTATCTTCTCTAAATTATTTTATATTCTTCACTCTCAATTTCATTCACTTACTAACCCAGGTTGCTACCTTTTCTATAATAACAGCGAACATGTGCCTAAATTTTCACTATGTACCAGATACTGTGCTAAATGCTCTACAAGAATGACTTCATTTAATCCACACAGCAGATCTGTGATGTTGTTGTTATTATCATTTACAAAAGAGAAATGTTTGCATGAGGACAGTAAGGCTTAGAGAGGTAAAGCAACTTTTTCAGGGTCCATGACTAATAAATAGAGCACGAGGCAATCAACCAGGTTGTCCTGCTCAAACAACCCCCACTTAGTGGCAAGATGTATAGTGCTGATGTCTAATATGCATATACCATATATCCAGCTAGATTCTAAGCTCTTCAGAGCAGCTGTACAACCTTTCCTTCTTGTCACCCTCAGACATCCATAATCAGTCAATACTTATTGAGGGAGTTAATGAATCAATAAGTTAATAAAAATCAATGCTGCAAAACCCAAGAAATATTAATTGACTTGGACTTTCAAACAGCATGCAGAATCAGGAAAAAATGTTCCTATCACTGCTTACTGCATTGGCTGTAGGAAGCAGATAAATTGCTGACTTGCTGCCCTTGGGCTCAGCATGGAGTTACAGCCGGGAATAGTTCTCTGTGAACAACCTTGATGGCCCTCAGCTTTGTCCCTGGAAACCCTCCAGCCTCCCAGGTCTATCCTGATCATTAAGATCCACAAAGTTCACTGGGAGAGCAGGAATCAGTACAGGGCCCAAGGCCACTTTTTCCTTAGACCTAGCACTGCCCACATGCACAACACACACACATACACACACACACACACACACACACACACACACACAGGGAAAGATGATCCCACTAGTTCATTGCAATAAATGTTTTTTGAGAATGTAGCCCAGAGATTCACAAACTTGGCTGCACATCACAATCATCTGTGAGATTTTAAAAATTTCCAGTATCTGGGCCCCACCCCAAACCCACTGACTCAGAGCCTAGGCACTGGGGTGCATTAACAACTGGGAACTGGGATGTATTAAACCATAGGAATTGAATGTGCACTGTAGTAAAGAACCACTAAAACCCATTCCAGGCACTACGTGCCAGCAGCTGAGAAACAGAAATGTGTGTGTGAAAAGGGAAGTTTGTGGAATAGCAAGAGAGTCACAAAAGTAATTGTAATAAAAATATATGAAAAAGTAACTGAAGTTACAGTGCTCAGACAGCAATATGGGAGCTCAGAGGAGGAGTACCTATTCTCACTGGGAAATGTTGGAAGGCAGGAATGGAGGATACAGATGAATGAGAAAGGTGTGTTTTATGTAATGAGGAGCTAGATCAGGCAGAGGGGTTGGGTTGAAACTTCATACTTTCCTGGAGGAGAAGGTTAGACCTTCATCACTTCTGATAACTTCCCTCTGCACATTCCCAAATGCTTCCAATCCCTGGTGGCAGCTAAGACTGCCTCTCAGAGGCCCCCAAGTCCCTCCAAGTGCCTTTGAATCTCATAAACACAATGGAAATGGCAATTATTAAATATTGGTCCTTGGGACTGAACATCAGATTTGAAACTTCTTAGAACTTTTCACCACTGGTTAATGGGGATTGAGAGATGTTACCTTAAACTTGTTCATCTCTAAAATATGTATAATTGTCTATAATTTGCCAGTGATTTTGAAGATTCATGTATTCATTCAAGAAACATTTATTAAAATATTAATTCATAATTAATTTTCCTGCCCTCTTCTCTATTGGCCTATTCCTGATGGACTCCATTACCTGAAGAGGGTAGGTTTTGGCACTATGTATTCCTGGATAAGCTTGGGTCCCAGTTCTGCTGTTGCTAAAACCATCTGACCTTGTACAAATAGCACTCTCTAATGAGTCTCAGTTTCCCATTTGTGAAATAAGGCATACTAGTAATTATTATGATTACTATCTTTAGTCATGATATAACAGAGCTGACCTTATGTCCAAAGTGTTGCTATTATGACAAAATAAGGTATGTAAAAATAAGTAAAGTATCCAAAGACTTTAACATGTCAAACACATAATAAACATACCACAAAATGCAAGTAGAAAAAAAAGAAAAGAAACATTTATTGAGCTCCTACTGCATTTCAGGCATGGTGCTAGGTTCAGAGATACAATGAGGAACAATTGCACACCCAGACCTTGTTCTTACAGACTTCGTAGTCTAGTATGGAAGATGGACACAGAGGAAGTAATCACATAATTAATGTGATTGCTTTCAGAGACCAGTCCTATGAGGGATACCTGTTAACCTAAATGCCATGAGAACATCTAATAGGGAAACTCAACCTAGTCTAGGGAGTCAGGGAAGCATCACTGATAAGTGAGTTTTAGGCAGAGATCTGAAAGATGTCTAAGAGTAAACTAGTTAAAGAAAGAAGCCAGAGGAGAGGATGTGGAGAGAAGGGAACCATTCTACACTGTTGGTGGGAATATAAGTTGGTGTGGCCACTGTGGAGAATAGGATGGAGGTTCCTTAAAAAACTAAAAATAGAACTACAGTATGACCCCACAATCCCATTCCTTGGCTTCTATTTAGAGAAAATCAGGTCTAAAGGGATATACATACCCCAATGTTCATTGAAGATACCTGGAGTAACAGGCAAAGTTGGCATTGGAGTACAAAATGAAGCAGGGAAAAGGCTAACAGAGTTTTGTCAAGAGAACACACTGGTCATAGCAAACACCCTCTTCCAATGACACAAGAGATGACTCTACATATGGACATCACCAAATGGTCAATACTGAAATCAGATTAATTATATTCTTTGCAGCCAAAGATGGAGAAGCTCTACACAGTCAGCAAAAACAAGAGTGGGAGCTTACTGTGGCTCAGATCATGAACTCCTTATTGCTAAATTCAGACTTAAATTGAAGAAAGTAATGAAAACCACTAGACCGTTCAGGTATGACCTAAGTCAAATCCCTTAGGATTGTAAAGTGGAAGTGACAAATAGATTCAAGGGATCAGGTCTGATAGAGTGCCTGAAGGACTATGGAAGGGGGTTCATGACATTGTACAGGAGGCAGTGATCAAGACCATCCTCAAGAAAAAGAAATGCAAAAAGGCAAAATGGTTGTCTGTGGAGGCCTTACAAATAGTTGAGAAAAGAAGAGAAGCGAAAAGCAAAGGAGAATAGAAATGATATACCCATTTGACTGCAGAGTTCCAAGGAATAGCAAGGAGAGATAAGATAGCTTTCCTCAGTGAACAATGCAAAGAAATAGAGGAAAACAATAGAATGGAATTTATATGCAGAATACATCATGCAAAATGCCGAGCTGGATGAAGCACAAGCTGGAATCAAGATTGCCAGGAGAAATATCAATAAGCTCAGATATGCAGATGACACCACCCTTATGGCAGAAAGTGAAGAGGAGCTAAAAAGCCTCTTGATGAAGTGAAAGAGGAGAGTGAAAAAGTTGGCTTAAAGCTCAACATTCAGAAAACGAAGATCATGGCATCTGGTCCCATCACTTTATGGCAAATAGATGGGGAAACAGTGGAAATGGTGAGAGACAATTTTGAGGGGCTCCAAAATCACTACAGATGGTGACTGCAGCCATGAAATTAAACAATGCTTGCTCCTTGGAAGAAAAGTTATGACCAACCTGGACAGTATATTAAAAAGCAGAGACACTACTTTGCCAACAGAGGTCCATCTAGTCAAAGCTATGGGTTTTCAATAGTCATGTATGCATGTGGAGGTGGACTGTAAAGAAAGCTGAGTGCTGGAGAATTGATGCTTTTGAACTGTGGTATTGGAGAAGACTCCTGAGAGTCTCTTGGACTGCAAGGAGATCCAACTAGTCCATCCTAAAGGAGACCAGTCCTGAATATTCATTGAAAGGACTGATGCTGTAGCTGAAATTCCAAAACCTTGGCCACCTGATGTGAAGAACTGACTCATTGGAAAAGACCTTGATGCTGGGAAAGATTAAAGGCGGGAGGAGAAGGGGACGACAGAGAATAAGATGGTTGGAGGGCATCACCAACTCAATGGACATGAGTTTGAGTGAGCCTCAGGAATTGGTGATGGACAGGGATGCCTGGTGTGCTACAGTCCATGGGGTCGCAAAGAGTTGGACACAACTGAGTGACTGAACTGAACTGATGATGCTGCAATCCCATTCCTGGGCTTATATCCAGAGAGAAACTTTGTCTGAAAGGATACATGCAGCCCAATGTTCATTGAAACACTGTGTACAATAGCCAAGGCATGGAAGCCATCTAAATATCTACCAACAGAGGAATGTATATTGAAGATGTGGTACATTTATACCATGGAATATTACTCAGCCATTTAAGAGAATGAAATAATGCATTTGCAGCAACATTGATGGACCTAGAGATTGGTCACACAGAGTAAATTAAGTTGGAGAAGGAGAAATATCAAATGACATCCCTTACATGCAGAATCTATAAAGAAATGATGCAAATGAACTTATATACAAAACAGAAACCGACTCACAGACTTTGAGAATGAACTTGTCACCAGAGGGGAAGGGGTGGGGGGAAAGAGATAGTTAGGGAATTTGAGATCGACATGTACACACTGCTATATTTAAAATAGATAACCAACAAGATCCTACTGTATAGCACAGGGAAGAGCTCTGCTCAATATTATGTGGCAACCTGGATGGGAGGGGAGTTTGTGGGAGAAAGAATACTTATACAGATATGACTGTGTCACTCTGCTGTGCCCCTGAAATTATCACAACATTGTTAATCGGCTATACACCAATATAAAATAAAAAGTTAAAAAAGAAAGAAAGAAAGTCCAGCAGAGGAAATCCTGGGCAAGAGCCCTGTGGCACAAGTGAACCCCCTGCAGAGATTAATCAAAAGCAGGTCTTTGTGGGCAGAGCGCAAAGAACAAGAGCATGGCAAAACCAAAACAATATTGTAAAGTAAAAAATAATAAATGTTAAAAAAAGAAGGCTAAGCACCAAAAAAAAAAATTGTAAAGTAAAAATAAATAAAAAAATAAAACAGATTTTTTTAAAAAAAGAATGTACTTTAGGTCAACTATAAAACTGGAACACATACAATAGATTTAAGGATTATATGACTGTAATTTTATGAAGTTGACAACTGCACCACAATTATATAAGAGAATATCCTATTTTTAGGAAATATACATCAAAATGTTTGGGGGTAAAGGGCCATGATGCGTTCAACTCAAGTGGTTCAGGGAAAAGTGTGTGTACCCATGGGGAGGGAAAGAGAGAGAACACAGTGATAAAGAAAAGTATGTGGATGTATTTGTATTTTTATCTGTATATTTTGGGGTAAATTCAAAATTCTTTCTAAATAAAATTTAGAAAACTAAAAAAAAAAAAAAAAAAGAGTGAGCAACACAAACTGGAAAGAGAGTTGGAGCCCTGCCAGGAACATCCTCATCTCAGCAGCAGCAGGAGGCTCTCAGCATGTGACAAGATCAGATATAAAATTTGAGAAGCCCCTTGGCTGCTGTGTGGGGAATGTACTGGAGGGATACAAGTGATATAGATGGACCGGCTAGTTTGTTATTATAGTCCAGACCAGAGGTGACCATGTTTGGTTTTAAACATACAGATTCAAGAAACCAAGTGTAAAAGAGAAGTGAATATGACAGTCTATGGCACATAACTGGTTATTATCTAATTAATGTTATATAGACATTCAGCTATATAGAAACGGCTACTATTCGGAAAGGGAAGACTAAGTAGATCTCTTTGACACATAACCTAGATCAGTGAGCCAATTCTACCTTCCTCTAACCATCGTTTTGAGCAAGGCCATCCACTAGCTTAAGAAAGTTGAGCCAGGAACCCCATAAACCCTTAAAAGTCCTTGGTAAACAGCAAGTTGACCCTTAAGAATAAGACAAGAAAACAAGCCACATCTCCAGCCCTGGGACAGGTGCAGAGATGCTGCCCTCGTGCCCAAAAGGAAGAAATTTTCTACACCTGTGTCTCTATTTCGGCTTTGCAAGTTCATCTGTACTGTTTTTCTAGATTTCACATATTTAAACAATATTATACAACATTTGCTTTTCTTTTTCTGACTTCACTCTGTATGACAGTATCTAGGTCTATCCATTTCTTTGCAAATTACACTGTTTCATTCCTTCTTATGAAACTCAGATACCAAAGGAGGAAAGGAGGTGGGATGCATTGGAAGATTGGGATTGACATATAAATACTATGTATAAAATAGATAACTATCGAGAACCTACTGTATGGCACAGGGAACTCAGTGCTCTGTGGTGACCTAAACGGGAAGGAAATCTTAAAACAGGAGACATATGTATATATGTATATGCTGCTACTGTTAAGTCGCTTCAGTCGTGTCCGACTCTGTGCGACCCCATGGACTGTAGCCAACCAGGCTCCCCTGGCCCTGGGATTCTCCAGGCAAGAACACTAGAGTGGGTTGCCATTTCCTTCTCCAATGCATGAAAGTGAAAAGTGAAAGTAAGCCGCTCAGTCGTGTCTGACTCTTAGCAATCCCATGGACTGCAGCCCACTAGGCTCCTCCGTCCATGGGATTCTCCAGGCAAGAGTACTGGAGTGGGGTGCCATTGCCTTCTCCATATTGCCATAGAGCAGAGACTTACAGAATGTTGTAAAGCAACCATACTCTTTTAAATTTTTTAAATAAATTTTAAAAGTTTATCTACTGACCTGAATCTGTCATAAATAAGGGCACAGACTTTTTATTTGAAATCAAAATGGAAGTTCTACTTGTAAAATTCAGGGATTTACCAAATTTCAGTTACCTGAAGCCTCCCATAATTACCCATCATAATCACTTCACATTCTTCAATATTGGGAAAATCATGTTGCTGTATATCTTTTTTCTCCCTGAGTTTTAATTATAGTAAAACACTGTCAATTAATCAAAATAAATAAATAAATAAAAGAGGAAGGAGAACTACCCTGGTGGTCCAGTGGTTGAGAATCTGCATGCCAATGTAGGGGACAAGGGTTCAATCCCTGGTCTGGGAAGATCCCATATGCTGTAGGACAACTAAGGCATGCTCTACAACAAGAAGCCACTGCAAAGAAAAACCTTTGTGCAGCAACAAAGACCCAACACAGCCAAAAATTAATTAATTTTTTAAATTTTTTTTAAAAGAGGAAGAAATGTTCCTCCATGTAACTGGACTTATAGTTCCAAACCTACTAAGGGATGACAAATTCCAAGTTAAAATGCATTGATTGTTGTGGTACATATACACAATGGAATATTACTCAGCTATAAAAAAAAAGAACACATTTGAGTCAGTTCTAATGAGGTGGATGAAACTGGAGCCTATTATACAGAGTGAAGTAAGTCAGAAAGAAAAACACCAATATAGTATATTAAGGCATATATATGGAATTTAGAAAGATGGTAATGATGACACTATATGCAAGACAACAAAAGAGACACAGATGTAATGAACAGGCTTTTGGACTCTGGGAGAAGGTGAGGGTGGGATGATTTGAGAGAATAGCATTGAAACATGTATATTACCATAGATGACCAGTCCAAGTTCGATGCATGAAATAGGGCACTCAAAGCCTGTGCACTGGGACAACCCAGAGGGATGGGATGGGGAGGGAGGTGAGGTGGGAGTGGGTGATAGAGGGGACACATGTACACCCATGACTAATTCATGTCAATGTATGGCAAAAACCACCACAATATTGTAAAGTAATTAGCCTCCAATTAAAATAATTAATAAAAATAAAATAAAATGCATTGACTAGTCCTGGCTAAAGTAGATGAGGAAGTTAGAGGCCACCATTTCTGATCCAAGAGGAATTTGGTCAGGGAGCTAATTAATCAAGGTTCCTAAAATCATAATCTAGACAAACTGCAATCAGAGAGCCATGTCCCAGAAGGGGTAACCAGGAATGCAGTTCCCTTACAAACTGGCCATCTTTTCATAACAAACTTTACCTTCTTGGGAAGGTGATTCCTTAAGTTTGTGGATGGAGGCACCCACATACCACAGGGGGTTCACTGCACAGGAGATGTCAGCAGAGGAAGATAGAGAGCCCAGAGGCTCCTGATACAGTCACCATGGCAACCAACCCAAATCTGGTCCATTTTATTCACAGACAAAAAACTCAGGTTCAGTGAACACTGTAGGGAGGTAAGAGCAGCTTAGATTAACCAGGCTATCTTCTGGCCCCAAGCAATCTGTAGGATAAGACCTTGCATTAGGCAAAGGTCTTCACTGTGACAAAGCAGAGGATTTGTTAAGCTCTTTGGATCTCATTGGGCCCATTTAACTTCTAGTGTGGGATTAAAAAATTACTTTTCCCCAGGCAGGAGGCCTGAAGTTTCGCATGAACTCGGTTTGAAGTGGTAATGGTCACATCACAATAAACAGTCTTCCAGAGCCATTCTCTTCCTCATCATCTGAAAGGTCAAGTGACAGTACAATCGGCACCTTCTCATCTCTGGCTTACCAGGCAAGCAAATGGGCCATGTTTTATAACTGGAAAATATGCCCTGAAACTGCTTTGAGTGTTAACATGTAATTTACATGTATGGTTTTCCATTTTTTCCCTGGAAGTGAGAACAAACAAGGTCTCTTAGAACTGAACTAGGAGAAGCAACAAAAGTCTTTTTCAAGGAAATATCATTCATTCATTCATTTAACTTGTATTTATTGAAATCCTGCTCTGTACCATAGGGCAACAGAGATGACTAAGCAAGGACTCTGCTTACAGTTTAATGAGGGAAAACAACTTGAGTATAAATAAAGATTTAAAGGTGTTAGAACTGTGTAAAGTAAACTGCAATGGCTCAAACAAAACAGAAGGTAAATCTTGCTCATGAAATAGTCCAGGACAGATGACCCTCCACTACACTGACATGAAAGTCTACCATCTCTGACTCATGGCAGCCATGGCACTCTGTTTGATGTCATGGGAGGGTTCATGGGTCAGAACCAGATGTGGTACACATACACTCACATCCATTGGAGAGAATTAGATCATATGTCAATACCTACCTTAAAGAATTCAGGAAACACCTGGGCACCCCTGTGCTGTGCTAGAGTCCTGTTGCCAAGGAAGAATGAGAAAGCAGAATCTCGGGGGCGAGGGGGAGGCGGGGGTGGAACTAGTCCCCTCTGACAATGACAAAGAGGTACCATGTTTTCCAGAAATATAAAAGAGAAATACTAATTATAAAACTATGAGGTATCATTTTTCCTTATTAAATTGCCAAAAATAAAGAAAAATAATAATAACAATAGTGATTATTGTTGGCAAGGGGCCAAAAGAAAAAGACACATCTCCAGAAAGCAGCAATTAGTACAATCTTTCTGGAAGTCAGTTTGGAAGTGTTCATGTAGCAGGTATTTTTAAAGTCACAACAATAAGGGAAGTCAGGTGAATAGTACTATAATACGCTTCATTTATCCTTATTTTAACCTAGATTCAGAGCCTCCACTTTTCCTCAGTAGGGGAAAATCATACCCATCAATTCAAGATACCAGTGACCTCCAATTTAAAACTCAACACTTTGGTGGTAAAATTCATCAAATTCACGATTCCCTCCACAGGTGACCTCCATAAACTGGAAACAGATTCTTCTCTAAAGGCTTCAGAAGAAGCACAGCCCTACCAATACCTTGCTTTTAGACTCCTGCCCTACAGAGCTGAGTAAATTTGTAGGATTGGTTTGTTTGTTTGGTTGGTTGGTTGGTTGGTTGGTTTTTTTGGCTGTACTGGGTCTTCATTGCAACACCAGGCTCTTCATTGTGGGCACGTGGGCTTTCTCTAGTTGCAGCATGCAGATCTCTTGTTACAGAGCATGGACTCTAGAGCTCACAGGCTGAGTTGTTGTGGCATTGCCCACAGTTGCCCTGTGGCAAGTGGGATATTAGTTCCCCGACCAGAGATCAAACCTAGGTCCCCGGCATTGGAAGGCAGATTCTCAACCACTAAATCACCAGGGAAGTCTAATTTGTGTTGTTTTATACCACCAAGTTATTTATTGCAGAATCATTAGGAATTTATGGCCCTTTCCTTTGCTTCACAATGCCCACTCACTCAGCACAATGGTTGTATTGGACTGACTGACCTGCTGTAGAAATGTGGAGCCAGGAGTAGGCAATGTGGCCCAAGCTAGTCTGGGAGATACTCCCAGGCAGAGCCTGCACCAGGCCTGTCAGATTTGAATTATCTGAGTTAAGGCACAGACATGCAGACCACAAAAGGAGATTGCATAACCAAGACAGGAAGGCAGGAGTTATGGGATTTATGGGTTAAAGTAGGTCAAGATAACTGGCCCAACCAGAGCAGTGGCCACCTGATGTGAAAGCCAGCTCATTGGAAAAGACTCTGATGCTGTGAAAGATTGAAGGCAGGAGAAGGAGGGGACAGAAGATGAGATGGTTGGATGGCATCATCGACTCTATGGACATGAGTTTGAGCAAACTCCGGGAGATAGTGAAGGACAGGAAAACCTGACATGCTGCAGTCCATCGGGTCCCAAAGAGTTCGACACGACTTAGTGACTAAACAACAACAAGGTAAAGACAACCGGCCCAACCAGAGCAGTGACTCAAGAGGGTTCCATTCTAATGAAAAAATTCTGAAAGCTGGCACCTTCAGGGTATTCCCAATGCTTTGTGATTAATGCCTAGACAAACAGGGTCCCTGCTGCCTGCTGATGGTCAGGGTTAGCAGCAGAATCCTGAGTGGGAAATCAACCGTCTCCTCACTGTGATGTGTGAGCACCTCTTCCTTTGGAGAGAACCTCTGGTCCTCCAATGCTTTGCTCTCTCAACCATGAAAGTCATTCAACCTCTTGGGCTGCATTTAACTCTGTTTTTTGAAAAAGACTTGGAGCTCACAGATGTCTAATGACAAACAGCAGGCCCTGGGGAAATCCTGAGGGTTTCCTGAAGCTCTTGGGGGGCTGGGTTTCTATTCTAGAAATAGATGTGATTGGTTTGGACACTTACAAGATCTGACCACAGCCTGGAAAGCTTGGCTCCATCTCTTAGGCTGCAATTCTACATAAAGCTGATATTGATGAGGAGTAATGGTGGGGACAGGCAGGGAGGTGGTATTTTAGGAAATCTGATCTGTGAGTAAACAAAAGAGAAGAGATCAAAGATATGGAGAACCAGGAGAAAAGCAGTGACTGGGGGAAATGTGGAGTAAGTGGCTTGAATAGGAAGGAGAAGCCATGATATCAACAACATCTCCAAACATTTGTTGTATAAGCAATTATACAAAATGCTGGACTTTGGCCTATTAACACTGCCAGTAGGGTGCCTTGATCAGTAGGCTCACTGTGGTGGAGATATGGACTCCAAATTCTCCATCCTTCTCTGTAATTATACATATGAAACAACAAAATGTAGCACAGATTGATGATATAATCATTGATTAACTTATGTAACAAGAGACTTCCCTGGTGGTCCAGTGGCTAAGACTTCACAATCCCAATGCAGGGGACCTGGTTTCCATTCCTGATCAGGGAACTAGACCCCACATGCCACAACCAAAGATCCCATATGCCACAACTAAGATCAAAACAGCCAATTTTTTTTTTTTTAAGATATTTAACAAATCAATTCCAATGTCTCCTTGTGCATTTCTGGGTCATCCTTGCCGTTAACCACAGCAGAGCCTGACCATTGGCACTGTGACAAGAAGGACTGAAGGTCAGAGCAGGCAGAGATCCAGATTGTCCAACAGATACTGAAGAACAAGTAGGACCCAGAGATTAGAATAGGCACAGATCAGAACCGCAGGTGATCAGACAGAAGCAATATACAGCCAGCAAGATCATAAGAAGACATTCTAAACTAACCTGAGGATTCTTACACACTTCCTATTGGGAATGGACAAAGCCTAGGTTATGAGCAGCTCAATGTTCTCAAGTTTACCAGGTAAGTGACCACACCTGAGGAAGGGGTACTGTGGCCACACTGCAGAGGAGATATCATCACAGTCCCTTTCTAATTCACTTCATATTTTATCATGGAATCGAGACCCATCAAGGCCTGGGAAGCATGGCTGAGGATTCAGAACAGTAGGATATCAAAGCCCCCCCTGAGCCAGGCTCTGCAGCTGCCGGTGACTTCTCTGAGTTCCAGACTTCTTTCTCAGCCATGAGTTTGAACCATCAAAAAGATGGAGAAGTGTCTCCTCTCTAGTTCCCTCTCATTCTTCTTCTCTATCATTTGGCTGAAGCAGAGAAAGAAGTAAAATCATGCCACTTAAGTGTGGAAATTCCTTGACTCATACTATTCTTCAATGAAAGTTGCTTTCTCCTAGAGACATCTGCCCTCTAGTTAGGTATTTCTAGCAGTAGCTGCTGGCCAGATATTATTTGAAATTTACATCCTTCGTCACCCATGCAACCTGCACATTTAAAGCTGTTTCTGACATAAACTGCTCCAGAAGTCTTTTGTAAAAATCTGTATCTCTTGCCATGGAATATTTTATCCCAACATTTAAATATGGATTTTGCAGTATAAATGTAAAGTGATCTCTTCATGGGGACACATCCTTGGAGTTCACAAGGAAGAACAAAGGGAAGCCCCCAAGGACTAAAAGGCACACATCTGGGAACACCAACAGGCTCCATCTTTCACTGAAGGCAGACAGAGAGGTTCTGAAGAAGTTTGGATGTGACTTGGATGGACTTTTCTGGT
Source organism: Neotragus pygmaeus (assembly GCA_006410875.1). Taxonomy (NCBI): domain Eukaryota; kingdom Metazoa; phylum Chordata; class Mammalia; order Artiodactyla; family Bovidae; genus Neotragus; species Neotragus pygmaeus. The sequence continues at coordinate 1,478 of SJYV01034358.1, read as the reverse complement.
GGTTCAGATGGTAAAGAATCTGCCTGAAATGTGGGAGACCTGGATTCAATACCTGGATTGTGAAAATCCCCTGGAGAAGGGAATGGCTACCCACTTCACTATTCTTGCCTGGAGAATCCCATGGACAGAGGAGCATGGTGGGCTATAGTCTATGGGGTCGTAAAGAGTCAGACACAACTGAGTGACTAATACTTTCACTTTCTTCTTGAGAAGAGAAGCCTGGAGGAAATGAATTACCATTCACTGGTATAGCTAGGCGAGGCAGCAGACTCAACCAGTGAAGTCACCATTTACAGGGCATCCAGGATCTGGTAAAAGGCAAAGCATGGGGCNTGGTGGGCTGCCGTCTGTGGGGTCGCACAGAGTCAGACACGACTGAAGCAACTTAGCAGCAGCAGCAGCAACAGTAGTCCATGTGAATAGACTGGCTAGTTGTCTGTGACTGTGGTGTCGGTCGGTCTGCCCTCTGATGCCCCCTCTCAGTACCTGCTGTCTTGCTTGGGTTTCTCTTACCTTGGACGTGGGGTATCTCTTCACAGCTGCTCCAGCAAAGCGCAGTCGCTGCTCCTTACCTCGGACGTGGGGTAGCTCCTCTTGGCCACGCTTCCTTGGTGGCTCAGACAGAACTCCTCAGTGACATCCATATTCTCATTCAAGCTGTGCTAACTTCAGGGAACCTGCTTTCAACCACTAAAGTGTGGGCTTTGGAAAGGAAGACCTTCAGCAAATAGCTATTTAATTTATTCATAGTCTAAAGTCAGAGGAGGAACTTCTTTTGGATATATGTGCTTCCTCAAAGGTGAAAACCTGATAGAATCCAAATGCACAAACTGCATTATTTTCTAATGTGTCTTATCTCCCTTCCTGTGAACAGTGTAGGAATGCAGAGAGAATGTCTGGGTATATATTTTGCTTTTTTTTTAAATTGAAAAATGTGTTTAGATAAGTGTAGATTCCCATGTAGTTGTAAGAGATAGCAAGAGAGACCCCACTGTAACTCATTTTGCTACAGAGACCATTTCACAATATTCATGTATATTCAAACATCAGGTTGTACATCTTAAATATATGCCCTTTGTATTTGTCAGTTGCAACTCAATAGAGCTGAGACGTGGTAAGATCCAATGTGATAAGATTATCCGAGTGTATTGGATTCCATTTTCTTTATTTCTTCCAAGGCTGTGAAGTGACATTCATTTCTCTAGCTAACTACTCCATTTCTCTTCCTTTGTAATATAAACCCATTCTAACTCATGCTCGCACGCGGGTCAGCGCGTCTGTGCGTCGCATGTTCCTTAGTGGGCTTTCCTGGTGACTCAGAGGTGAAGCATCTGCTGCCAACGAAGGAGATGCAAGTTCGATCCTTGAGCTGGGAAGGTTGTCTGGAGAAGGAAATGGAAACCCACTCCAGTATTCTTGCCTGGAGAATCCTATGGACGGAGGGGCCTGGTGGGCTCTAGTCCATGGGGTCCTAAAGT
>SJYV01034356.1:0-16608 GCA_006410875.1 Neotragus pygmaeus | reverse complement strand
ATTTGGCAACTTAAATTTCCCACTGGTCAAAAAATAGTTAATTTGTATTAACAACCAGTTTCACAAGAGGTTGATTATTCAAAAATGGGCTTGGACTCTAACCAGAAAAAGAGTGCTACCTAGAGATCAACAAAGTATTAGAAAGCAAGAATACCAACTGAATCTGAAAATCAAAATATAAATCATATTGAAAAATCTTCTGGAGGATAGAAAGGCCATCTTATCCATTTTATGTCTTTATCCAGGTGTCTGAATAATGCCTCCAGTGCACAGCTTACCTCAGCTACACAGACATGCTTTTCTTGGTGCACAGAGGGCCAGTAAATCTGTCAGAGACTAGAGGAGATTACTTCGCATTTTTTGGAAAAATTGACTTGGAAGGTCATTGAAGGCTAATGCACTTGGGCATTTATATTGAGGAGTTTACAAATCACTCAGCAGTTATGTTTTAACCAGAAACAAAAAATGAATAAAGCGAAGGGTTGGGGTCTGCTAGGCCTGCAGTTGTGACTTCCTGAATGTTTCTTTTGTGTGTGATCAGCGTGTGTGTCTCCCATTTTATTCTTCCTGATAAATGGCTGGAGATACAGAATAACCTGAAATAATTCCAGGAAGGTAGCAGTCACTGTTTATTTGTCTCCATCTGCCACATTAATTCTGATCAGATACAAACCTACTGAACAGACAGCAGGTGACGGATAGGAGTGAATGTTTCGTGTGTTTTGCTTTTCTCTTCCCCATCATATTTCCAGGGTTACAAGTTTACAGATAACGCCCAATGGAATTACGAAAATGTGTTCCTATAGGAGAAGTTTAGAGCATGTTTCTGAGGGATTCAGGTTCTCTTATTTCTAAAGCCTAGAGATGTAACTTTTGCTTTCTGAAACATTGTAACTGGGGAACAGGAGGCCTGAAGGTTCGGGAATTTTTCCTTGTTTATTTTTCTCTTGATGCACAAGAAAGAATAAAAGAATAATATATAACCTCTGGTCCTTTTTTTCTTCATTTGATCTTTGTCTCCATTGTGAAACAAGAATATAATAAAAATGAGAAGTTAATTGGAAATCCAAAGAACCCTAAATTATGAGTGTAGTTCTGAAACTGCAGTGAATATACATACATGTGGACACTGTTCTCTGAGAGGGGGTTTTGTTTTTGAACCTGAGTGTAATTATGTGCTTATCTAGGGCAGGAGCCAGGTCATTCTTCTCCCAAATGCCTAGAATGGAGCTTAGAGTATCTTAAACAAGGGAACTGGATCTAAGGTTATACAGCACTTACTCCCCTGTGCCAGGAGGGCGTCCCTGGTGGCTCAGCAGTAAAGAATCCACCTGCAACATAGGAGACATAGCTGGAGCCGCGGGTTCCATCCCTGGGTGGGGAAGATCCCCTGGAGAAGGGAATGGCTCGCCAATCCAGCCCTCTTGCCTGGAAAATCCCACGGACGAGGAGCCAGGCGACTAGACGACAGCCGCGGCTCTGTGCCCGGCGGTGCTCAAAGCTTCACTCCTTTAGAAGCTGCTGCTTTGCAGCGGGCCCCCTTCCCCACAGCTGCCCGCCGGGAGATCCTGGGTGGCTGGCGGAGCCTCCTCCGCCCTCAGTGGGATGAGTCGCCCCGGGGATTTCTGCCCACAGGACTGTGGCTGGAACCTGCTCATTGGCTCGTGCTTCACTGCTTTCTCCCTTGCCTGGTGTGGGATCTTCGCTTCCTCCCTCACTGGGCTCCCCGGGATTAGCTCCAGCCTACCAGTACTCAGGTCCTTGTCGTCTGTGAGTCTACCTGTGGGCCGACCAAAGTTAGATATTCTTGCCATATGATGTGAGTGGCCTGAATGAATGGACAAATGAGTGAACTTGAGAGATAGCTAGCACTTCCAGGCCAACCAGAAACTGCTCAGGTTTCCATAGATTCTGCCATTAAGTTGATGTACTCAGGCAGCACTGCAGCTGCGGTTGTTAATGAAGCAGTAGGGAGTTAGGCTTAAGTAGAGACACAGGAAGGAATAAATTAACTGAGTACAAAACAATCACTGGAAAGATCTGGGTTAGTTTAACATAACGAGTCCAATTGAGCTCCTGCTGAACACTGGCCTAAGATACCTTCCAGCTACATTTTTCTATAAATTCCTATTATCAGTAATTGCTTAAGACAAAGTAAGATTTTACTATGAAATGGTGGATAATTGAGAGAAACAATTAGATTATTTTGATTCCTTTGAAGTATATTGAAAATGACCCATGAACTGGATATGTTAATGATAACATTTATTTCGTGCTTTTGTACTTTGGGCTAAGGCCAAGGGAATGTGTTGATTATTGATGGTGTATTAATGATTATTGATTTTATGCATTTGTTATTATTGTGAGATTAGCGATAACCTTACTTGGTTTATTCTGCTCCCAGAACTGAATTGGTGATTCTAATAGTTGTTTTGGTTCTGTTAGCCTATGAAAACAGCAGTAACAGCCATGGATCTCTATGTGTCAGATATTGTTTAGACATATATGTCTGATAGTGTGTCAGACATATGTTGTGTCTTTTAATTACCATAAGGGATCAAGGAAGTTTCTGTCCTAATTTTAAGTTCAGTCGCTCAGTTGTGTCCAACTCTTTGCAACCACATGGACTGCAGCATGCCAGGCCTCCCTGTCCCATCACCAACTCCCAGAGTTTACTGAAAATCATGTCCATTGAATCGGTGATGCCATCCAACCATCTCATCCTCTGTTGTCCCCTTCTTCTCCCGCCCTCAGTCTTTCCCAGCATCAGGATCTTTTCAAGTCAGCTCTTTGCATCAGGTGGCCAAACATTGGAGTTTCAGCTTTAACATCAGTCCTTCCAATGAATATTCAGGAGTGATCTCCCTTAGGATGGACTGGTTGGATCTCCTTGCTGTCCAAGGGACTCTCAAGAGTCTTCTCCAACACCACAGTTCAAAAGCATCAATTCTTTGGCACTCAGCTGTCTTCACAGTCCAACTCTCACAGCCATACAAGACTACTGGAAAAACCATAGCCTTGACTAGACGGACCTTTGTTGGCAAAGTAATGTCTCTGCTTTTTAATATGCTGTCTAGGTTGGTCATAACTTTTCTTCCAAGGAGTGTCTTTTAATTTCATGGCTGCACTCACCATCTGCTGTGATTTTGGAGCCCAAGAATATAAAGTCTCTCACCATTTCTACTGTTTCTCTATTTGCCTTGAATTGATGGGACCAGATGCCATGATCTTAGTTTTCTGAATGTTGAGGATTAAGCCAAATTTTTCACTCTCCCCTTTCACTTTCATCAAGAGGCTCTTTAGTTCTTCACTTTCTGCCATTTTACCATTTACCAATTTTATCATTTTGCCAATGAGGGAATTGAAGCTCAGGAAAAAGTAGGATAACATCTTCAAAAATGCCTAGGCTGTGCTCCTTCAGTTAATCGTTAAGGCTTCAAGTACTGTGGGAAAGAAAATCTCAGAAGTGTCCGATTTCACCAAGCATTCACTTGCACTGTTGCTGCTCAGCCCGACTCTGAGACTCCATGAATTGCCTGTGGGTTGCCCATGAAGCCTGTGCTTCCCTGCCTTTCAGAGCTACTAAGAACATAAGAATTCAGAGACTGGGCATGGAGCGGATGTATAGTTTTGAACCCAGAAGCAAGCAGTAAGATGGTGGTGTTACTTTAAAAAAAAAAAAAAAGAATATTGTTTTTTTTCACAATGAAACCCAGGTTTCTTAAGTTCGCCCATAAGTTATGCTGACATCTGACATCTGTTTACTTTTTCAGCACTTTATCCCACACAGTCATCCCTCTTTATCCACAGTTTTATAACCAGGAAGGGTTAATTTTGACTCCATGCTAAAGACTTTAACCCTTGTTTTTGCCGTTTTTGTTGTTATACGTGCTAAATCACTTCAGTCATGTCTGACTCTCTGGAGCGTCGTGGACTCTAGCCTGCCAGGCTCCTCTGTCCATGGAATTCTCCAGGCAAGAGCACTGGAGCGGGTTGCCAGGCCCTCCTGCAGGGGATCTTCCCCACCCGGGGATGGAGCCCACATCTCTCATGTCTCCAGCGTTAGCAGGTGTGCTCTGCTCTCTACCTCTGTCGCCACCTGGGAAGCCCAGAGACCGCTGCCCGCTGGGCCTGACCCTGAGGCTGAAGCCCTTGGTTAGCTCACAGGGCCCCCAGTGGTGACTCAGCTCCCTGCGCTTCCTTGTGCAGTGAGCGGGCTGCCTGTGGCGCGGCTCAGAGACTTGCGTTTGGAGGGCCAGGCTCACAGCTGCTGCGACAGCCTTGTTCCTTGATGTGGCAGGAGACACTCCTCTCACGCCACCTGTGAAGTGACCGTAAGAGAAAGAAGCTAACTCGTCCCCCCACCTGACGTTTGCTTACAAAAATCACATGGTTTTNGTACCCACAGACCCTGGAGACTGTCTCTTATACACATCTAGATGTGTATAAGAGACAGAGACACTCCTCTCACACCACCTGTGAAGTGACCGTAAGAGAAAGAAGCTAACTCGTCCCCCCACCTGACGTTTGCTTACAAAAATCACATGGTTTTTCCTTTGTTTTCTCTCCCCGCACCATCTCTGATCCATGAAACAGTTGGCATCTGGGCCCCAACGAGAGGGCTGGTCTGGGGCTCTAGTCGGCCACCTTCCCGGTCAGCTGGCCCTCCAAATAGTCATGTTTCCTGCGTCAGCGCCTCGTCTCTCAGATTCATTGGCCCGTTGTTCGGCCAGCAGGGCGAGCTTGGATGCGGCGACAGTTTCACTTTCTGTGGCCTCAGTTACCTGAGACTAACTATGGACAGATACTGTTAAAGGGAAAATCCCAGAAAGTAACCGTTTATGCCTTGAGAGCTGCATGCCGTTCTGAGTGGCGTGCTGACCCCTCACACTGCTGCTCTGGCCAGCCGAGGCTGGGATGGGTCATCTAGGTGGTGGCTGGAGTCACCGCTTTGTTGGGCATGTCCAGGCTGCGTGTGCTACCCCCAGATTACTGTTGGAGGAAACACATAGTGTGTGTGGGTGGGGCTTGGCGCTCTCCCTGCTCCAGACACCCACTGGGGGTCTTGGAAACGTTCCCCCGGGAACCGGGGGGCTGCTGTCCTGTCCTCATGGCAGCCACAGTGAATTTCCTTCAGTTCCCCAAAGCACAAGCACATTTCCCCTCTGGATTTGGCACTGCTGTTCTCATTGTCTCAAATCTTTTCCCCACTGTGATTATTATTTGCCTAGCTGGATTCTTTAAAACGATTATTTATTTATTTTTACTCAGGTCCCAGTGAAGTTTCATTTTCTTTGGCTGAGGCCTCTGTCTCAAATCAGCAGGTCTTCTCGATAGCAGGCCATTGGTGGAAGACCTCTGTGGCTGAGAGAAGATGCCAGTCCATCGAATAATCAATGACCGATAAGATTCCCGTGTTCGAGAATGTGAAGAGAGACATGAAGTCAGTAATCAAGGAAGTGAGATGGGGTGGGACGGACAGACAGACACCAGAGCAGAGGTGGCGGGGCTGCCGGACCAGAGACACGATGGGGAGACTGGGGTGGGACGGACAGGAAGGAGCAGAGGGGAGAGGTACCTATGGGCCTTAGAAGGCTGAAGCCATTTCCTGAGATTCTTGTGATCGTTCAGCAGGAATACCGTGACCCTCTCTGTATTTAACCCTTGTTTTAGGCTCTGGTTGTCCTGCTAAACACATGTGGTCTTGATACGCACTGAGCTTTAATTCTAGATGGGGGTGTGTGTGTCTCATTTCTCAGTCATGTGTGGCTCTCTGGACTGTAGCGTGCCAGGCTCCTCTGTCCATGGCATTTCCCAGCAAGGATACTGGAGTGGGCTGCCATTTCCTTTTCCAGGGGATCTTCCTGACCAGGGATTGAACCTGTGTCTCCTGCACTGCAGGCAGAATCTCTACCCACTGAGCTATGCAGGGGCTAAAATGCATAGACTGTGAGACAGCAGTAAGAGCAGGGAAGGCGAAGCGGGGAGAAAACCGGTGGGAGTGGAGGCGGTGGCAAGTTTATTTTAAGAAGGTTTAAAGTAATTGCTTCACTGTGAAGATGACATGTGAACAGAGGCCCAGAAGGGCTGAGTGAGAGGAATGGGGAAGACAAAACGCTTTGTCCAGTGTTGTAGAAATTCTCTCTTGGGAATAGAATGAGTTCTGAGCCAAAATAAGGCCTGCTGGCATTAACACCATCCTCTATACAGAAGTGGCTTGTCGTTAGAAAATCCATATTTACCCTGAGACGAGGAGACATGAAAATGTTTCTGAGGTTTTCCCCTGATCTACAAAATAATGCAAATTTGCTGGCATTTTCTGATGAAGAGCAAAAGCTTTGGTTAGGATTTGAACCAGTGGCTCCAGGGACTGGCAATATCATTAAGTCGGATTTAAATCTCCTTAAGCCAGGTGCTTAATCCAGTAAATCCAGTCTTTAGTTCGCTAAGCTACCTTTCTGTGCCTGCGTAGGGAGATGATGTACGCTGGCTCCCCACGGTTTTCTTTAAGTCAGAGCCAAGTGGAAGTCATGCCCCTGCGACCTGCTGTGAATAAGAACATGAGTTCCCTGGTTCTGCGGGAGTGTGATTGTGACAGAAGGCCTGGCAGAAGTAGAGTTGCCTAGAATCTGATTTGGTTCGTGTGTCATTTTCATACAGTAGTGTACATCTTTAATATTCACTGGCTGTGGACTAGAGGGAAAAGGAAGACTCAGGGTACTTACAGACTCTGCTCTTTGGAAATCGTCGTTCATCCAACACACACCCTGCTCCCTCAAGACTCTCAGTTTTCTGTTTTCTCTTTTTTTTATATTTATTTATTGACGCTGAGCTGGGTCTGGTTGCTGGGTGGGCTCTCCTCTAGTGAAGTGAGCAGGAGCCTCTCGCGTTGTGGAGCTTCTCCCGTGGCGGCGTCTCTCTGTGCAGAGTGCAGGCTCTGAGGCCTGTGGGCTTCCCCCGGGCTCGGGAACGCTGGCCCAGTAGAGGCGGTGCACAGGCTTAGCTGTTCCACGCCATGTAGGATCTTCCTGGACAGGCTTAGCTGTTGCATGCCATGTGGGATCTTCCTGGACAGGCTAAGCTGTTGCATGCCATGTGGAATCTTCTGCACAGGCTGAGCTGTTGCATGCCATGTGGGATCTTCTTGGACGAGGGATTGAACTCATGCCTCCTGCATTGGCTGCACTGGGTGAATCCTTATCCACTGAGCCACCGGGGACCCCCTCAGCCTTCTCGCTTGGCTGATACATGATACCTATGTGTTTGAATTATAGTATAGGTGGGATCACAGACACTTTCGGGGGAACCTGCAGTTAATCTAACTCAGTGAAGCAGTCAGATAGGAGACAGACACTAAAGTGTTACCAGGTCCAGCTCACTCTGCCCCCCGCCCAGCGGCAGGCCAGTGCACCTCAGAGATGAGGTGTTGAGGCAAGGAACATGACTTTATTCAGGAAGCTGACTGACCGAGAAGGTGGCCGACCAGTGTGTCTGAGGGTGGCCGTTGTGCCCGGGTCAGTAAGCCAGGTTCTTTCACAGTCAGAGAGAGAAGTGAGGAATGATGGTGTGTAGAGTGAGAGGGAGGCAGAGGGATGGGGAATTGAGGAAGGGTCTTCCGTCTTCCAAGACGCTTCTGGGAGCGGCCAGCCACTGGAAGGCATGTATTAATCTCTCTTTTTGTTGTAGCTGTTCATAGGTGGGCTCAGTGGCTCAGCGGTAAAGAATCTGCTGGCCAATGCAGGGGATGCAATTTCAAGCCTTGGGTGGGGAAGGTCCCCTGGAGGAGGAAATGGCAACCCCTCCAGTATTCTTGCCTGGAGAACCCCATGGACAGAGGAGCCTGGTGGGTCACAAAAGAGTCAGACACAACCTGGCAACTGAACACATACCCAGGTGCGCAGGCTTAACTTCTCTCTGACTTGAACAAAGGCGATTTACAGTCAGGCAGAGGAGCAGGGTCCTCTGAGGCAGGCTGTCATGCATGATTATAACAACAAAAGCAACAACAAAAAAGCAAGCCAAAGAAACAGTTTTCAATACAGAGTCAGAATTGGCTTCTTCTCTGCAACAAAATTGCAAACCGACATCATCTTTTAAGCACCGGGGATAGTTTAACACACTGCCCTCTGCCTTTGCAGTGTGTGCCTGTGGGCCGACGTCAGGTGAGGGCAGTGTGCGTCTCTCTTCAGTTCCTAAAGCCCACCCTCATTAACCATGTGACTTTGAGATTTCTTAAGCTTGAGTTTCTCCATCTGTGAAGTGGGGGTAATTTCTTCCACGGTTTAGTTGCATAGATCCAGTGAGGTGATGCCTAGTCATATGTTCAGCACAGACCAGTGAACGCATGCTAAGTCGCTTCAGTTGTGTGCGACCCTAGGGACTGTAGCCCACCAGGCTCCTCTGTCATGGATTCTCCAGGCAAGAAGACTGGTGTGGGTTGCCATGCCCTCCTCCAGGAGACCTTCCTGACTCCAGGATGGAACTCGCATTCCTGCATCGGCGGATGGGTTCTTTACCGCTAGTGCCGCCCCAGAAGACCCCTGACCAAATAAGCACTTAATAAATGACGGATTTCATTACTTTCATTAAAGTTGGTCTTCATCATTTACAACACACCACAGGAAAGAGTTGTTCCTTACTGAGCGTTGTGCGTTATCTGGAGCAAACCTGTTGTGCCGTCTGATTCTGATTTTATGGGACTTAGTCTACAACTCTGTAAGTTGTGAATAACCTAAGCAATACAAAATAATTCCTGCCCATTGATGTGTAAATGAATTTTGCTCCAATCCCAGTAAAAGCTGGTTTTGGTACCCATTAATTCATCTTAATGTTTTACTTCTTATATATTGTGCTGCTTTGTCTTCTCCATTGAACTGGTTTATCTGCCTGGTTTGCTCATTTAACCAGTGAATATTAAATAAAATCTGTAATGCAGGCTGATTTTATATCTGTATGAGATTCATGATTTTACCAGTTCTATAAAATTTTCCTTTAATGGTATAAAAAACTATTCAAAGGATTCTGAGAGAGAAAAGGAATCCTTGAGACCTGGGAGATCTGACTGAGATGCAGCCTTGCTGGGCACAGAAAGGAGACCCTGCAGACGTGGAGGATTGAGTCCCCGTGAAGGAGACAAGATGCGAGTTTAAGGAACTGCTCTACGCTGATGTTGATGAGTATATTCCACTGAGGAGGCCATTCAATAGATCAGACTTATTGGAATTTCTTTCCTCCCTCTTTACTTACTTCAGAGTACTAAGCCACTGAATAGCAGAAAAAATTCAATATTCCCAGTAAAATCCTTCTTGACATGAATCTATAACGTGAGCAGCACTTTACAGCAGAAGCAAGTATTTGTCTGTGTTCCTCTCATCAAGGGATCATATGTTATTAATTTTGTCATTCCTTGCCACATAGGGCCTAAAGTGTATTAGGGGTGAGGTATCTATTTACTGGAAAAATCCAGAAATGATTTATCTGGTAAAAGCAAAATGCTTTACTAATTAGAATTCAGTTGCCAATAATGTGAACACAGCTTAAAATATGTTCATGAGTTAAGCGGGTAATTTGTGAGCACATTGTCAAAGAAAAAATGATATTCATGACACTTGTTCGTGATGATCAGGAAGACATTTTTGAAGGGGCCCGACTGGGATGGGGTGGGGCCCACAGCAAAGGGGTCTTGGAGGAAGACCAAGACCAAGATCAACGCCAGATACACTGTGGGAAAGTGGGAGCTTGCAGCACAGGATCGGTGGGGACAATGGGTGGAGGTCACCACAAGGAGGTGCGAGGGAGAGGGAGCTGTTGGTGTGGTCCAGCCTCTGAGTCGTGTCTGACACTGCAGCTCCGTGGACTGCAGCACACCAGGCCCCTCTGTCTCCGCTGCCTCCTGGAGTTTGTTCTGACTCATGTCCATCGAGTCAGGGATGCCATCCACCCATCTCACCCTCCGTCGTCCCCTTCTCCTCCCACCTTCAGTCTTTCCCAGCATCAGGGTCTTTTCCAGTGAGTCAGCTCTTCCCATCAGGTGACCAGAGTACTGGAGCTTCAGCTTTAGCGTCTGTCTTCCAGTGAATTTTCAGGGTTGGTCTCCTTTAGGATGGACTGGTTTGATCTCCTTGCAGTCCAAGAGACTCTGAAGAGTTTTCTCCAACGCCACAATTTGAAAGCATCAATTCTTCAACATTCCCTTCTTGATGGTTCAACTCTCACATCTGTACATGACTACTAGAAAAGCCATAGCTTTGACTAAGGGGTAAGGCAGGGATCTCTGTGGCAGGCCAGGGTGATCAGACCTCACCTGGGGGATGGTGGAGGGTGAAGGACTGGTGAGAGACGGAGGTGAGACAGCGTGGTTAGATTGGGCAGATGGGGAATTCTGGCTGAACTGACTTAGCAGGATTTTTACTAAAATCAGAAAATGCAGAGAGGAACACGAAAACCCAAAAGTCAGGCCTAATTTAAAGAAGCTTGGGAGAGGCTGATGAAAGTCTGGCCTTGGAGAGAATCTGTCAACACAACTTTAGAAGTCCAGGCTTAGTTCTGTTCCAGGGCTCACATAGTCTCATCTTGGTTAGACTTCCTCGCCCTCTCTGTAATTCCCTCTGCTTTCTGTCATTCTTTGCTCTCGGGCAGTGCCATTTTCTAGTAGTTTTGCTCTGTCCCCGGAGCTCATGCTTTACTACCTCCCCACTGCACACCTCTTCACGTGGTGCCCCCTCAGGCGTGCCCACAGAGGACGCTCAGCTCAGCTCAGGCACTCAGGCGCGTCCCACCCTCTGCGACCCCACGGACTGCAGCACGCCAGGCCTCCCTGTCCATCACCAACTCTCAGAGCTCGCTCAGAGTCATGTCCATTGAGTCCGTGATGCCATCCAGCCATCTCATCCTCTGCCGTCCCCTTCTCCTCCTGCCCCCAATCCCTCCCAGCGTCAGGGTCCTTTCAAATGAGTCAACTCTTTGCATGAGGTGGCCAAAATACTGGAGTTTCAGCTTTAGCATCATTCCTTCCAAAGAAATCCCAGGGTTGATCTTCAGAATGGACTGGTTGGATCTCCTTGCAGTCCAAGGGACTCTCAAGAGTCTTCTCCAACACCACAGTTCAAAAGCATCAATTTTTCGGTGCTCAGCTTTCTTCACAGTCCAACTCTCACATCCATACATGACCATTTGAAAAACCATAGCCTAGACTAGACATTTGTTCAGTTCAGTTCAGTCGCTCAGTCGTGTCTGACTCTTTGCCACCCCACGAATCGCAGCACGCCAGGCCTCCCTGTTTATTACCATCTCAGAGTTCACTCAGACTCACATCCATCGAGTCTGTGATGCCATCCAGCCCATCTCATCCTCGGTCGTCCCCTTCTCCTCCTGCTTCCAATCCCTCCCAGCATCAGAGTCTTTTCCAGTCAGTCAACTCTTCGCATGAGGTGGCCAAAGTACTGGAGTTTCAGCTTTAGCATCATTCCTTCCAAAGAAATCCCAGGGTTGATCTNTTTGCATTGATTGCTGAAGAAGGCCTTCTTATCTCTTCTTGCTATTCTTTGGAACTCTGCATTCAGATGCATATATCTTACAACAATTATCAACTATTAATTCTAATTCCAGCCCCTTGTTCTCTCTGGAGAATGGGGTGAGGGACTAAAAATTCCAAGCTTGTAAGCATGGCTTTGTCTTTGTGGTGACCAGTTCTATACAGGAGCCATTCAGGACCACACTCCTAACAAAAGAACAAAGGACATTCCTAGAACCCAGGAAATTCCAAGGAATTTAGGAGCTCAGTGTCAGCAACCAGTGCCAAAGAGCAAGTATTGGAAAAAAAGATGTTTCTAGTGTTCTTATCACTTAGGTAATTATAAGGGTTTTAGGAGATTTATTCCAGGAACTAGAGATAGAGACAAATATATATATTCCCTATTATTATACAAAAGGTTTTGTATACTATTAAATTTGAGTTGATATCAATCTAAATCAGATTTCTATACATCAAAATATTATTTGCAATTCCAAAAAAAATCATTTTTTTTCTTCAACTTTGTAAAACAGTTGAAAAATAGTGGGAAAAAAATGACAAAAGGATAAAAATGGTACAACACAAAATATCTATTTAACACAAAGGAAACTACTAATGAAGGAATAGAAAAAACTGTTTAAGATATTAAATATAGGAATATTACAGATATAAATCCTATCTTATCAGTTCAGTCTCTCAGTCATGTCTGACTTTTTAGAACCCCATGGACTGCAGCATGCCAGGCCTCCCTGTCTATCACTAACTCCCGGAACTTGCTCAAACCCATATCCATCCAGTCAGTGATGCCATCCACCATCTCATCCTCAGTCATCCCCTTCTCCTCCTGCCTTCAATCTTTTACAGCATCAGGGTCTTTTACAATGAGTCAGTTCTTTGCATCAGGTAGTCAAAGTATTAGAGTTTCACCTTCAGTCTCAGTCCTTCCAATGAATAGGATTTATTTTCTTTAGAATTGACTGGTTAGATCTCCTCACAGTCCAAGGGACTCTCAAGAGTCTTCTCCAACACCACAGTTCAAAAATATCAATTTTTCATTGCTCAGCTTTCTTAATAGTCCAACTCTCATATCCATACATGACTATTGGAAAAACAATAGCTGGGACTTGAGGGATCTTTGCTGGCAAAGTAATGTCTCTGCTTTTTAATATGTGGTCTAGGTTGCTCATAGCTTTTCTTCCAAGGTACAAGTGTCTTTTAATTTATGGCCGCAGTCACCATCTGCAGTGATGTTGGAGCCAAAAAAAATAAAGCTTCTCATTGTTTCCACTGTTTCCACATCTATTTGCCATGAAGTGATAGGACCAAATGCCATGATCTTACTTTTCTGAATGTTGAGCTTTAAGCCAATTTTTTCACTCTCCTCTTTCATCAAGAGGCTCTTTAGCTCTTCTTCACTTTCTGCCATAAGAGTGGTGTCATCTGCATATCTGAGGTTATTGATATTTCTCCCAGAAATCTTGATTCCAGGTAGTGCTTCATCCAGCCTGGCATTTCACATGATGTACTCTCCATAGAAGTTAAATAAGCAGGGTGACAATATACACCTTCCTTGATTTGGAACCAATCTGTTGTTCCATGTCTGGTTCTAACTGTTGCTTCTTGACCTGCATACAGGTCTCTCAGGAGGCAGGTCAGGTAGTCTGGTATTCCCATCTCTTGAAGAATTTTCCAGTTTGTTGTGATCCACAAAGTCAAAGGCTTTGGTGTAGTCAATGAAGCAGAAGTAGATGTTTTTCTGGAACTCTCTTGCTTTTTCGTTGATCCAACAGATGTTGGCAATTTGATCTCTGGTTCCTATGTATTTTCTAAATCCAGCTTAAACATCTGGAAATTCACAGTTCACACATTGTTGAAGCCTGGCTTCGAGAATTTTGAGCATTACTTTGCCAGCATGTGATATGAGTGTGGTAGTTTAAACATTGTTTCCAACAAAATGTAGAAAATTCTTAAAGAGATGGGAGGTCAAGAAGCAAGTTAGAACTAGACATGGAACAACAGACTGGTTCCAAATCAGGGAAGGAGTATATTGTTACTCTGCTTATTTAACTTATATGCAGAATCAGTTCAGTTCAGTTCAGTTGCTCAGTCGTGTCCGACTCTTTGCGACCCCATGAATTGCAGCACACCAGGCCTCCCTGTCCATCACTAACTCCCAGAGTTCACTCAGACTCACATCCATCAAGTCGGTGATGCCATCTAGATCATGTGAAATGCTGGGCTGGATGAAGCACAAGCTGGAATCAAGACTGCAGGGAGAAATATCAATAACCTCAGATATGCAGATGACACCACCCTTATGGCAGATAGCTAAGAAGAACTTCATATCACAGAAGAATTTCATGATCACACCATCATGATTACCTGGGTCATGAAGATCTTCTCTGTATAGTTCTTCTGTGTATTCTTGCCACCTCTTCTCAATATCTTTGGCTTCGGTTAGTTCCATGTCGTTTCTGTCCTTTGTTGTACCCATCTTTGCATGAAATGTTCCCTTGGTATCTCTAATTTTCCTTAAGTGATCTCTAGTCTTTCCCATTCTATTGTTTTCCTCTAGTTCTTTGCATTGTTCACTGAGGAAGGCTTTCTTTTCTCTCCTTGCTATTCTTTGGAACTCTGCATGCAAATGGGTGTATCTTTCTTTTTCTCCTTTGCCTTTAGCTTCTCTTCTTTTCTCAGCTTTTTGTAAGGCCCCCTCAGACAACTGTTTTGCCATTTTGCATTTCTTTTTCTTGGGGATTGGTCTTGATCACTGCCTCCTGTACAGTGTCACAAACCTCAGTCCATAGTTCTTCAGGCACTCTATCAGATCTAATCCCTTGAATCTAATCTAATCAGATCTAATCCCTTAATCTAACCCTTATTGCAAAATTCAGACTTAAATTGAAGTAGGGAAAAGGACTAGACTATTCAAATATGACCGAAATCAAATCTCATCAGTAATTTCATGAAATATAAATGAATTAATCCTACTCAAAACAGATGAACAATGGCACAATAGATTAAAGGAAAATACAAGTTTACTTTAACATAAATGTAGAGGAAAACTTAGTAAAAGGATGAAAAAATATATAACAGTAAGCAATAGAGAGCTGGAATGGCTAAAATAATATCAGATAGGATTGACTTTAGGACAAAAAAATTTACTAAAAAATATTATTATTATAAATTGTTAATCTATAATTATAAGGGTAAACTCATCAAGAAGATAGAACAATTATAAACAAATGTGCACCTAAAATAGAGCCCGCAAAAGAGGCAAAACATTAGGGTTTCCCTGGTGGTACAGTGTTCGGGAATCTACCTGCCAATGCAGGGTACACAGATCTGATCCCTGGTCCTGGAGGATCCCTCAGGCCGTGGGGCAGCTGCAGCTGTGCACCATGATTACTGAGCCTATGCTCTAGAGCCCATAAGCCATTGTTGCTGAGCCCTCGTGCTGGAACTGCTGGGGCTTCCGTGCCCTGAAGCCTATGCTCCACCAAGGGATAGGCCACCACTATGAGGGACCAGCCCACTGCAGCTAGAGAGTGGACCCTGCTCACTGAAAATGGAGAAAGCCCACACACACGGCAAAGAAGACCCAGCAAAATGAAAAATAAAAATTCAAATAAATAAATCTTTTAAAAAGAATACATAAAACACTAATTCACAGAATTTAAGGAAAAAACAGGCCAAACAACTGGGATAGTTGAAAAATTCAATGATTCACTCTCAATAATGGACAGAACAACTACAGAGAAGTTTCAAAAGGAAAAAGAGCACATGACCACACTATAAATCAATTAAACCAAGCATACATGTATAGAACACTAAGGTATTAGCAAAATGTGGCTCAGACAGTAAAGCATCTGCTTGCAATGCAGGAGACCCAGGTTCAATCCCTGGGTCAGGAAGATCCTTGGAGAAGGAAATGGCAACCCACTCCAGTATCCATGCCTGGGGAATCCCATGGATGGAGGAGCCTGGTAGGCTACAGTCCACGGGGTCCCAAAGAGTCAGACATGACTGAGCGACTTCACTTTCACTTTCACCTAGCAAGAGCAAAAAACACATCCTTAAGTACCAGAGAACAGTCTCTAAGATAGACTACATATTAACCCATAAAACAAGTCTTAATAAATTTAAAAGGATTGAAATCATACAAAATATAGTTTCCAACCACCACAAATGATATTAAAAATAAATAACAGATGGAAATTTGGTATTCACAAATAAGTTTAAATTAAACACACACTGACAAAAGATCAGTGAGCTAATGAGAAATCACAAAGGACATGAAAAAATAACCTTGAAATTAATGAAACAAAATCACTGCATAACAACTTACAAGATTCAGTAAATGAAAGATTAGAGGAAAATTTATAGCTGTAAATACCTATATTAAAAGAGAAAAGAGAAAGATAAATAATTTTCTATTTTAAGAAATAAGAAATAAAAAAAAGAAGTTAGAAATAGAGAAGGAAATTATGCTCATAGTATACAAAAGGAAAGAAATAATAATGATTAGAGTAGAAAAAAGTGAAATACACAAACGCAAAAGATGGTTCAATAAAAAGCCAACAAAAGTGATGAAGCTATAGCTAGATTATACAAGAGAAAAAGAGCAAATAATCAAATTATTAAAATCAGGAATGAAAAAAATGGGCATTACTAGAAATGAAAATTATTGCAGAGGATACCAATTCTTCACAAACTCTTATAAAAAGTAAAAAGAGAGGAAATATTTCCCAACTCATTCTGTAAGATTAGTAAAGAGACATAGAAAAATCATTTGATAATATCAAATATACTTATATAATTAAAAGAAAAATAAACACTCAAGAAACTAGGAACCAAAGGAAATTCCTCAACCAGATAATGGACATCTAAAATAATAATAATAAAATTAACATCATCCTTTATGGTAAAAGATTCAAGTATTTCCACTATGATTAAGAAAAAATGAGGATTCCCACTCTTACCACTTTTATTCAGCATTGTACTGCAGCCCCTGGGCAAGACAATTAGCAAGAAAAATAATTTTAAAAGCATCCAGATTAAAAGGGACTAAATAAAACTGTCTCTATTTATAGATG
>SJYV01034350.1:0-16557 GCA_006410875.1 Neotragus pygmaeus | reverse complement strand
AAGAGTGCACATTTTGGTACATGAAACATATAATAAAGAGCAAACAAATCAATACACGGAATAATGACAGCATGTAAGACGGCCACGTGAGAAAGTAATGAACCTGGGATACCAAACAAGCAGAGTCGTTGTTCTTCAGTTGCTCAGTTGTGTCCGACTCTTTACCACCCCATGCACTGCAGCAAGCCAGGCTTCCCTGTCCTTCACCAAGCAGTAGCTAGCACAAAATATGGAGAAGAGCCCAGTCACAGCACACATCAAAAATCTTGTGTTTAGACGAGAAATTAGAGAATGGGGTCTTATAGTCTTCATTAATGTACTAATGTAATCACTCTAACGGCAGAAAGCAAAGAGGAACTGAAGAATCTCTTATTAATGAGAGTGAAAGAAGAGATGCAAAAGCTGGCTTAAAACTTAACGTTAAAGAAACTAAGATCATAACGCCGACTCACTGGAAAACATCCTGATGCTGGGAAAGATTGAAGGCAAAAGGAGAAGAGGGTGGCAGAGGATGAGATGGTTGGATGGCATCACTGGTTCAATGGACATGAACTTGGGCAAACTCCAGGAGATGGTGAGGGACAGGGAGGCCTGGTGTGCCATGGGGTCACAAAGAGTCAGACATGACCTAGCTACTGAACGACAACACCAATGTACTAATGAAATACAACTACTAACAGAAGTATTACTTACTCTTCTTGCTGGCAAGGATTACGGTTACATATGAAAACAGGGCTGTTTGAGGGTGTTTTAAAAATAAGTATGGATATTTGTAATGAAAATTATGATGATCAGTTACATACTTGATGGATACAATTATTCAAAATGTTCTCTGGCAGTTTTGAAGTTTTCACAAACACAAAACATAACACTCTATATATTGCATGAACTGTGATTAACCTGAAGTCAATTAGAAAGTTCAGCAAGACACTAGGTTTTGAATAGACTATTGTGGCTAATTGGTCTGAGCTTCAACAGAGGGGGAGAAGCACAGCACAGAAAATGTCAGAATGTTGCTAAATAGCTCATTTTGTTCTAAGAAATATTCTATTCCATCATGACTGTATAATTGATACTCCACGTTTTATTTTTTAAATGTTATGTTTTTTATCTGGGGGTGCACTGGGTCTTCACTGCTGTGCGGGGGCTTTCTCTAGCTGCGGCGAGTGAGGGCTTCTCCTTGCAGTGGCTTCTCTGGGTGCAGAGCACAGGCTCAGCAATTACGGCACACAAGTTTAATTGCCCCGAGGCACGTGGAATCTTCCCGGACCAGAGATTGAACGCATGTCCCCAGCACGGGCACGTGGATTCTTAACCACTGAACCACCACAGAAGTCTGATAACCTCAC
The DNA here is from genome assembly GCA_006410875.1 of Neotragus pygmaeus. NCBI lineage: Eukaryota > Metazoa > Chordata > Mammalia > Artiodactyla > Bovidae > Neotragus > Neotragus pygmaeus. The sequence goes on along the minus strand of SJYV01034350.1, from coordinate 15,208 downwards.
ATTTTAAGTAGAAGCAATACTGCCATTGATTATTCAGAGCCATTGTCTCGGTATTCTTCTCTTTCCTTTTAGGAAGCTGGAACATTCCCTGATACAATGAATACTAGACTCTGGCTCATGATCTAGGGCACCAGTACACACGGAGTCTAGGAGGCTTTTCTTAATTAGAACAAGATGAGGCACCCTAGCCTTTTCTGGACAGAGTAGCAGCAAGAGCCCAGGGAGCTCTCTGAGTGTTTCTGGGGTGGGAGGCCCAGCCCGCGTTGTCTGATGGCAGCAACTCCTGGGATGGTGTGATCATCCTGGCTGCCATGTGACAGAACCTGGCCTGACAGGTGGTGTAATACTGCTGTTCAATCTAACAGCCTTTCCCCCCATTCCCTAGGAAGGAATCTTTGAAATTTAACTAGATACATGCTGACCCAAAACAAAGAATACCTCTCCGAGGCTCTCCTGCAGCTCTGTATGTCTTTGAGTTAGGATCTGGCCCACGTCATGTGACTGAAGCAGTGTTCATATCTTCCCTCACATGGAAGGGTCATGCCCTCCCCTCCCCTTTCCTCTCCTTTTAATGGCTGGAATGTGGACACAAGGGTGAACCAGATTAGGCTATGTGGGTTAGAACAACACCCTAAGGGTAGCAGAACAAGAAAACAGAAAAGCCTGGGTCTCAGTCAACTTTCTAGATAAAATAACAGATTGGACTTTCATAGGAGAAACTTCATATTTATACAATTATGGGTATCTATTACCAATATATTCTAACCAATGTAGAAAGCAAGGGAAAACATTATCCCGTGATAGATTCTCTGTATAAAGAAACCCTGAAGATATTGAGACTCTGGAGCCAGCTGTACCTGAAGTAAGTGCCATGGCTGAATTTTTCAGTCACAATATAAAAAAAAAAAATTCTATTTTCTTAACATGATCTAAATTAAGGTGATGCTGTATACAATTGAAGAGTTCTGGCTCTTCTCTTTCTTCAAGGCACAAACACACCTGTTTTGGAAGAAGTACTTTGCCTGACAATTACAAAGTCCTTTTAAACTGCTCCCCCACAATTAATGGTCTGCCCAAAAGAATATTCTTGATACAGAGATTCTGTGCATCAATTTCAGATTTAGAAGTGACAATGAAAAACAGTGACTCCATTAGAGACAGGCGACCCCACAGATGAGGCTGCTTCAGGACAAATGTCTCAGATATGGATGAAATGTGACACAACAGTATCTGTCACTTCCCCTCTCCTTTGCCTTGCACCATATTGAGTCCTCAAAGTTGAAAATGTTTGATGGAATGGACGCTTGATGAAATGGGTGAGTGACAATGGCTCAGGGTAAAAGAGAGAGGTCCTTGCTCCTATTTTGCACAAACCTACTGCCTCCATGGTATTCTCCATGGTATTCCAGAGGTTTGGCAACTTCTGTGAATAGTGTCTTTTGCTTTTTATTATTTAAAAAAACCCAAACAAGGCTTGCATATATTGAACCCTCTAGTTGGCTGTAAAAATGACATTGATCCTTTCAAGTTTCTACTGATGGTCACATTTTGTATAACCAAAGCTGACTCCTAACACTTCCTGGCTTTATCGTATTATTTGTAATAATAAATGTTCCTTTAAAGTCAGTTAAAATGATGAAAAGAGTTAGAGCTTTTATGCAAGTATGGGGAGGAGAGACTGTCATGAGTGCTCTTATCTTAGGTCTGATGAGCTTCAGAAGTCGTCATACTTGTATGATTTCAGGGATGTTATGACATCGGCCTTTTTCTTAGAAGTGGATCAAAAGTGTTCCCCAGATTCTCAACAAGATCAGTACAAATACTTCTGCTTTATCCTTTTGGAAATCCAAATGCTACTTATCGTTTGAACTTAAAAGAACTTGAAAAAATTTGGGTCCTCTGACAAAGATTTTCAGCCTACAGGGATAGATACAAAAGATAATTAAGGTCATTCTGAAGCTTACAAAGAGCAGGCCTATAAACATATTTACTAAAAGATGTGCTGGTTAATTGGAAAACAGGGACAAGGGTACTTTCCTGTTAAGAATAGATTTCAACACTGCTAGTTGCCATTCACTGTACAAGCAAGGGTTTTATACACTTAGCAGAACACAATGAATTGAAAAGTCAGAAAACTCTGGATTCTAGTATGTTTTATTGTAACTAATCACATACAAATCACGTATCCATAAAATAATGATTAACAACTATTCTCTAGTTCACAATTAGAGCACAAAATCAAAGTTCTTCCCAGGAAAACCTCTTTGTAAACCAAGATATCACCACTATTTAGCTTAGGCTTTAAATCAAAGGTTGAAAATGACAAGTGGAAAACATGTTTTTTATCAATCAGTTGCATATCTTAATTTTGCAGAATTAAGACCTGGTTGAGATCATCACTGTTTCATTTCAACCTGATAAAAGGAAAAGCTATCAACAAGAAGTAACTGGCAAAGAAAAAGTTGGCCAAAAAATAATCCTATGGATAAACAGCTTTGTGTTAAGGACAGTGCCCAGAAAAACCCTGAAGTCAAATGAAACAAAATTTAGCCTTAAGCAACTCAAAGCAGGTTTGCCCTTCTGAAGGCAACCAAAAGCACGTTTGCCCTTCTGAAGGAACACATACTGGTTGGACAAGTGAGCATCTTTACTAAAAATGTTGAACAGGAATGTCTTGTAGAATCTTCAAACAGCCCATTAAAATGTCTAAGAACAACTTGTAAAAAACCAAAAATACCTTTTATGTCTTCCTCTTTCTGTTTTCATCCTATGGTATTTCAATAAAAAATTCCACTCCCTACCAGAAAGATTGCATTCCTCTGTACTCTCTGCCAGGGTGTAAGAAATGTTAGCACTGTGTCACTGGAGAAAAACCAGAAGAGGAATTAGCGTGTCACTGAATGAAGATTCAGAGAGAAAATTCTGACTGCATGTAGAAAAAGTTATACATCATAAGCATTTGGTCACTTATCATGTGTATGTATCAGGACAATTATATCCAATAAAACCTCCAGAGGTAAGCACTTACATTGTCTTGTATTTACCAATGTAAGTTTTGTGTCATTTAGTCTCTGTTTCTGGACTTTCTTTCCCTTACATATGTTGACAGAAACAAAGACTGAAGCAGGGTTCATAGAGAAACACAGGACAGGTACAAATACCATAATAAAATAGCCTCGTACACCACTGCATAGAGAAATATTTTAGACGAAATATACTTTCACTACTGGCCCCAAATGCTATCATCCACTTATGTTATTTAACTGTAAACTTTTAATAGAAAAATACCTTTAAGCTGATAGTAACATTTAGCAACTTACAAAACTGACAGAATTTTTCAATGCTACACAAAACAATTCTATACACCACTTAAAGTTTGAAAATTCTTTGCTGGCACTTGATTTTGAGAGTTGATAGACACAATAACTACTGATTTCAATAAAATACTGTTCTTAACCAGTATATACTTTCAAAACCAATATTACTCATAAAACAGTAAAGAATAATCACACCTTGTTGACAAATCTAAGATAAACACCAAAACTATACAGCCAAAATATTTTAAGAATCACATAAACTTTTAAAGACAACGGATAAAAATTTTCACAATCATGTCCAGTGGAAAAAAGGATTATTCCTCTGATTCAGTGAAGCATTTGTCAAGTATAGATTTAAATTATGAACCTACAAAGAAAGTTAGTTGTTTTTTTTTTTAAGATTTTTAGATAATTGGTGATACTATTAGAATGGAATTTTTTTAGATGGAAAATTGCTCACTATTTGCAAATACATGTTATGTTACAGATTTAAACTGAAATTTCTGTTCAAACAGAATCATGTTTTTTTGTTTTTACTTTCGGTAAGTTTATGACCATTCTATACATTGTCACAAGTGAAATCACCATTTAGTCACATTAAACATATATATAATTTTTTTTCCACAAAAGAGGAGAAAACAGAAATAAAACTTAGCAGACTATATTTGTTAGAACACATTTTGTAAAAACTCACTACCTTAAAGTTTTGGAAATCTACTACACTGCTCTGAAGGAAAATATATGCTTTCCCACCCTCATTAATTCCTATCCAATCAGTTTTTTAGTGTAGAAATTAAAATTCAAGTTGAAACACTTGTGGCACAAGACAATGTAAGATTTAATCATAGAAGACTACTGATTACAATTAACTTATATTGTCAAACATAAACATACCAAACAAATCCACACTGGACTTTTAGAACAGTAAATTATTAAATAGGTTGATTTCTTTTAAAGATGTTTAAATTCTGTAGTGTGATATTATATTAGTATTTCAAACAATACCCTTTCTAAGCCAAACTTGAAATTAATCAACTTTTTTTTTTCTTCCAGCAAAGAGAAAGGGTATCTCTTTAAGATACTTTCCAAAGCAGTAAAAATACCTTAGTGTTTCAATTTATCTGTAACACACTCTGCTGTGCATTTCACTGAGGGGCTACCTGAACCCACAAATCATCATCAGATAAAGAGCTTGAGCTCCCTGATTCAGAATCCAGCTCACTGAACCCACCTAAATCCCACTCAGTGCTGGATTCACTAGGTACCTCTTCCTCCTCAGTGAGAAAACTCTGACCGGGTTCAAGACAGGAAGGATAAACGCGAGCTGAGAGGCAAAAAAAGTTAGAATCGAACTGGAACAGGCCTAATGTGGTACCTATATTAATCCACTGGTCACCCCTAATATCGTATTCATACACGGTCACCCGGTTCTTCTTCCACTGCGGGGTGCGTGAGGTGATCAGCAACAGTTTTTGGCCATGATTGATAATCCGGTAGTTGTTAGTCTCTGACACCAAGGGGATGTTATTAATCTGCCTCCACTCTCCTCTGACTGGATTGTACACCTTCATGACAGGGATGTCGCAGATGCAGTAGATCTCATCATTGAAGACACAGGCTTCCTGAAAATCATTGCGCTTCAGAGAAACGCACTTCAGCCACATATTGTGGCTGGGATCAAAGCAGAACATGCGCTTACTGTTGAGAGCGTACAGATAGTTCTGAATGACCATCAGGTCAAAGGAAATAAAGGAATGGGGCAGCGGGGCCACCAGCGCCCACTGGTTTCTCTGGACACTGTAGCACTCCACCTCCTTCAATTTAATGCCGGTAATGGGGTCCCGACCACCCAGGATGTAGATGTAGCCATTGAGGTATGCCACATCCATCCCCTCCCGGCAGAGCAGGCGGTCAGCAAGCTGCTGCCAACTATTCTGGGCTGGTTTATACACCCAGAGGTCCTTCCTGGGCTGGGCGGCCAGATAGATGTCATGGTCTGGAGAGACACAGACAGCTAAGGTGGTCACAGTTCTAGTGTGAGCAAGGCAGGTCAGAGGTGATGGCACTTTGTAAATGTCCCCCGAGTATGGGTCACAGCACAGAAAGGGATCTCTGGGGTGGCCAAAGAAGATCACCATCTTCTTGGCATACACACCTAGCCTCTGAGGTGGATGATCAGCCATGGGCACAACAGAGCTGCTGCTTCCGCCACTGCTAAGAACAACGCTCACGACGCTGCTGCTGCCGCCGCCGCCGCCACCACCGCCACCACCAACACAGCTAACAACGCCGCTGCCACTGCTGCCACCACTGCTCTCTGGCTTGGGCACCAGAGACTTGCACAATGTGTCACCATACCGCATCTTCCGGGCCCCTTCAACAAGGTCCAGACAGTACTTCTTCACCACGGTGTTGGTCAGCAGCTCTTCCACGTAGCCCCGATCTTCCTCAGTGAAGTGGGTCCAGCGGACACACTTGAAGACTTCTGCAGCGCTGGGACCCCGCTCCTTGGGAGCGGCCTCCAACCACTGCACCGCCACATGACACACGGTCTGCTCGTGCTCGATGTTGAGACTGTCCAGGCGCAGGACGGTCAGCAGCTGGGCCAGGGTCAGATCTGCCAGGGACTCTTCGCGAATTGGACTCATCTGGCTGAGCTGCTTGAAGTTGTGGGCTATAAAGGACTGGGCCTGTGACCGCAGCTTGCGATGGCCGAAGGCATCAGCAAACTTGAAGATGGCCGTGCAGTTGGCCAGGTCGAGGCGGCGGGCTAGGAAGGAGGCACAGGCTTCCCGCACGTACTCCAGCTGCAGCATGTCGGAGGCTGCATAAAGGCGCTCCACGTTCGATTCACTCAGGGACACGCGACCGGTGTAGCAGTAATCGACCAGCACCTCGAAGGACTCGGCGTCCACGTCGTGCATGGTCACGTTCGTCTGATGGCTCTCGTACATGCCGCCGGTGAACATGCTCTTGAAGTAGGGACATGCGGCCGCCAGCACGTTACGGTTGCAGGGGAAGAGGCGGCCCGTGCCGGGCCCGCTGCCGGGGGTGACCACCTCGATGGTCACATCGCAGAGCAGCCGCGCGTCGTAGAAGGACTTGAGCTGGGCCAGCAGGGCTGCAGAATGGCCCGTGTCCTTCAGCTCCTCCGGGCCCGTGAAAAAAGCTGAAACCGTGGGTTTGTGAACCCTTTTGGGGCGCTTCCCGCCGCGGGGACTGGCGAGGCGGCGAGAGCGCGAAGCTTCTTCCCGGGACTGCATGGTGGAGAGAGCGGCAGGGAGCGAAGGATGAGAACGGGTGCAAGGACCAGGTTCTGGCGCCTCCTCACCGTCTTCTCGCAGACGCTAAGACCGCGGTGTCTCCGGAGAGACTGCAGCACTGGTCCATTTATTGAGTCAGCCCTCTGCCGCGGTGCCGCCTCCCTCGATCGCGTAGAGCGCGTCCGACTCACCGGGTTCCAGTTCCACGCCCTTTCTCCGCCTCAGCTCGCCCTCAGAGGACCTACTGGCTGGAAGCGAGCGTTCCGCCACCGCCGCGCCGGCAACACCACTAGGCATCCAAGAGAACTACGGTTCCCAGAGTGCCTTTCGCGCCTCGAGGCATGCCGGGACCCCGCGGACTCTGCGGCACAGGGTGCGGCACCTGCTGCGGCACAGGTTGCGGCACGGAAACCGCTTTGCATATCGGGAGTAGTAGTAGCTTCAATAGCATCGCGAGATTTGTCGCCCGTTCATTGTTTCGGATGACGGAGTTAGAAATGGTTAATTCTGTTCCGTTCGGTTTTGTGGTTTCGAGCTTTGGGTTTGGAATTCAGACTAAACGCCCGTTGTATTTATCAGTTGTCTGGCTTCTGTCAGAGCTGCCGCTTGTTTTTTTAAAACATTAATGGCAGTGGTACTTCATAGCATTGTATGACGATCGAACTAAATTGCGTAGATACACGCATAAATCACGTAGGCTGGCTCTCCTTGCTTTAAATAAATATTTGTTGATTAGCAGAGTAATGTACTTATACGCAGTATTCATGATATAAAGGCTTATGAGTTTTAGCTTTTCTTCTAGTGTTTATGAAGAATGAAGCACCCTCTCATTTGAGACCATGAGCCTGTGGGGAAATTTGAAAATCCCTACAGGTTTCTGCAGAGATACCTTTTAGGTTTTTTGTTTTTGCTTTTAACAAATAGATTTTTAAGACCCGTCTTAGGTTTACTAGAAAATCCAATAGAAAGCTACAGGAAGCTCTCATATACTCCACCCTCCTCTCAGTTTCAGCCGTTTACATCTTGTATTAGTGTATGCCCTTGTTAAAAGTTATGAATTTACAGTGATCTATCATTAATTAAAACATGTAGTTTATACTAGGATTTACTCCGTGTTGTATAGGCATGTGATACACAGAACAGTTTCACAATCTTAAAAAATCCTCTGTTCAACCTATTTGTGCCTCCTCCTCCTTGCCTCCCAGCCCTTCAGAACCATTAATTTTCTTATTGTCTGGTTCTGCCTTTTCCAGAATATCATGCAGTTGGAATATATATTCTTTCACTTAGCAATATTCAATTCAGATCGATGAAGCTTTCTATTGAATTTTCTAATAAACCTTAAAATCTGGTTTTAAAATCTATTTATTAAAAAAAAAAAAAAAACCAAAAAGCTTAAACCTGCAGGGTTTTTCAAATGTCTTTTCATGGCTTGATAGTTATTTCTTTTCATTGAATAATATTTCATTGTATACCAGTTTACTTACCCATTCACCTACTAAATGACATTTTGTTTGCTTTGAATTTTTGCAGTTGTGAATAAAACTGCTATAAACACTCGTGCTGGTTTCTGCACGGACATGAGTTTTCAACTCATCTTGGTATACACCAAGGAGTGTGACTGCTGGGTCACACGCTAATAACTATGTTTAACTTTGTAAAAGTGTGAAAGTGTTTTCTAAGGTGATGGCTCTACTGTTTTGCATTCCCACCAGCAATTAATAAGCATTCTGGCAACCCACTCCAGTACTCTTGCCTGGAAAATCCCAGGGACAGAGGAGCCTAATGGGCTGCCATCTATGGGGTCGCACAGAGTTGGACAAGACTGAAGTGACTTAGCAGCAACAGCAGCCTATTGTTCCACATCCTCCCTAGCATTTGGTATTGTCAGTGTTTTGGATTTTATCGTATACAGCCTTTAAATTTACCTCTCTGGAAAAAAATCCTGCAGGATCTGATCATATTTTAAACATCTAGCAATATCTACAAGGTTGTTCAGTTGTGGTGCCAGAGAGCAGTAGGTATGAATTCTCTCAAATATGCAAATCAAGAATATTAATAGATGCTTTGGTGATCTCATAAAGTCTGTTTCCTGTTCTGGAAGTATTGCTAAAGTATTTTCATCAATTCTCTTCATAGAAATGCTCATAACTAGTCCAATACAGCTCCTTTCACTACCATCCCCAAATTAAAGATTCTGGAATTCTAGTTATTACGGAGAATTTTAAATAAAAATACTAACAGAGACTTTGTATTGAGCCAGCTCCTAAGAGCTCAGCATCATACATGCCCAAACATCCTTTGAATTAGTCTGGTCTAATGTGTGCTTTACAAAAGTGTTTTTATATTTGTATTTGTCAACATTGCCTCACTATGTTGTTGTTTAGTCGCTAAATTGTGTCCAACTCTTTGCAACCCCCATGGAATGTGGCCCCACCGGGCTCCTCTGCCCATGGGCTTTCCCAGGCAAGAATACTGGAGAGGGTTGCCGCTTCCTTCTCCACGCCTCATTATTGTTGTTGTTACTCAGTGGCTCAGTCATGTCTGACTCTTTGTGACCCCACGGACTGCAGCATGCCAGGCTTCCCTGTCCTTCACTATCTCCTGGAGTTCCTCACTGTAAAATCCTCAAAATAAATTGTGCTCAGTCATCAAGTTTTAACTTTTTAATATATGCCTTTAACAGTGTTATTTGCTTTTGATTGCTTTTCACAAAAAGCAAAATATTTATTAGACACTGTGCTATACGGCCTATAGCAGTATTATTCAATAAAATTTTCTGTGATGATAAAAATGTTCTGTTTCTGTGTTATCCATTATGGTATCCATGAGCCACATGTGGCTCTTAAACACTTGAAGTGTGGTTAATGCAACTGAGGAACTGAAGTTTTAATTTTAGAAACACAGCATTGGCAGCAACAAATTCAATGGGGAAAGGAAAGTCTTTGCAACAGGGCTTCCTGGTGGCTCAGACGGTGACGAAGCTGCCTGCAATGAGGGAGATCTGGGTTCGATTCCTGGTTTGGGAAGATCCCCTGGAGGAGGGCATGGCAGTCCACTCCAGTATTAAAGAAGGAAATGACAACCCAGTCCAGTATTCTTGCCTGGAAAATCCAGCAGCATTGGCAGCAACAAATTCAATGGGGAAAGGACAATCTTTTCAACAAATACTACCAAAACAACTAGACCATAATGAAAAAAAATTCACCTTGAAACTGACAGTGTTGAAGGTTATACCTAATCCCTGTAGCACAGAAAAACATTGATAATTAAGAAATATCTTCAACTTCTCCCACCCCCTGGAAATCATCCTGTCATTTTGTGATTGGAAATAGGTAACCACAGCAAGAGCCGACTCATTGGAAGAGACCCTGGTGCTGGGAAAGATTGAGGGCAGGAGGAGAATAGGGTGACAGAAGATGAGATGGTTGGATGACATCACTGACTCAGTGGACATGAATCTGAGCAAACTCTGGAAGACAGCGAAGGACAGGGAAGCCTGGCATGCTCCAGTCAGAGGGGTCACAAAGAGTTGGACACGACTTGGTGATTGAACAGCAACCACAGTAACCATCTTTTCCCACATGACTCATATTAGAGTAATTGTCCACTCTTTCTCACGACTACCATAAGGCTCACAGAAGATTCCCTCAAGCACCTGTGAGCAGGTTAAACACAGACCTTTCCATTTTTGCCTGAACCTACCAACAAGGCCAATCAGAGGGTCTCTGTCTCCCAGTCCTTTGTCTTAATGATGTCTTAATGATTAACTGAGATTAGAAGGGCACCACCCCTGGGGGGGACTCCCTGGTGGTCCAGTTAACCACTGGACTCAGCTCTCTGGGGCGTGGGTTTGACCTCTGGTCGGGGAACTAAGATCCCACAAGCCCTGCAGTGCAGTCAAAAAAAAAAAAAAGTAATGAACCCAAAGTAGCTGGACACCAAGATACACATTTCCTAGTCGGCTGACCAAGATATCCCCAAGTTATTAAACCAATTCTAACTGTAAACCACTCTATCTATAATTTGTCTGTATCCTCCCTATAAAAAAAAATCTAAGGCAAACTCACCCCGCTTTGGACCCACACTGTTCTCCGTAATGGCAACAGTCTGAATAAACTCTGTTTCCTTACTTGTTTGGCTTTTTTGTCTTTGACAGTTTGGTGCCACTGTTTTAGTCACTCAATTGTGTCCAACTCTTCTGTGACTCTGTGGACCATACCCTGCCAGGCTCCTCTGTCCATGGAATTCTCTAGGCAACTACTGGAGTGAGTAGCCATTCCCTTCTCCAGGGAATCTTCCCAACCCAAAGACTGAACCCAGGTCTCCTGCATTGCAGGCAGATTCTTTGCCGTTTGACCACCTTGTTTGGTTTTTGTCTTTGATGGCACTTTGGTGCCATTACTGGAATGGAACTGGAAATCCATCTCTAGGCCCCCATCTGCTCCACCCAGGTCCGGAGGCTTTCTGAGCCTCAGTGCAGTGTCCCTGAAGTGGTTTACGCTGGAGTCCAGCTCTGATCCATGTACTCCAGACAAGTGTCCACAGTAGCATGGGAAGGATTTGAATTTGGTTTGGAGGAGGGGGGTTGCCATCTCTTGGTTTGATTTTGTTGCTAGCTATTGTTTTATAGCTCTGTGGTGATGTAAGTGAGAAGGAAAATCTAAAAAAGAGTGGACATACATATAATTGATTCACTTTTCAGAAACTAACACAACGCTGTAAAGCAGCTATGCTGATGAGTCACTCAGACGTCTCTGACTCTTTTGCTACCACGTGGACTATAGCCCATCAGGCTCCTGTGTCCATGGGATTCTCCAGGCAAGAATACTGCAGTGTGCTGCCATTTCCTTCTCCAGGGGATCTTCCCAACCCAGGGATCGAGTCAGCGTCTCCTTCACTGGCAAGCGGGTTCTTCACCACTGAGCCCCCAGGGAAGCCACTGTGAAGCAACTATACTCCAGTAAAAATTTAAAGAGAAAAAGAGACCCCTTCCCTGAGACCAAGACAACCCCGAGAGTTTCTGGGATTAGGAAGCTATTGCTGGGCCCAGTCCCTTGTTTTTGCACGATTGCCTCTCCCTTCTATGCCACAACAAAGAAAACAACACTGATCCACTAAACAGTGGACTCTATTTCCACATCAGTGTTTTGAAATCTAAAAAACTCTAACCTCTTCTCCCACCTCTGGACCCCTCAGTTACTCATTACCCTTTTCCCTTCCTATACACAAAAAAGAAGGACATGTATATCTTTGTTTGGGGGATGGTTAGAAGCTTTTTTTTTTTTTTTTCTGTAAACAGACTACTGCCACAACTATAGCTAAGCTGGTACCAGAAAGAATTTTCCATATATGGGGGCCCCTTTCTTCCTCTCTAGTGATAAAGGAACTTACTTCAACTGTCAGGTTACTCAGGATATTCAACAAGTACTTCCACCACCCTCCATCCTCTAGAAAAATAAAGCAGACCAACTGTGCTCTTAAATTCAAACTAGCCAAACTACCTGAGGCACCCAACCTACCCCAAATCTTGCATTTGGTCCTGCTGCTGCTGCTGCTGCTGCTAAGTCGCTTCAGTCGTGTCCGACTCTGTGCAACCCCATAGACAGCAGCCCACCGGGCTCCGTCATCCCTGGGATTCTCCAGGCAAGAACACTGGAGTGGGTTGCCATTTCCTTCTCCAATGCATGAAAGTGAAAAGTGAAAGTGAAGTCGCTCAGTCATGTCTGACTCAGCGACCCCATGGACTGCAGCCTACCAGGCTTCTCCATCCATGGGAGTTTCCAGGCAAGAGTACTGGAGTGGGATGCCATTGCCTTCTCTGATCCTCAAATCCTTCCCCTTCCAGCCAACACTGATTATTCCCTTATGAATAATTGTGTATTATGAAAAAATACTGCAGGTCAATGAAGATTTCTTACCTCTTCTGCAACTTCAGTTCAATTCAGTTCAGTCGCTCAGTCGTGTCCGACTCTTTGCGACCCCGTGAATCGCAGCATGCCAGGCCTCCCTGTCCATCATCAACTCCCAGAGTCCACCCAAACCCAAGTCCATTGAGTCAGTGATGCCATCCAGCCATCTCATCCTCTGTCGTCCCCTTCTCCTCCTGCCCCCAATCCCTCCCAGCATCAGAGTCTTTTCCAGTGAGAAGTGATTCTAATTTGATCTAATCTAGTATCTAGCCTTATATCACTTCACATTGGTCAGAATGACTAGCATCAAAAGTCTATAAGCAATAAATGCTGGAGAGAGTGTGCAGAAAAGAGAACCCTCCTACTCTGTTAATGGGAGTGTAAATTGGTACAAGCACTATGGAAACAGTATGGAAGTTCCTTTAAAATTAAAAATAGAGTGACCATATGATCCAGCAATCCCACTCCTGGGTGTATATCCAGAGGAAACCATAATTCAAAAAGATACATGTACCCCAATGTTCACTGCAGCACTATCTTTAAAAGCCAAGATATGGAAGCCACCTAAATGTCCATAGACAAAGGATGGATGAAGATGATGTGGTATATCTTTTCAATAAAATATTACTCAGCCATAAAAAAGAATGAAATAGTACCATTTGCAGCAACATGGATGGACCTGGAAACTATCATACTAAGCGAAGTGAGACAAAGACAAATATGCCATCACTTGTAAGTGGAATCTAACTGTAAAAAATTATACAAATGAACTTATTTACAAAACAGAAACCGACTCACAGATTCTGAAAACAAACTAATGGTTGCTACCGGGGAAAGGTGGGAGGAAGGAGGAATAAATTAGAAGCTTAGGATCAATTTATACACAGTACTATAGGTGATGCTAGTGGTGAATGCAGCAGACACAAGAGACTTGGATTCAATCTCTGGATCAGAAGATTCCCTGCTGTGGGAAACAGCAAGCCAATCCAGTATTCTTGCCTGGAAAACTTTATCAACAGAGGAGCCTGGCGAGCTACTGTCCACAAGGTCGCAAAGGGCCAGACACAACTGAGTGACTAAGCACACACACATACATAAAACAGATAAATAACTAACAAGGACCTATTGTATAGCACAGAGAATGCTACTACAACCTATTTGGAAAATAAGCTACATGGGAAAAGAATCTGAAGCTACATATGTATAACCAAATCACTTTGCTATACATCTGAGACTAACATGTTATAAATCAACTATACTCTGATTAAAATTTTTTTTAAACTATCTATCCTTAAATACTGTTTTATTAACTACATTCTTATTTATCATCAACAGGACAGGTTTCCTTTCCCATCACAGCCCCTACATGAACTCCAAATTGGAGATTCAGTTTTCCAGAAAAAAACAGAGACCAATCTTGAACCCAAATGGAGGAGATTTTACACTGTGTCCTAACCAACAATACTGCTACAAACCTACATGGAGCACAACGTGTACTTTATGTTTCACAGTTTAAAAAACTGCAAAACAGGCACCCTGGGAAGAGGCAGAGGCTTATTCCTGCTGGGGTCCCCTTCACGTGCGCAGCTGGGAGGGTGGAAGCCCAGTATTTTCTCCAGCAACTAAAAGAAGAGCGAAGTATGCTCCCCCAAACCCCCAAACCCTCCCTTCTAGTTTCTGATAGAACATTCTGAACCGCAAGCAAAAGAAAAATAGGAAAACCATTCCCCTTTCTCAGTTAAAAGCCTAAAAGTCACCACTCTGCCCTAATAACAATTAAAAGGGTGAATGGACTGAAAATCAGCAACTCTTCTTGGATCCTGGAGGGAAGGGAGGACACAGGGCACGCTCCCGTCCCCAAGTCTGGAGAGGCAAAAACACGGACTGCTGGCTTACCCGAGCACAGAGCCAGGAGTAGGGGCTGAGGCAGGAACCGGGGCTGACGTCGGAAGGCTCGAAATACGGTTGCTAAATGTCTAGACATTCAGTGTGGATAACTGTAGAGTTAAAAAACGTCAGAGAATCCGGTCAAAGCAGGGGCGCCTCTGACTCCCACAGCTTGAGAGTTTTCACACTAAACATGGGAGAACAATCCCCTCATACCCTCTGAAGGGTGAGGGGAAATGGAACCTGTCCTTAAATACCCCAGGGCTCTCTCTTAATGAGGCCTGCCCACAGGAGAAATTAGTTAAATCAGAGCCTAGTCTGCTGGGGTCTTATAAGAGCCTCACCTGCTGCTGCTGCTGCTGCTGCTAAGTCTCTTCAGTCGTGTCCGACTCTGTGCGACCCCATAGACGGCAGCCCATGAGGCTCCCCCGTCCCTGGGACTCTCCAGGCAAGAACCCTGGAGTGGGTTGCCATTTCCTTCTGCAATGCATGAAAGTGAAAAGTGAAAGGGAAGTCGCTCAGTCGTGTCCGACTCTTAGCGACCCCATGGACTGCAACCCACCAGGCTCCTCCGTCCATGGGATTTTCCAGGCAAGAGTGCTGGAGTGGGGTGCCACTGCCTTCTCCAAGAGCCTCACCTAGGGGAGGAGAAATAACCAACTCCACTTAACCATGGCCTTCACGTGGGAAAAAGGAACTACATGGCTCAGGCCCTCTCAGTCCGATCTATGGGGAGGAAGCGAAAGTCGCTCAGTCGTGTCCACCTCTGCAACTCCATGGACTGTAGCCTGCCAGGCTCCTCTGTGCAAGGATTTCTCCAGACGAGAAT
>SJYV01034349.1:0-12383 GCA_006410875.1 Neotragus pygmaeus | reverse complement strand
AAGGAGGGTCACCAGGTTGGGCCATTCGTAGTCTTGTGTCCTGGGGTCTCCCTAGCAGAGCAGGCCAGGCCGCTTTTTTTTTTTTTTTAAGTTTTTATTTATTTTATTTATTTGACTGTGCTGGGTCTTTGTTGTGGCATGTGGGATCTAGTCCCCTGATCAGGGATTGAACCCAGGGCCCCCTGTGTTGGGAGTGTGGAGTCTTAGCCACGATCCCCAGGGAAGTCCCAGGCCAGGCCCCTTCGAGGAGGCTAATTACGACCCTGGCTCACTGCCCATCACGTGAGCTGTCTGCTGTTCCTCCTGCTGCGGGTATCTGCCTCCAGCCCAGTTGTCATCTTCATTCCTCGGCTCCAGCCGAGCGATCGCTGAGTGCCACAGGGCCTGGAGCTGACCTGGAAACCAACTGGGCTCAGAACCCAGGGAGAAGCAAGGTCACCCCGGGGCCAGATTTAATTTACCAGGTGGGGAGAGAAGACGGGGCGCACAGCACCCATCTGGGGACACACAGTGAGATTCAGCCAAGCAGGACTCCAGATCCCCGCCCCTCTACCCCCCCAACCCCAACCAGACCACCATGCTGAAGAGCAGGGAGACAGCATTCCTGGTGGGAGGAACGGCAGATACAAGGCCAGAGGCTGGAATAGTGCTCGGGGCATTGGGTGGCTTTGGCAGGAGTCGGGGACGTGAGGAAGGAGGATCCAGAACGGAACTGTCTGCGGGGCTCAAGGTCACATCTCAGCTCTGTCTGGTGCTTGCCAAGTGGCCTTGGTCACGTGGTTCCCTCTCCCTCAACTTCCATTTTCTCACCTGTAGCCTGGTGACATACCGGGAGGTCCCAGCTCACCCCCATCATGCCTTGATTGTTAATTGAATATGTTCAGTCATTTATTGAATAGCTGGTTGTTCTGGGCTCAAGGGGCACAGTGGTGAGGTTTGGACACTGTTAACCTGGAATGAGGGTGGGCTTTGGGAGTTTCTGACATCTCCCTGGGGGATTCTAAAAATGCTGGGGACTGAGAACCCTGGAGGAATGCGAACGGATGTAACAAGTGCTCTTTAACTTTCCTTACCTTTTTTCCCAGGTGACCCCCTTCATTCACTCACATGTTCATGCATTCATTCATTTACTCAAACATTCAGTTGTCCATTCATTCACACATTCATTCACGAATTCATCACATATTCATTCCTTCATACATTCATTCATCCGCATTCATTCATTCATTCTTTCACACATTCATTCACTCATTCATTCAGTCAAATACTGGTTAGGCACCAACAATGTATTAGCACTGTTGATTCCACCCTGGCTTCCTGGGGTGGGGTCCCCTAGGGGTGGTCCCCCAATTTAGAGATTGTGCTGAAGGAGATGGTGTGAGTGAAAGTCGCTCAGTTGTGTCCGACTCTTTGTGACCCCATGGCCTATACAGTCCATGGAATTCTCCAGGCCAGAATACTGGAGAGGGTAGCCTTTCCCTTCTCCAGGGATCTTCCCCACCCAGGGATCGAACCCAGGTCTCCTGCATTGCAGGCGGATTCTTTACCAGCTGAGCCACACAGGAAGCCCAAGGGATGGTGGGACACCCTCCTATTTATGCATGTATGCATTCAGTGACTATTTCGGGGACTCCTGAAGGGCACAGGATCTCTTCCTTGTTGGCAACCCCATTTTCCTGTTCCGTAAGCTGGGGAGGACATTTCTTCCTTACGGAGCTGTTGGTGAGATCAAGGTCTAAAATAGCACTGAACGCTAAAGGGAGCTTCTGTGTCTTGAGCATCAGTCAGGAGTCAGGGACTTAGCATATATTATCCCTTTTAATCTTTAGGTAGGATTAAAACGCTGAGGTTGAGATTACCGTTATCTTCATGTGTCAGACGAGGAAACTGAGGCCCAGAGAGGTGAGATCTGCTGCCTAGGGCCCAGAGAGAACACAGGGAACCCACTGGAGCTAATCTGCCTAGTGACTGATGACCTCACAGTCACGCCCACTGGGTTAAATCTGCCTGACAACTAGTGACATCACTAATTCTGCTGCCTGTGCTCAACCTCTGAAATCACTGAACAATAAAGTTAATTACAACGTGCTGAGGGCCAGCAGAGGATCTACTGTGTGCCAAAGGCTGTGCCAAGTAACCTCTTCTCTGGGCTCACACCAACGCCTAGTGTTGCCTTTATTACTGGGTATAATAACAATAATTTTAGTCCAGATTTATTGAACATGGACTACAAGTCAAATCCTATCTTGACTACAAGTCAAATGTTACAGTAAATCCTCCCACCAAAAATTAAGAAACACTTATATAATGCATACTCTTATGCCAGGCCCATTTCTAAGCACTTTTTACATGCTCACAACCATCCTATGAGGTAATGTTTACTTATTATTCCCATTTTATGGATGAAAGAACTGAAGCGGGGAGAGATCAAGTGAGTTACCCACAGCTGCACAGCTGGAGGGAGGAAGAATTCAAACTCATGGATTCTGGCTCCAGGGTTTATGCTGTTAACCAAGACACTGGGTGACGTCTTCTATCCTCATTTTATAGTTGAGGAAACCAGGGCACAGAGAGATGAAGCACCGGCCTTACCTCGGCCAGAGAGTGCCAAAGTTCAGCTCCGAACCCGAGACGGCCAGCTCCAGAACCACACTTTAAAAAAATATTTGTTTTTAAATATTTATTTATTTTGGCTGCACCGGGTCTTAGCTGTGGTATGCAGGATCTTCAATCTTCATTGTGGGCATGTGGAACCTATAGTTGCGACTTGAGAACTCTTCAGTTGAGTAAGGCATGTGGGATCTAGTTCCCTGACCAGGGATTGAACCCAGGCCCCCAGCATTGGAAACTCAGAGTCTTAGCCATTGGACCACCAGGGAAGTCCCTCAGAACCACACTCTTATTCACACTTGTCCCACTTTGGATACTAAGAAGCAGGGCTTGCAAAGCCCCTGCCACCACCCCTCTAAGGTAACCAGCCCTTCCTTCCTAGTCCCCTCACCAGGGATAAAAGGGGCCTTGGCAAGTAGACCATAGCCCACCTGCCAACTTCCTCCATAGCCTCCTCTGAGCACCCCCTGCCTTGGGACTCTGCCCTTTGGCAACCCTGGCTGGCTGGGCCAAGCCTTACCTGGGCTCCCCAGAACCTTCCTGGGATCCCACGTAGAGGAGACAGTACTCTAGCTTTTGTCTTTCTCCTGCAAGCCTGAGCCTGATTCCAAGCCCTGGAGAAATTCCCCATCCCTCAAATCTTGGAAGCTGGTGGAGGCTTCAGGAAGGACACTGGGAGATCCCGGGGCAAGTTGCAGACTTCATTGGACCTCAGTTTTCTCATTTGTCAACTGGGCAGATGAGGAAGAAATAACAGAAAAAGGCTGTGCAAGTCAGCTGGGGTTTCAGCCTCACTGGGTCCAACACGCACCTCACTTTCTTTTTATTAAAAGCAGTTATTTTAGGGACTTGCCTAGCAGACCAGCAGTTAAAATCCCATGTTTCCACTGCAAAGAGGTGCAGGTTCCATGCCTGGTCAGGGAACTAAGATCCCACACGCCTCGTGAAGAAAGTGAAAGTGTGAGTTGCTCAGTCGAGTCTGACTCTGTGACCCCATGAACTGTAGCCCACCAGGCTCCTCTGTCCGTAGAATTCTCCAGCCAAGAACAGGTTGCCATCCTCTTCTCCAGGGGTTCTTCCCAACCTAAGGATCAAACCAAGGTCTCCTGCATTGCAAGCAGATTCTTTCCTGTCTGAGCTGTCAGGGGAGCCCATACCAAAAAGTAAAAAACAAAAACCTGAGTCTCCTCCCATACTCCATACTTTTGACGCCAAGCTCCCTTGGACGTGTGATATCGTGATCTGACTTCCATGTCCCTAGCCTTCCTGTCTTTATGCCCAACCAGTGCTCCCAGAAGCAATTCCTGCACCCAACCAGCTCACCGTCCCTGTAACCATACACAGACGTGCCGGCCAACCTTGTAAATATCCCACAGAAGTCCAGTGAAATGTATCCCCAGCTCAGTTTCACCTTAGCCGGGTCCCCCAAATACCTATCTCTCTCCCACGCCACAGACAGGAAGCCCCAGGGGAGGCTGCCATAGCAAAGAGTCACAGAATTAAATGGATTGCTCTCAAAGCATCTCACTTTGGGAAACTGTATGTCCGTGTATGGCTCTGTGAACGCACTGCAGGGTTTTGGGGAAAGTGGCTTCAGCGAGGGGCTTGAAGTTTAAGACTGTTCCAGCTTCCTGAGTGACTGCACATATGGGTTTCGCAGGTCAGCTCTGCGTCTCAGTGGCCGTGCAGGAATGGGCAGGATACCTGACCCCTCTGGCCTGTGCTTGTAAAACGCAGGTGGTGACTGAGCATCTTCCCTGAGGGTTGAGGGGAAGGGTACACATAAGAAGAGCGCTTAGTCCCATTTTGCAGAGGTGAAGTGCCATGCGTCCCGCCAGCTGTGTGACTTTGGGCAAGTCACTTGACCTCTTTGGGCCTCAATGTCTTCATCCAGGAAATGGAGATACCAATCAGTGTCATTTCATACGAACGTTCTAAAGTGAAGTGAGTGTTAGTCACTCAGTTGTGTCTGACTCCTTGGGACCCCATGGACTGCAACCTGCCAAGTCCCTCTGTCCATGGAGTTCTCCAGGCAAGAATACTGGAGTGGGGTACCATTCCCTTCTTCAGGGGATTTTCCTGACTCAGTGATCAAACCCAAGTCTCCTGAATTGCAGGCAGATTCCTTACCCTCTGAGCCACCAGGGAAGCCCAGAATTGTTACCGGGTGTTAGTAAATCAGCCTTACTTTGCAGATGAGGAAGTGAGGTGCAGAGAAAGTCCTACTGATGAACGGGGTGCCTCTCACCCATGTCTTTGGTCGCCCTCTGTCTTCTGCCCCAAGATCCCTCCTCCACTTCTGTCGCCATCAGTTCTGGAAGCTTCTGCTGTAAAGCTGGACCCCTGGGCAGGCTCCTGGGACCTCAAAGGACGCTCAAACGCAGGCCCCTTGGGGCTTCCCTGGCATTCCAGTGGTTAAGACTCCGAGCTTCCACTGGGAGGCGTGGGTTCAATCGCTGGTCGAGGAACTGAGATCCTGCATGAGGCAGCATGGCAAAAAAGAATAATAATAATAATAAAAATTTTAAAAGCAGGCTCTCCCAGGGGTGACCTCTGTCCGTGCCTCGTCTCCGGTCCTCACGGTGTCTCCCCTACCTTCCTACAGCCAGAATTTATCAGGCGAATACTTCATGTACAAAGGCATCCTCTTCCCCGTGGGCGTCTACTCACCTGAGAGCATCAGAATGGTAGAGAACGCCGAAGTACAGGACGATGACATCTTCATCGTCACCTACCCCAAGTCAGGTACCTGCCGGGCCGGGCCGGGGGTGCGGGGGGCGCTAGGGAGAGTGCTGGGTGAGTGTGGGGCCAAGGGTGAGAGGGGCACACCGACGACAAAGGCGGAGAAGGCGGGAGGGGCGGTGGGGACGGGGACCCATTTGGTCTGTGCAGAGCCAAGGCTTGGCAATGGCCGGTCCCTCCGCCAGGGGGCACCCTTCCCCGATCCCCTGGGTGCCTCGCTCCCTCCCGGCCCTTGCGCTGGCTCTTGGAGACCTTCCTGGCTAAAACAGCTTCTCCATCCTTGAACTCTCCTCACCCTTGTCTTCCCTGCCAGCCACTGTCCTATAATTTCACTGGTTGATTTAGTGACCGTCTTCCTCACTAGAACCTGGCTCCATGAGGGTAGATATTCTGGTTCCTCTTGGTCGTGACTGTGTTCGTTGAACCTAAAACAATGAAACACGTTCAATAAATATTTGTGAAAGGAAGGGAGGAAGAGAGGGCGGAAGGAAAGATCTTAATTTTCTCCACTTGGTTACTGAAATGCTACTTACTGTCTGCCAGGTGCAGAGATGCAGCTCTGAACAAAGATATTTTTTCAAAATAGTTTTGAAGAATTTCAAAATATTATATTCACCGTTTTCAACATAGAGTTCTATGAGGAGTTTTCGGGTAACACTTAAAAGAATAATTCACATACCGTACGCTTTGTATACTTCCAAATCCACCCATTGGAAAGTGTACACAGTTCTTTGGCTGTAGTACATTCACAGAGTTGTGCAAACCATCACTGTAGTCAATTTTAGAACATTTCCATCACTTACAGGGCCTCTCTGGTGGCTCAGATAGTAAAGAATCCGCCTGCAATGCAGGAGACGCGAGTTCGATCCCTGGGTCAGGAAGATCCCCTGAAGAAGAGAATGGCTACCCACTCCAGTATTCTTGCCTGGAGAATTTCATGGGCAGAGGAGCCTGGCGGGGCACAGTCCATGGGGTTGCAAAGAGTCAAACATGACTGAGGCATTCACACATTCACTTCACTTTCAACAAGAAACCCTGTACCCATTAAGCCATCACCTCCCAACCCCCACCCCCCCCCCACCCCCAANCCGTTACTCTGCTTTCTTACTCTATGACTTTGCCCATTCTGGACATTTCTTGTAAATAGAATAGTACAATAGCTGGTCTTTTGTGTCTGGCTTTTTTTTTCACTTAGCCTACTTTTTAAAAAATAGTTTTATTGATTTATTATTTGTTTTTGGATATGCTGAGTCTTCGTGGGTGCGTGGGCTTTCTCCAGCTGTGGCAAGCGGGGGTTGCCCTCCGGTTGCAGTGCCCGGGCTTCTCGTTACGGTGGCTTCTCTTGCTGTGGAGCAGGGGCTCTAGGTTGCACAGGCTCCCGTCATTGTGGCATATGGGCTCAGAAGTTGTGGTTTTGCAGGCTCTAGTGCCCAGGCTCAGTAGCTGTGGTGCATTTGGGGCTTAGTTACTGAAGCACGTGGGATCTTCCCGGACTAGACATCGAACCTCCGTCTCCTGCATTGGCAGACTCTACCGCTGAGCCACCGGGGAAGTTCCAGCATGTCTCTGAGGTTGACACACATCGTTGTCAGTGCTTCATTCCTTTTTATAGCAGAATAATATTTCGTGATATGGGTGTACTGCCTGCGTGCTCAGCCGCTTCAGTCGACTCTCAGTGATACTGTGGACTGTAGCCCGCCAGGTTTCCCTGTCCATGGGATTCTCCAGGCAAGGATTACTGGAAGGGGTTGCCATTTCCTTCTCCAGCGATCTTCCCAACCCAGGGATTGAAGCCACATCTTCTGTACTGCTGGTGGATTCTTTTCTGAAGGGGTATACAGTTGGGTATATATATATGTTCTGCTTATTCGTTTATCAGTTGATAAGCAGTCAGTTGGGTTGTTTTCACTCTGACTCTTAATAAGGCTTGTAGGAACATTGATATACAAACGTGTCTATGGACATGTTTTCATTTCTCTTGGAGTTCTGTGAATTTTGAAAGACATACACAGGAAACACCAATTGAGATGTAGAATGGTTCAGGGAATTCCCTGGCGGCCTGAATGGTTAGGACTCGGTGCTTTCCCTGCCCTCAAAAATCCCTTCACACCTTTCTGTGGTCAGCTCTTTGCTCACCCCATCCCCCAGCAACCAGTCATCTGTTTGCTGCCCCTGGAGTTACGCCTTTCCCAAAATGCCACACACACGGCGTCATACTCCATGTAACTTCTGAGACTGACGTCTTGCACTCAGCGTAATGTACTTTTTTTTCTTAATTTATTTCTGATTGAAGGATAATTACCATATTGTGTTGGTTTCTGCCATACGTCAACATGGATCAGCCATTGGTATGCGTATGTCCCCTCCCTCTTGAGTCCCTCTCCCCCCTCCCACCCCATCCCGCCCCTCCAGGTTGTCACAGAGCCCGGGTCTGAGTTCCCTGAGTCAGACAGCAAACTCCCATTGGCTGGCTGTGTTACATATGCTTCCACGCTTCTCTCTCCACCTGTCCCTCCCTCTCCTTCCTACACCTGCCCGCAGTAGTGCCTTTTAGATTCATCCAAGTTGTTGCATTTGTTATTGCTGAGGAGTACTCCAGAAAATAGGTGGACCATGGGGGTTTTATGCATTCATCTGGTGAAGGACACTCGGCTTGTTTCCAGGTTGGATTGCATATGGCAAATACAACTGCCATAATTCATTTCACACAGGTCTCTACATGGAAATACTTCTCTGCTTATCTTTGGTAAATACTTAGCAGTGGAATTGTTGAGTTTATGGAAGTACCTATGCTTAACTTGAGAAACTGCCAAACTGGTTCCAAAGGGGAAACCATCTTGTACTTTTGGGTAAGCTGTGTTCTCTTGTGTCCTCACCAGCAAGATCAGTGGACTCCAGATGCTCTGCTTCCTTGTCAGCACTTGATATTGTCAAGTTTTTTTTTAACCATTCTTTTTTTTTTTCTGGTCGCACAGAAAATGTGGGATCCTAGTTCCCCAACCAGGGACAGATCCTATGCTACCTGTAGTGGAAGCAGGAAGTCTTAACCTCTGGACCACCAGGAAAGTCCCTGCAAAATCATTCTAGAAGACGTGCTCTAGTATTTCATTGTGGCTTGTATTTGCATGTCTCTACTGGCTAATGAAGCTCAGCATTTTTTCAGAGGCTTACAAACCATCATATATCTTTTTTTTTTTTTTGCAGCACTGGGTCTTCCTTGCTTTTTGTGCAGGCTTTCTCTAGTTGCAGCCAGTGAAGGCTACTCTTCTCTAGATGCGCGGGCTTCTCACTGCAGCGGCTTCTCTTGCTGCAGAGCACAGGCTCTAGGTGCGTGGGCTTCAGGAGTTGCAGCACTTCAGCTCAGTAGCTGTGGTGTGTGGGTTCTAGGGCGCTCAGGCTTCAATAGTTGTGGCATACACGCTGAGAAACTTTGGCTCGTGGGTCCTTGAGCACATAGGCTTCATTAGTTGTGGAAGCAGGGCTGACTAATAGTGGTGAGCGGGCTTGGTTGCTCTCAGGCATGTGGGATCTTCCCAGACCAGGGATCCAACTTGTGCCCCCTGCAATGGCAGGTGGATTCTTAACCACTGGACCACCCAGGAAGTCCACCGTTATATACCTTTTTCAGCAATGTGTCTGCTCAGATTTTTTTTTAACTCTTTTTAATTGGTTGGTTGATTTTCTAATTATTTAGTTTTGAGAGCTTTCTATATAATCTGAGTATGCTTTTTACAGGCATTTTCTCCAAGTCTGTGGCTTGTCTTTTTATTTTCTTTTCAGTGTCTTCTCAGAGCAAAAGTTTAAATTTTGATGAGCTCCCGTTGGCAATTTGTTCTTTAGTGGATCAGACTTTGATGTCATAGCTTTTCCTAAACCAAGGTCATGAAGATGGCTTTTTTGTCTTCTAGAAATTTTAGTTTTAGATTTTACACTAAAGTCTAAGATTCATTTTAAGATAATTTTTACATATAGTATGAGGTATAGATCAAGGTTCTTTGTTTGCATATGATGTCTAGTTATTCCAGATATTTTTTTAAGTTTAAAATATGTTAATTTCTCTTAGAAAGTCATGTATTCATAGTTCAAAATTAAAGAGGTACAAAATATTCCTCTCTTCCCAAGTCACCAACAGTCCCTGTGTATCTTTTCAGAATTTTATGTACAAGCAAAAACATACATTTTTTGGTTACTTTTTTCCCACAAAAGTTAACAAATGATACGCATCATTCTGCTTCTTTTTTTTTGTGGTTTTGCCTTCTTTTTCCTTGTATTTTGATATCATCCCATCTTAGAACTGTAAACAAAGAGCCTCCTGGGGTTTTGTTGGTATTTACAGTTCCATAGTATTTCATAACATTGGATGTACAAGAATCCTTGTTTAACTTGTTTAACTAGTTCCTTATTGATTCACATTTCCTGGTTTCCCATCTTTTGCATTTATACACAATAGAAACTGTATACACACTGCTGCATCTTTCTGCGCACTGCACTGCTGGCCTCTGTCCACCACAAGAGCCGTCTGGGGGACTTCCCTGGTGGTACAGTGGTTAGGAATCCGTCTGCCAGTGCAGGGGACACAGGTTCGATCCCTGGTCCAGGGAGATCACACAGCCCGTGGGCCACAACTACTGAAAACCACATGCCTCGAGACCCTGCTCTGCAACAAGAGAAGGCATCTCAGTGAGAAGCCCTCACACCACAAGGAAGATCCGGCTCAACTAAAAATGAGTAAATAGATATTTTTTTAAAAAAGCCTTCTGGGAGAAGCAGAACCAGAAAGAGAAACCACATCCTTCTGCAGGGTTCCTCTGGCGCCCTCTACTGACCAAGCATCACATTGCGCCAGGTGGCCAACGAGATCTGATGATCCTCTCCAGCTCCAGTGTCAAGGAACAGGGAACCCGGAATGGGTTTGGAGCTGAGAGACAATACACTGGGAACTGGCACAGGGTAGTTTTTAGAATCCAGGACGGTGTAACACTAAGACCAAGCGACTGTTCATATTACCGTTATTTTTCATCTGACCTGCCAGCAGTCTCCTGGAATCCAGACTTGTGAACCGGGTCATGAATGAGATCCCCTTCCTACAACGTGACGTTTGTGGCACTGTGGCTCAGTTGGTTAAGAATCTGCCTGCAATGCAGGAGGGAGACCCGGGATCGATCCATGGATCAGGAAGATCCCCTGGAGAAGGAAATGGCAACACACTCCAGTATTCTTACCTACAGTTTTTTACCTACAGTATTCTTAGCTACAGTCCATGGGGTTGCAAGAGACTGACACGACTAAGTGACTAATCCACCACCAAAGAAATCAAGGGCTTATTCCCAAGAAGGGGCGGTGCAAAGCACTGAGATTTTAAGTCCAGCCATCTGAATTCAGTTCCAGCTTCCTCTGTGTATTAATGGAGTGCTTCAGAATCTCATTAAGCTGACCCAATAGAAATTTATTTCTCGGGAATTCCCTGGCAGCCCGGTGGTTAGGATTCCATGCTTTCATTGCAGGGCCTGGTCTCAATCCCTGGTCAGGGAACAAAGATCCCACAAGCCAAGCAGTGAGGGAAAAAAAAAAAAAAAAAAACTTTCTCATTCCTGTAAATTCTAACTGATCTCAGGTGGCCTCGGCCTGCAATGGCTTAGAGCTGGCCTTGGGTTCCGAGCCAGAGAGTGGCTGGCTTGAGGCGGTAAGAGCGCCAGATCCCAGCCACTAGACCAGTGGGCAGTGACAAGGGCCCTGGCCCTCTGGCTTTGTAGAAAAGAATTTCTACCAAAAGGAGGGTCACGACGCGAGTCAAGTTATTTATTAAGAG
The DNA here is from genome assembly GCA_006410875.1 of Neotragus pygmaeus. Classification (NCBI taxonomy): domain Eukaryota; kingdom Metazoa; phylum Chordata; class Mammalia; order Artiodactyla; family Bovidae; genus Neotragus; species Neotragus pygmaeus. The sequence continues at coordinate 1,222 of SJYV01034349.1, read as the reverse complement.
GGAAAGGTACATGGGCCGACTCAGGGGGAGAGTCTCTGAGTCGCACCTTTGTGGCGGTTTGAATTACTTTTATGGGGCATTTCTTCCGGGTTTCCTTTGGCCAATCGTTTTGATTTGCCTGGTTCACAGTCCATATTTGGTATATCTCAGGATCTTCCCATGTGTGCACATGCATCTCTTAGCCAAGATGAATTTTACCGGAAGGGGTCTGGATAGAACATCTCTTGACATCATTCTCCAAGGATCCTTTCTGCGCAAGTGTGGCTTGGCAGGTCTCCTGATTTCAAGAATGAAAACTATGTGGTCTGGACAGGACCCAGCCTCCTCCCTTAACTGTCCTGGAGTTTGGGTCCACAGGAAATGAATTCTATGTATCCTGGGGGTGGAGGTGGGAGTGGGGGTATTTGCCTCCTGCACAACCAGTGCGGGATGGATGGAGTGAAGGGGGGGTATCCATGTAGCTTCCGGCATCCTCGCTTCTTCTGCTTTATGGCTCTGCCACCCCCAGGAGCCCCAGTTTCCACTGGCATCTCTGCATCCGGCCAGCAGACAGCGGGGAAGTGAAAATATTAGTGGCTCAGTCGTGTCCGACACTTTGCGACCCCATGGACTATAGCCTGCCAGGCTCCTCTTTCCATGGAATTCTCCAGGCAAGAATACTGGAGTGGGTTGCCATTTCCTCCTCCAGGGGATCTTCTCGACCCAGGGATCAAACCTGGGTCTCCTCCAGGGCAGGTGGATTCTCTACCATATGAGCCACCAGGGAAACCCTACCTCCGATTAACTTGCCCAGTTTTTCCCAACAGGGACCAACTGGATGATTGAGATCCTGAGCTTAATCCTGAAGGACGGGGACCCCTCCTGGATCCACTCGGTGCCCATCTGGAAGCGGTCGCCCTGGTGTGAAGCCATCATGGGCGCCTTCAGCCTCCCCGACCAGCCAAGCCCCCGCCTCATGAGTTCCCACCTCCCCATCCAGCTATTCGCCAAGGCCTTCTTCAACTCCAAGGCCAAGGTACAGGAGGAGGGAGGGGTGTGTGTATAGGGGGGGTCGAGGAGGGGTGGAGCATAACTCTCTGATGAACTCAGCATATTAAGCACCCACTGTGTGCCTGGTCCTGATCTAGAACAGCAGCAAACACATGCCCAGGAACACCTGCCTTGTGGGCCCACGCTCTAAAGGGGGCAAGCCAAGAACAGATGGAATAGATAAGGAAAATGC
>SJYV01034348.1:2520247-2541153 GCA_006410875.1 Neotragus pygmaeus | reverse complement strand
CCGTTCTCGCTGTTTCTGTTTCAGAGATAGGTTTGATTGTGCCATAGTTTAGATTCCATGTATACGCGATGTCATACGATACTTGTCTGTTTGACTTGACTTTGCTTTAGCATGACAGTCTCTGGGTCCACCCGTGTTGCTGCCAGTGGTGTTACTGCATTCTTTTTTGTGGCTGCCGAGTGTCCCATCACGTGCACCGCGTCTTTGTCTGTTCACCTTTCAGTGGGCATTCAGGTTGTTTCCATGTCTCGGTCCAGTTCAGCCGCTCAGTCGTGTCCAGCGCTTTGCGACCCCGTGGGCCGCAGCGCGCCAGGCCTCCCTGTCCATCATCCCGGCTCCCGGAGCCCACCCGCCACGTGCACTGACTGGGCTGTTGTTGACAGTGCTGCTGTGTGCACAGGGGTGCAAGCATCTGCTAGAATCACAGTTTTGTCCCAGTTTCCCAGGAGTGGGATCGCTGGCCCTTATGGCAAGCCTTATTTTTGGTTTTTTGAGAAACCTCCATGCTGTTTTCTGTAGTGGCTGCACCCGCCAGTGTGCATTCCCACCAGCCGTTGTCGGGGGGGTGGGGCCCTTTTCTCTACACCCTCTCCAGCATTTATTATTATAGACATTTTAATGGTGGCCATTCTTAGCTGTCCATCATGCAAACTCTTGAAGAGTCTGGGACAGCTTTTCTCATAGAAGGCCATTGCTCTGATTCAAATGCTGGGGCCAGTTGGTGTTATTTAACTTGTTCTTTTATCCCCACTTGCTGCCCATGACCTGAAGTGAGGTGGGTGGGGGTGGGGGTGGGCTTTGGTGAGATCTAGGTTAAACCTTTTTGACAGGAATACCTCCTGTTGTGGCATGTCAGGTTCTGTTCTTGGTGATGCTAAAGAGATAATTACCAGATCTCCTCATCCCGAAGGCCCCTTGCTTCCCCCTTTGTAATTCACAGTCTGTGGGGTGAGACTTCTGCATTTGGAAAATAAACTGCTCCCAACAGCTCTCACTCAGTGGTTTTCAGCGCATCAGTGACCTGAATCTGTCCTGTTGGGGTTGCCACGTGGTGATTTTTCTCATCCGGACTTCCTTCTGCAAGTCTTAGCTGGTATTCTTCTGTCAGTAAAAACCCTTGGCTGTTTATAATATCGCTCTTGTCTTGTGGATATTTGTTGTCGTTCAGATGTTATAATCAATTACAAAATTAACAGATTTAATTACATTTTTGTAGACTACAGTAAGAGAATTCACTTGCCATGAACAGATGCCAGATAAATGGTTAAGATGCTTGTTACACAAATAATTCCTCTAATTTTTTTTTTTTTTGGTTGCACTAGTGGATTGTGGAATCTTAGTTCCCAGCCAGGGATTGAACCTCGGCCCTTGGCAGTGAAAGCACAGGGTCCTAACCACTGGACCTCCAGGGAATTTCCTCCTCTAAATTGTTAAGAAAAGAATTTTAAAACCCCAAAGACAATTAGACAAAGAATAGAACCAGGTGGACAATTCAGAGAAGAGGAAATGCAAGTTGTTGATGACCATGAAAAGGCGCTTAGCCTCAAAGTAAGCAGGGGAATGCAGATCTGAAGAGCAAGGTTCTGGGTTCCCCCTTTAGAAATGGAAACTGAGCTGATGACTTTTGATGCTGGTGAGAGTGGCGTTGCTGGTGGGGGACTGGTCGGTGGCGGCGGGGTGAGGGGCGGATTGCTGCCTCCTGTTTGGAAGAGTCATCAGGCATTATCCATGGACATGAAAAATTCGTATTTTTCTTTGAACTCAACTCTTCTACTTTGGGGCATGTAACCTATGGAAGAACATACATAGGTACACAGGTGTTGGTTACAGCCTTGCTTGTAGACATTAAAAAAAAAAGGAAGCAACCTGAAGGTCCTCAGTAGGCTTTAAGCGTGAGTGAGGCTCATGCCCATGGGCCGGGGATGGTTGCCAGCCCATTCCATGAGCAGCTGCTCCAGCTGCCCAGGCCTGGCGTTATGGTAAAATGCTAAATCCAGGTCCTAGCCTTGGGGCTCTGGTAGGGGGAGGGGACACTCATTCTGGAAGCTTCCACGTGAAGGAAAGAGAAGGGGGCAGAGGACCAAGGGCAGCTTTCTGAGCATGTTGTGAATGTTCTTTTTTTAAAAGTGATGCTATTTTAAATTGTTTTCTTCCTTTATTTCTCTGCACGGTGTCTTCATTGCTGCAAGGGCTTTTGCTAGTGGTGTGTGGGCTCCAGCTTGCCATGTCTTCTCTCATTGCAGAGCACGTGCTCTAGAGCGCAGGCTCAGTAGTTGCGGCTTATTGCTCTGCAGCATGTGGGATCTTCCCGGACCAGGGATCGAACCCGTGTCCCCTGCATTGGAGGGCAGATTCTCAACTTCTGGACCACCAGGGAAGCCCCGGGAATGCGCTTTTATACCCCCAAATAAAATTCTAAAAAGGTTGGCAGAGTGCACGTTTATTTGACTAGCCCCAGCCTGCTTTCTTCTTTCAGGTTCCACAGACCTGGGTTAGAAAGCTCTCGGGAGCCCTGCTCAGGCTGTACCGTGACCCGGAGCGGTTGCAGGTGGGGAACTTGGGGCCTTCGGGGTTCAGCCAGGAGAGTGCAACAACAACCCCCTCACCCCCTGTCTTTCTCACTCAACAGGTATTTCTTCCCTCACCCAGCCCTCATCCCTCATTCAGCCCTCATCCCTCATCCAGCCCTCATCCCCAGCTGGAACAGTCTTCCGTTTCCTCTGTTTCATTTTCTTTGTACAAAAGTAGTGTATTCTCTACAGGCATTTTAGGAAACAGGGTGAAACACACATTTCACAGACAAATAGAAAAAAACAGAAAAAGAAAAATCACTGCAGGGCCTAACTGCCAGAGTCGACCTCTGTCATCATTTTAACATGTTCATTTTCCCCTCTGTTTTTAAGACGGGTCCATGTCCCCTGGTGACTCAGCTAGTAAAGAATCCGCCTGCAATGCGGGAGACCTGGGTTTGATCCCTGGGTTGGGAAGATCCCCTGGAGAAGGGAAAGGCTACCCACTCCAGTATTCTGGCCTGGAGAATTCAGGACTATACCGTCCATGGGGTCGCAGAGTCGGACACAACTGAGCGACTTTCACTTTCTTTTCACTTTCTGTGTTACATACAATTTTTTATTTTACTTAAAAAAAAAAAAGATCATAAGGGTTGCTGCTTTGCTAAGTAAAAGTCTCTGCAGACATTATTTTATTTAAGTATTAATTTATTTATTTTCTGGCCATGCCCTGGCACGTGGGGTATTAGTTCCCTGACTAGGGATCGAACCCAAACCCCAAGCACTGAGTCTAAACCACTGGACCACCAGGGAAGTCCCCAGATGCTATTTTAAATGGTTGTGCGATGTCCCACCGTCTGCAGACAGTCGCTGAAGCCCTCACTTCCGTGTTGGTGGACACTCTGGTTCATATCACTGTTTCAGAAGTGCTGGATTTCTTTGGGCCTCAATCTTTGTGTCCACATCAGGGGGTCTCTATTGGAGCCCCTGTAGCTTTCAGTGTGAGGGGCAGAGGGCTGAGCTTCTGGAAAAGGGGGCTCACACACTTGCCAGCATGGGCCTCATGGACACAAAAGTCATGCCTGTCAAGGGTTTGGTAGGTGAGAAGTGGAACTTCATTTTTAATTTCTGTTTCTTTAAGTCTTAAGTGAGAGTGAGCAATTTCCATGTAAATTGCCCATTTGTACTTGCTTTACTTTGTTAAGATTTTATGTTTGTTTGTTTTTTAAGTGACGTCTGTATGCTTTGCATGTTGGTGTGATGTTAACCCATTAGCATAGTCACAGTTTTTATCCAGGTGTTGATTTCCCCTTTGGGAGTTTCCCACATGGCTCAGTGGTAAAGAATCCTTCTGCCAGTGCAGGAGATGCAAGAGATGTGAGTTCAGTCCCTGGGATGGAAAGATCCCCTGGAGAAGGAAATGGCAACCAACTCCGGTGTTCCTGTCTGGTGAATCCCATGGGCAGAGGGGCTGGGGCGGGGTGCAGGGGAGCTACAGTTCATGGGATCCCAGAGTCCGACACCACCGAGCGACTAAGCACAGCACAGCATAGTCACAGTTTTATCCAGGGTTGACTTCTCTTTAGCTGTATCTTCTCCTAGGGTTTGTTTTTTTAAACAATTTTTTTTTTATCATTTAGGACTTCATTTTTATCCCAGGAATCTGTCAATCTCCTCGGTCTCTCCTTTAAATCCAAGGAGCCTTGTTGCAAATAGCATCTCTCAGGACCTAGCACAGCGCCCCCTGCAGCTTCATGCAGCTCCACAAAGGCAGACTCCGTGGCCAGTGGGCTCCCCCCTCCTCCCCCACTGCTGCTGGCCAATCTGTGCTGGGGGTAGGGTCCGCCTGTTTGGGGTGGGGTCTGGTGGCTGAGATCAGAGGCCCCAGGCTTCAGGGAGGAAGTAGGCCCGGTGAGGCAGGCATGCAGGGGAGCACGGGTGATGGTGCCCAGAGGAGAGGTGGAAGGGACCTGCCGTCGTGGGATCTCCAGGCTCAGGATGGACGTTTGAGAAGATGGTTTGCTGGGGCCCCTCCCCCTCTGCCCTGTGTGCCATCTGGCTGTGGCTAATGGCACACCGAGGAGAGGGAGGGCGTCCGTCAGGCTCTGCCCATGGCGTGAGTTCACGAAGCAGGGCGGGTCTGCCTGTGATCTTGACCTCTGTGCCCTTCTCATCTCTCAGCCGATGGCCGCATGGGGAGGCTGCAGTCGGCCAAGCAGTCTCTAAAGCTCCCTTGGAGGTGGCCTCCTGTGAGCCCCATCGGTTACCAGGGTTCCCTCGCGCTGTTTCATGGTGATGCTGTGGCCCAGGGACCCAGGCCTCTTAGCTGATTGCCTGGCAGGGCAGGGAGTTGCCAGGGGAAGACAGACGGGGTAGAATTAAGAGGGAAGCCAGGTCTCCGATGCCACTGAGCGTGCACAGGCCAGGCTTCTCAGCTGTCGTGGAGATGCACCTTATCACCTCCTACCTGCCCAGCGCCCTCAGGTGCAATGCCTCCTCCTGGCTCCAAGGATGCGAGAAGATCCTGGGCAGTGCAGGCACCTTGGTGGACAACGAGCAGCTCCACAACGTCATCCATGAGCTGAAAAGAAAGAACGTCCCAGACATCAGGGCCCAGGGTGTCGGCAAGCTGGCCAGAGCACCTGCTGGCCAGGGACCGTGGCTGTCTCCACTGCCCCAGGATCTGCAGAAAGACTAGAAGGAGGAGCCAGAGGAGTCAGACATAGTGTTTGGCTTATTCTACTAGAGTCCCACTTCTCTGCAAATAAAACCCTTTTACTTTTTTTTTAAAAAAAGAAGAAAGCCTGAAAACCAACTGCCAGGTGCCAAGGCTCTGATTGCCTCTCCCAGTCGCTCTGTGATATAAGCGGGCCGGTGGACTGGGAGCGCTTGCTGGTGCTAAGCAGAAAGTGTACATTTGAGCCAGCTACTTGGGGCTGGACCGTGGAGCCCCTGCAGGGTGGTGGGGACAGGGTGTTGCAGTGAGGGCCCTGCTTTTTTATCCTCTGTAATGGGAATTCAGGTGCTTTTATTTATTTACAGCTTTATTTTATTGACATAGTTGATTTGCGATGTTGCATTTCTGGTGAACAGCAAGGTGATTCAGTTACACACATATAATCTTTTTCATATTTTTTTACATTATGGTTTAGTACAGGATATTGCATTGATATTGATCTTCCTCTGGAGGAGGAAATGGCTACCCACTCCGATATTCTTGCCTGGAGAATCCCCACAGACAGAGGAGCCTGGCGGGCTGTAGTCCATGGGGTTGCAAGGAGTTGGACATGGCTGAGCCACTGAGCACACACACCTTGAATATAATTCCCCGTGCTGTTCCCTCGCTGTTTATCCATTCTCTACATGTGATAGCTTGCACCCGCTAATCCCAAATTCCCGTTCCTTCCCTCCCTCACCTGGAATTCAGACGCTTTTAAACTTTGGTCCATTAGATGCTCAAACTACCCGAGTCTTTATTCTTAATAGTGTGCACTGATCCTCAGCCCCCCTTTCTTTGAGACCCTGAACTTACACATCTGTGCTGGAGTTCCCAGGTCGAGGAGCACTCCTCCGTCTTGCAGCAAAAAGGGTACAAGTATTTGAATACTGTATTGTGTCTCCCCTTTATTAAAATATTTTACTTCTATTAAAAAAAAGTTGAAAGCAGACTTATGAGCGTGTTGATGCTGCTGATAAAGGACTGAAGAGCTACAGACTGAATGCATTTTCGAAACCTGTTGGACTGGAAGAGGCAGATTTTTAGCTCACGGGATTCGGCTGGACCGTTGTTCAGTTCTGAAGGAAGAGAACAACCTTTAAAGACAGATAAAATGCAGGACACGTGTCTAAACTGGGATGAAAAGGCTGAGTGCCTCGAGGGGATGTGCAGTTTGACCTTCTGAGGCCAGAGTCCCCTTGACCCACCGCAGTGAGGCTCACCCCACCTTCAGGGTCGTCGGAGGATTCTGAGGGATTTGGGGGTGCACGCGGTGTTCCTGTCCTCTTTGGGGGAAAGCTGTTGAAAGGCAGCAGACTTTTCTCAGCAGAACACATGGTCCTCAGTCGTGATGCTTCTCAGCAGGGAGCTATGTCTTGTCTGTCTGGTGTCCCTTGGGGTTTTAGGGTGAGGTTAGGCGGCTGGTTTTTCTAGTAGACATGTATGGATGTGAGAGTCGGACTATAAAGAAAGCTGGGTGCCGAAGAATTGATGCTTTTGAACTGTGATGTTGAAGACTTTGAGAGTCCCCTGGACAGCAAGGAGATCAAACCACTCCACTGTAAAGGAAATCAGTCCTGAATATTCATTGGAAGGACTGATGCTGAATCTGAAGCTCCAATACTTTGGCCACCTGATGCGAAGAACTGACTGCTTGGAAAAGACCCTGATGCTAGGGAAGACTGAAAGCAGGAGGAGAAGGGGACAACAGCGGATGAAATGGTTGGATGGCATCACAGACTCGATGGACATGAGTTTAAGTAAGCTCCAGGAGTTGGTGATCGACAGGGAGGCCTGGCGTACTGCATGAGTTCATGGGGTCGCAGAGTCGGACACGCCTGAGCGGCTGAACTGAACTAGGAGGCCGGTAGGGGGCGTACAGAGGGGACTGAGCCTTGCTCACACTTGGTGGACAGGAAGAAAAATGAAAAAACTGCTATCGAGTAGCTGGCTTGCTGCCGGAAAGCCTGTTTCCAGGCAATCTTCGATCCTCCCAGCTTTCCATGGGGGAGGGGACGCAGTCCCTGGAGAGCTCTCTGACTCCAGGACTTAGCAGCTGGGGCAGAATTCCCCGGGGGGGGGGGGGGGCTGGGAAGNTCATGGGGTCGCAGAGTCGGACACGCCTGAGCGGCTGAACTGAACTAGGAGGCCGGTAGGGGGCGTACAGAGGGGACTGAGCCTTGCTCACACTTGGTGGACAGGAAGAAAAATGAAAAAACTGCTATCGAGTAGCTGGCTTGCTGCCGGAAAGCCTGTTTCCAGGCAATCTTCGATCCTCCCAGCTTTCCATGGGGGAGGGGACGCAGTCCCTGGAGAGCTCTCTGACTCCAGGACTTAGCAGCTGGGGCAGAATTCCCCGGGGGGGGGGGGGGGTCTGGGAAGGGGCTCCTTTCTCTGTGCTGGGCCCCTGGAATCTATAGCACCTGTATGTTTTTTACATCCCTCTTAAAGTTCTCTGTAGAATCTGCCTGCCATGCAGGAGACCCAGGTTCGATCTCTGGGTCAGGAAGATCCCCTGGAGAAGGGAGTGGCTACCCACTCCAGTATTCTTGCCTGGAGATCCCGTGGACCGAGGAACCTGTTGGGGCTACAGTCCATGCTGGTTGCAAAGAGTTCGACACATGACTGAGTAACTAACAGTTGAATTGCTAAGGAGGATCCTTGGCTTGTAGAGGCCGTCTTCTCCTCATGTCTCTTCACATTACACTCCCTCTGTGCATAACTCTCTGTGTCCAAATTTCCCCTTTTTATCAGGACACCTGTCATAGGGAGTGGGGCCCACCCAAATCCAGGGGGACCTCATCTCAGCTAATCCCTTTTGCAACCACCCTATTTCCAGATAAGGTCATACTGTCAAGTACCAGGGGTAGGACTTCAAAATACAGATCTAGGGGGAACCCAGTTCAGTCCACGACAGCTTTCACCAGACTTTCAGAGAAAGACATGATCAAGAAGAGCCTCAGGATCTCTGAGGTCAGCCTCTGTGGTCTCTTGGGGAAGAGATGGAGGGACCGATAATCCACAGGCCTGAGCTGATGGGGAACTGGCTCCCGGGACCAGAGAGAAGAAGGCGCCTGTGTGTACAAGCGTGGCCTGGGGCTTGGGGCCTCAGCTCAATCCACAGGCCTGAGCTAATGGGGAATTGCTGAGGTGTCCAGCTATATTGGTCACCTGCTGCGTGCCAACTCGGCTCCAGACCCTCCATAAACACATCACTGCATAGCAACTTCAGTTGGAAGGGGGATTGTCCTCAATTTACAGACTAAAAACCCCAAGACCCACTGATGTTCAGGGGACCAGACAGACGCGGAGCCAGTAGCTGCCAGAGGCTGAATTTGCACCCAAGTTTTCTTGGCTCCGGAGTACGTGTCTTGCCATCACACCCCTGTCCATCTCCACTTTGGATCTGATCTCGACTGCGATTTATCTCAACAAACTGTCCCAGCCAGGGACCACTTTTGTCAGCCTGCCGTCCTCCCCACAAGGGGAGCAAAAGCCAGGGTGTGCGGTTTACGCTCAGCAGCTAAGACCAATGTTCTTCATTCCTTCATTGACCCGTTGATTGATTCAGAGAATCACCACGCACCACCCATGTGGCCCTGTTGCCTCCCTCGGCTCAGCGGTCAAGGGGCCTGACGGACCTGCGTGGCCGGCCACTGCCGGGGTCCCCACTCCTTCCTGGGCAGCACAGCCGGCCGCCCCCCCGGGCTGCAGGAAGATGTTTTGCTGCCACCTTGTGGTCAAGAAGACCCCAGCCGGCTGTCAGCAGGAAGCTCGCCCTTGCTGGGCCCCGAGAAGGACCTCCCCAGGCTCCTTGGCTCAGTGGCCTCAGATGGGCGCGCCTCCACACTTATCAGTGGATCATCCGGCAAATATTTGAGAGGGACTAGGTACAAGGTTCCATGGGGTTCCCGGGCCCGCGGCTGCCCTTCTTCCTCCCACCATGGCACTGCTCCTCTGCACAGCATGCCTTTGCAGGGGGCCTTCTATTTCTCCTGAGACATCCTGGGTTTAGTTGTCTCTGCCACTCCCAGGCCACAGCCGCCCTCGCAGGCACCCTCTCCTCTCAGGTCCCAATACCCAGTCCAGCGCAGCCAGCTCTAGAGTCGGCTCTTCTCCTTCTGACCCGCCTGTGCTCTGGGCTGCTCATTGCTCAGCCTCCAGGGACCCCTGTCCGTTCTCACCCAGGACCATGCCCAGGAATGAAAGAGACTGCATCTTCAGTTCCCCCAGAACCTTCCGTGGGGTCTCTGTGCAACAGCTTTAGCATGGCATTTCTGATGACCTTAAGCACCAGAGAACTGTCATGAGAGCCAGCTTTATGGGGTTTCCATTTGGTTGGTGTGGCCCTAGCCTAGAGCTGTTCAGGACTGCCCTACTTTCCTTTGGGTTGTGTTGACTGTTGGCTGCTTCTCTTTGGAGTCGAGTCTTGCAAGACGGAACACAGAGACCTTGTCCATGACCAGGGGCGGTGGCGGTGGCTGATGCCAACAAGGAAGAGAGGTGCGCGCCTGCCCCGATCTCCTTTCTGGGGTCTTTGTCTGAGCCGTTTGTGTGCAGGCCGGTGGCCTTCTCTGTCTAGTCTCCCTGAGTCAGGAAAGGTTTCTGGGAAGAAGAAGTAGGAAGGAGTCAGCCAGACGAAGAGGAAGCTGTGCCAGGTTAGTTCCTTATGGCTCTGCTGAGGCTTCATTGCTGTGCCGGCTTGTCTCTACTTGCGGGGAGCAGGGCCCCTCTCTAGCTAGGATGTGTGGGCCTCTCTTGTTGCAGAGCGCAGGCCCTAGGGTGCACCGGTTTCTGGAGCTGGAGCACAGGCTAGTAGCTGTGGCACACGGGCTTAGTTGCTCCAAGGCATGTGGGATCTTTCCGGGTTAGGGATGGAACCCGTGTCTCCCGTGTTAGCAGGCGGATTCTTTACCACTGAGCCAGCAGGGGGGCCCCAGGCTCAGCGTTTTGCCTGGACCAATTCTGCAGGTGCAGTGGCAGCCCAGAGCCAGTGTGCCCTCTGAGAACGGTGTTCTTTCACCTTCTGGCCTGGGCATGGCTGCCTGCCTTCCTGAAGCCTGCGTGTGTCTGCATGTGTGTGCATGTCTGTGTCTCTGTGTGTGTCTGTCTCTGTGTATATGTGTCTCTGTGTACATGTATCTCTGCGTTTGTGTGTGTGTCTCTCTGTGTATATGTGTGTGTGCATGTCTGTGTGTGTCTGTGTCTGTGTGTGTGTCTCTGTATATGTGTGTGTGCATGTCTGTGTGTGTCTGTGTCTCTGTGCATATGTGTCTCTTTGTGTGTCTCTGTGTATATGTATGTGTGCATGTCTGTGTGTGTCTGTGTCTCTGTGTCTCTATGTATATGTGTCTGTGTGTTTGTGTCTGTAAGTGCGGGGCTCTTACTCTCCTGTTCCGTCCTGCTCCTCTCCGCCTGCGGGTGGCCAGTTGGGTTCTAAAGCAGCTCCCCCCCTGTTGGGCACTTGCCCCCTGTCCCCCTTTAGTGCCTATTTGCCTCTGATAGCTGCTGTTCTGTGCATGTATTTTCATTGGCTCGGGAAGAGGGTTTGGAATGAGCCGCCTTATTCTGTGGAGGAGGGGTCATCCCTTATGTGTGCGTGAGAGAGGGCAGACAGACTGATATGAACAAAGATAGGGAAGTTCGGTGTGTGAGACTTAAACTTGGGAATGTGAGTCAGGATTCCTGGGTTGTGTTCTTATCTCCACGCCTGAAGGATCCTGGGAAGGCCTCTTCTGCAGAACTGACTATTATGTGGGGGAAATGTACCCCAGAGAGGAAGGCGCCATCCTCATCACCATTAATAAGCAGTCCCAGGAAAATACAGAATCACCCCCCAGGGCCCCAGAGATCCAGCCCAGGACTTGGAAGTTTCCAGCTCAAGGTTCCTCAGGAGCACCCAGGATGGAGGCCCTGCCTTCCTCAGGCATTCCCCCACCCCAGCCCCCTCTGGAATGTGCCACTTTTATCTTGTACTTTGCTTCTGACCAGGACCGTGGAATTCTAAAGCTGAGAGAGACAGATACGTTGGGAGTTGGGTTGGACTGGGGCTGGAGCAGACCTGGGAGTATGATGTCTTCAGAGGGGAAACGAAAGCCCCCTCAACCTTACCACTACCTAAACTGGTTTGTCCTGATCTGCTTGTGATCCTTGTGGATTATGCTAAACTGGCCCATCTCCAGGACCCCGNGGACTGCTGTCTTGATAAGAGATGATCTGAACACAGATGCACATAGAAGGAAGACCACATGAACACAGGGAGAAGACAGCCGTTGGGAAGACAAGGGCAGAGGCCTCAGAAGAAACCAACTCCACCACTCCCTAGTCTCAGACATTTAACCTCCAGACTCTGGGAAAATAAATTTCTGCCATCAGCTACCCAGTTTGTAGTATTTTGTTATGGCAGACTAGAAATAGACGTGGAGCGACCAAGCAACCTCCGGCAGCCCCCAAACACCACCCTAAGCCCACTGCTGCCTTCACAGCCTTGCTCAGAGCTCATCAGCACATCCCACATGCACAGATCCGAAGCCTACTTCCTGTTGGTGAGTCCCCTTCCTCAGCACAGGGACTCAGCATCACCAAGACACAAGAGGAGAGGACACCCAGAGACTTCTTCCATGGGCTAGCAAAATCGTGGAAAGCAGTGCAATAATAATAGTTCACATAAACTGAGTCTCAATTGTAGGTTCCATGGGCTATTCCAAACATGTTGCTGGTATTAACTTGCCTAACTTTCTCAACAATTCTTTGGGGTGAGTACTGCTATCATAATCCCCATTCAAGAGATAGTGTGCACAAAGACATCAGGTAACTTGCCTGAGATCACACAGCCAGCGAAAGTAGCAGAGCTGGGGTCTGAACTGGAGCAGACTGGCTCAAGCCTACCTCTGAACTGTGGGGCAATCTACCTCCAGAGTCAGAGACAGGGGCAAATTACACAAGAGCTGGACCACCTGGTCAAGAAACAAGTGAGCCCAAATGCCTCCCCCAGAGCACACACGCTCCCTGGTCTTGAGGCCCGAAGTACAATTCTGCCCTTAGGGCTGGCAAAATAATTTGCAGGGGCGAGTGCAAAATGAAAGCATGGCCCCCTTGTTCCAAAAACAGGGGAAAAGTGCAGTAAAAAATATTAAAATACACAGCTTTTTTCTTTCTTCAGTGGGATCTCTCTTGACTTTTAATATTTTTTTTTTTGCCAGTTAATGCTGCTCTAGGTAAAGAAATAACACAAGGTAAAGTTATTAGCATGAACTTTATATTTTATAATGCATATATAAGAGCATTAACTCATAGGCAGAATCAACAATCTCAAATATGCAGATGATACCACTTTAATGGAAGAAAGCAAAGAGGAACTAAAGAGACTCTTGATGAAGGTGAAAGAAGAGAGTGAAAAATATGGTTTAAAACTCAACATTCAAAAAATGAAGATCATGGCATCTGGTCCCATCACTTCATAGCAAATAGACAGGGGAAAAGTGACAGATTTTATTTTCTTGGGCTCCCAAATCACTGTGGACAGTGAGTGCAGTCATGAAATTAAAAGACGCTTGGTGCTTGGAAGAAAAGCTATGATAAACCTAGACAGTGTATTAAAAAGCAAAGACATCACTCTGCCAGCAAAGGTCCATATAGTCTAAACCTTTCCAGTAGTCATTTACGGATGTGAAATTTGGACCATAAAGAAGGCTGAGCACTGAAGAATGGACGCTTTCAAACTGTGGTCCTGAAGAAAACTCTTGAGATTCTCTTGGAGAGCAAGATCAGACCAGTTAACCCTAAAGGAAATCAATCGTGAATATTCATTTGAAGGACTGATGCTGAAGCTGAAGCTCCAATATCTTGGCCACCTGTTGCAAAGAGCTGATTCATTGGAAGAGATCCTAATGCTGGAAATTCTGAGTTCAGGAGAACAGGGTGACAGAGGATGAGATGGTGGGATGCACCATTGACTCAATGGACTTCGAGCAAACTCCAGGAGACAGTGAAGGACAGGGAAGCCTTGTGTCCCCCAGTCCATGGGGCCCCAAAGTGTTGGACATGACCAAGCAACTGAACAACGGCTGAACAACAACATACATATTCGGTCGTACACTGATGAATTTCTTCTTACCAGAATAATAGGGACACTGCACAAAACAAACTCAGCTGTTTTTGCTTCTCATTTACTTCTTGGTATGCACATTGTGCTAGCATTATCTACCCTGAGCTTACTGAGAAAGAAGGAAGTATGGAGAAGAGGAGGAACTATGGTTGCTCTATCTTTTTCTTCCAGTCACTGCTTACAGCCTAAGTGGTGGGCTAATACCGGAAAGGAGCGTGAATACCAAAGGATGTGACAGGGTCGCTTGGTAGATCATATTACTTAGAACACAACCGCCTTCTTTCTATGTTCCAAGCAAATTCTTACTTAAAGGGAAAGTGTGGCCACTTGGGGCTATGGGCAGCTTCTAATTGCATGAAGTGGGTCCACCAGAAATCTGTGCTTATGTGGTGGTGCAAATACTATGCATCAACGAGGGGGCAAAGAATGGGGTTCACAAATATTGTGGGTGTCTCCTCTGCTCACATGTATACCCCATCATCCCACTGGACTAAGAATAGGATGGGCGTTTGGACATGGGGGTGGGGAAGGACCTCTCTCCAGGGCCAAGACATTGAGGTGAGGGCAGAGGGTGGGTCTAGACTCAGAGGACGGTCAGAGATGGAAAGCCCTCCTAAGCTGACAGTGGGAGGGGCAGGGGAGTGGGGGGAAGTGTTGCCAGAGGCAGGCCAAGGTGTGTCCCTAAACATCTATGTAAACGGGAGCTGGTGTGAAGCAGACACCGCTCTGTGATCACCGAGCACACAGCGAGCCTACAGTTTGCAGCTTCCCTAGTAGGTTTGTGGCTGTTCAGTTGCTAAGTCGTGTCCAGTGCTTTGCGATCCCGTGGACTCTTTGCCACCTCGTGGATGGAAGCACACCAGACTCCAGTCAGCAAAGTGATGTCTCTGCTTTTCAATACACTGTCTGGGTTTGTCATACCTTTCCTTCCACAGAGTAGGCATCTTTTAATTTCATGGGGGCAGTCATTGTCCCTAGTAGTTAGGTGGGGCCATATGACTAATTTCCAGGCCGTAGAATGTGAGATATGGTCACTTCTGGGCCTGACCCCTACAAGTCTCCTGAGCGGTCCTCCTGTTTCTTGGGTCACCAGCTAATTGCAGAGGAAGACAAGGGACCACAAGATAGTATAACCACAACAAGAAAGAGGCCTGGGTTGCTAAGCATCCGTGTGGAACAGAGCTTCTCCCCCAGCCCCATGTACACTGAATTGTGACTTGAGTGAGAAGTTAACTTCTGTTGTCTTGAAAAACTGAGATGGTGGTGGTGTTAGTTATTGCAGTGAGCTTCTGGGGGTCCACAGTTCCTCACCCCATTCTTGAGACAGGCACCTAAAGAATGAGTGCCTCAGTGATGGAGACATGTGTGCTCTTGGTTCCTGACTATCTTTCTGCCAGTGGGGATGGGGTTCACGAGCCACATAGCTGGTCTTTACCTTTATGAATGATTCATTGTTAATCACACAAGAAGTCCATTTATGCCTTCTGCTTTTTCTCTTCCATAAAAAACACAGAACTGTTGACAAGAAAGTTCAAGTCCCCTTTGACGCCTTCCCAGGACCGCCACACAAGGTCCTTTCCCACAGCTGCTACTCACCCTGGCAGATATTTTATGCATTCATACCTATTAACAAATTATTACGTGAATTTATGCCTCTATCTCTACATTTAAAAAGTTTCCTGCTTTATGCATTTTTGCCGCTTGTTTTATTCACCCAGTGGTATCCTTTCATGTTACGTCATATATTTATCTCATTCCCATAACCAGTCGCAGAGTACTGTTGCAGGGAAGAGGGTGTGGCTTGAGAAAATGGTCACATCCCAGGTCCCATCCGAGTCCCTGGGACAGCCGCCAAGGGTGGGTTCTTGGTTTCTCACAGGAAAGAATTCAAGAGCAAGCTGTAGTGAAGTGAAAGAAGGTTTACTCAGGGAAGAAACACTCCACTGACAGAGTATGAGCCACCTGGAAAGGGAAGAGAGGCCCCATAGGGTATGGGGTTGCCAGTTTTACTGGACTGGGTAATTTCATAGGCTAAGCAGTGGGAGGAGTATTCCAGCTATTTGGGGGAAGGAGTGGGGATTACCAGGACTCGGGCCACTGCCCACTTTTTGGCGTGCATGGTTGGCCTTGGAACTGTCCCGGTCTGTCATTTAGTTTGCTTGTTGTTGCTGTTGTTGCTCACTTGTTGTGGCCAACTCTTTGCGACCCCATGGACTGCAGCATTCTAGGCTCCCTGTCCTTCACCATCTCCCGGGGTTTGCTCAAACTCATGTCCACTGAGACAGTGATGCCATCCAACCATCTCATCCTCTGCTACTCCCTTCTCCTTTTGCCTTCAATCTTTCCCAGCACCAGCGTGTTTTCCAGTGAGTCAGCTCTTCGCATCAGGTGACCAAAATATGGAGCTTCAACTTCAGCAGAAGTCCTTGCAGTGAGTATTCAAGGTTGATTTCCTTTAGGATGGACTGCTTTGGTCTCTTTGCAGACCAAGGGACTCTCAAGAGTCTTCTCCAGCATCACAATTCAAAACCATCAATTTTTTGGTGCTCAGCCTTCTTTACGGTCCAACTCTCACATCCGTACATGACTACTGGAAAAACCACAGCTTTAATTACACAGAACTTTGTCAGCAAAGTGATGTCTCTTCTTTTTAACATGCTGTCTATGTCTGTCATAGCTTTCCTTCCAAGGAAAACATGCTAATGTGTTACAAGGAGTATATCAGTTCAGTTCAGTTGCTCAGTCATGTCCAACTCTTTGCAACCCCATGAACCACAGCCCTCCAGGCCTCCCTGTCCATCACCAACTCCCAGAGTTTACCCAAACTCATGTCCATTGAGTCAGTGATGCCATCCAACCATCTCATCCTCTATCGTCCCCTTCTCCTCCTGCCCTCAATCTTTCCCAGCATCAGGGTCTTAGTCAGCTCTTCACATCAGGTGGCCAAAATATTGGAGTTTCAGCTTCAACATCAGTCCTTCCAAAGAACACCCAGGACTGATTTCCTTTAGGACAGACTGGTTGGATCTCCTTACAGTCCAAGGGACTCTGAAGAGTCTTCTCCAACCCCAGTTCAAAACATCAATTCTTGTGTGCTCAGCATATACTGAGGCTCAAAGTCTAGTGGAAATTGATTCACCTGCCATCTTGGACCAATTTGGTTCTAATCAGTTTATGGTCTCCTGGCTATATCATCCTTTTAAAGGTTGTGCCCCTGCCCCTTCCTGTCTCAGTACCTCATTGGATGGCCAAGCTATAGTTTATTTAGCTAATCCCTTGTTGATGGACATTTGGGTTTTCTCCAGTTTCTCCTTCTTCCAGACAATACTGCAGTAAAGAACCTAACACAGGCCTTCTGATGCACATGTGCAGACATTTTCTCTGGGGGAGATACTACCACTTTGTTGGCCTTCAAAGTGGTTGCGCCAGTTTGAACTGTCATGAGCATTATTCAAGGGCCCTATTTCCACACACCCTCTCTAACACTTAATATCAAACTTAATTTTTTCCCCCAGTCTGATGAGTAAAATAAGTTTCATGGTAGTTTAATGTTTTATTTCCTTGATTACTAGTGAAATTGAACATTCTTCAAGTTTATTGGCCATTTGAATTTCCTTTTCCATAAATTTACTGTTTTTTGCTTTTTTGTTTTTTATTATTTGCAGAGTGCTCTACTGGGCCATTTGTCTTTTTCTTATTGATTGGTTAGAATACTTTATATATTCTGGATGCTAATCCCTTATCTCTTATATAAATTGCAAATATTTTCTCCAGGCTATTGCTTGTTTTAGCTTGTTTATGGTGTCTGTTGTCATTTGAAGGTTTACGTTTTAGTATAGTGAGCTCTGTCAATTGTTGATTTCACACTGCTTCCTCTCGGCCAGTCTGTTTGCAGCAGTGAGACTATGAGGCAGGGAAACACAGGCCCTCCCTCTGGTGGACAGATTCACTTTTCTGATCTTCTTTGTGAGATAACAGTAACTCCAATGGATGCTTGCTGAGGATCTCAGACTTAACTTAGGGTGAGTGGGGAGACTATAGCGTAAGTACTCTCAGAAGCGAAGAAAGACACTCTTTCTGATCTGGGCAGATGGGATCTGAGGGTCACTGAATGTTAAAAGGTGACTTTATTTTGTATCCTCTATGCTAGTTAAGCCAGACATACAGTTTCTATTCCAAATTCTCCATGATCTGGCCTCTCCTTTTTCACGTTCATTGATAACTACTCTCCTTCACGTACCCTTCCCTCCAGTTATGTCAAATTCTTTACCAAACCAAAATCATGCCTTCTGCCTCCAGGCCTTTTATTAATAATATGATCCCTTGGCTTTCAAGAGATAGAAGAAAAATTATGACAGCACTTATTCTGAGCCAGGCTGTGTGCTAAACCTTCTGTGTACCATCTTATCAGTCAGGATAGGCCCGCAACATTGCAGTAACACACAATTTCAGAATTCCAGGGTCTTATAACGGCCAAAGTCTATTTCCCACTCATGCTGCCTGCATGGGGTCCACTGGTCATGGCTTGGGAACATGTTTTCACTCTTCCAGGACCTAGGCTTCTGGAGCCTCTTCTGTCTGGCTGTAGTTGTCACTTCAGCAGGAAAGAATGCGGCAAAGCACAAACTAGCTCTCAGAGTTTCTGCCTAGAATGACGTGTCAGTTTCACTCACATTTCATTAGCTAACAGTAAGCTGCCTGGCCAAGACGAGCTTCAAGGGGCTGGGACATTGATGACCAATAAAATACTCTACCCTAGTCTGCCCTTCTGATCATCACATATTCAATACTGCTCCCTTCCACCCCCCCNGCCCGCGCCCGCGCCCGCGCCCGCGCCGTCCGAGCCGCTGTGGAGCCGCCGGGCGGCCGCGGCCCCGGGACTCCTGGGCGCGCCAAGCGGTAAGGGGAAGCGCCCGGGCCTGGGTGTCCTCTCCGGTTGGAGTCCAGGCTTAAGGGCAGGTGTGAAACAAACCAGACACCTACTGGGAGAGGTGGGCGTGCCGTGAAGGCGGGCCGGGGGCGTAGGGGGGCCTGCCAGACGCGGCTGGACCAAGTGGATCAGCGCCCGGCAGGATCTGGGGTCGCTGTTGGGTCTGGAGACGGTGGCTGTGGCAGAGGCGGGCTTCCAGGTGGGCCCGGGAGGGCCTCCCTCCCGTGGCCCTAGCGAAGTGGAATGAGAGCTGAACGGAAGGGCCCCTTTCTCACTTTTGGAGACCCAGGAAGGGGCCCCGGGACGGATGAGACTCGCTCGGAGCCCGGGCCGGCTCTGGAGGGCGGGGAGAACTAGATCAGCAGCAGCTCTAGCTCCCAGGTGAGGCTCTAAGCTGCCTTTGCAGATGAGTTTAGGGACTGGACCCGCGCGTTGTAACTACTCTTGGAGGCAGCCTGGGGAAGGGGTGTGAATCGCGCCCCCAAGAGCCTGGTCCCTGCGGAGCTGCCTGGAGCCGGCCCAGGATGTCTGTACCAACCTAAAGGCTCAAGGAGAGGGGCTGGCCCTGGCAGGGGCTCTGGGTAGCGCCAGGGTGAGGCAGGAGCTGGGGATGGACTTGAGAGGAGGAGCGCTGGGGGCGGATCTCTGGGAAAGAAAGGGTGGCTGGCTTCTGCCGAGGAGGAGCCTGGGGAGGAGGGCCGGCTGGGAGGGGCAGACAGCTCCCTGTTGGACCGGCCTCTCACCAAACAGGGCCAGGTGAAGGGCTCCGCCTTCTTTGCTCACCAGGAATGTAGTGGGTGGCCCCACCCTGCGAGGGTGAGCTGTTCCTACTGGCTGCAGAGGCGGGCCCCCAGCCCAGGCTGGGTCTGGCGGAGACCCACTGGAGCGGCCTCTCACCAGGCGGGGGCGCCGGGTAGGGCATGACTCAAGGTAGTAGCTACCCACTCTGCTGGAACGGAAAGAGGAGAGATCCGGTCTGTCCAGGCCGGAGAACTGAGAGCTGTCACCCTGCTGTTCTATTCTCAGAGAGCATTCTTGCTGCTCTCTAGGGAAGATCCCCTGGAGAAGGAAATAGCAACCCACTCCAGTACTCTTGCCTGGAAAGCCCCATGGACTGAGAAGCCTGGTAGGCAGTAGTCCATGAGGTCACAAAGAGTCGGACACGACTGAGCGACTTCATTTAGGGAACTAGGGGCTTCCAGGCAGTGCTAGTGGTAAACCACCCGCCTGCCAGTGCAGGAGATGTAAGAGACGCAGGTTCAGTCCCTGAGTGGGGAAGATGCCCCTGGAGGAGGGCATGGCCACCCACTCCAGTATTCTTGCCTGGAGAATCCCCATGGACAGAGGAGCCTGGCGGGCTACCATCCACGGGCTCACAGAGCGTCAGACACGACTGAAGTGACGAGCGTGCACAGGAAACTAGGGCGTGAGGGTGTTTTCTGGCTATGGCCTCGCAAAGGGGCCAGGTCACGGAGGCAGCTGGTGCTGGATAGCAAAGGGGCATGTGCCATCCCAGCCCTGACGGGTGGCCTTCTCTCCTGCAGACTCCTTTGTGAACAGCCAGGAGTGGACCCTAAGCCGCTCAGTGCCGGAGCTTAAAGTGGTGAGTGAGTGGGAGGCACAGGCAGCCCTGGGCTGGGGGTGTGGGCTAGAGTGGCGGGCCAGTGTGATTCTCCTTGACCACCCCAGCTTCCAGTCCCCTCCGTATCTAGGCTCGGCCTCGCCCGGCTCCCGTCTCTTCCCAGTTTCTCTTGCCTTTTCCATCCTCCGTGCTGGGCCGTCTCCTCCCAGGTGGATCAGCTTGTCCTGCTGTGCCGTCTGTCTGTCCAGCCATCTGACCACTGCTCCTTCCTCTCCCGCAGGGCATTGTAGGGAACCTGTCTAGTGGGAAGTCGGCCCTGGTGCACCGCTATCTGACGGGGACCTATGTCCAGGAGGAGTCCCCTGAAGGTGAGCGTTAACGGGCCGGCCCATCCCTGTCTCCTGCTGTCTGTGCAGGGGGCTGCAGCCCCATGTATCTCTCCATCCTCCTGTCTTCTCCGTTGGAAGCTGTGGGTTCCTTCTCTGTGTGGCCACCCCTCCAACCCCCGTCGTGGGCTCGCTCTTGCGGCTTGGGGCCTGACCACGCACTCTGTCCTAGGGGGTCGGTTTAAGAAGGAGATTGTGGTGGATGGCCAGAGTTACCTGCTACTGATCCGAGATGAAGGAGGCCCCCCTGAGCTCCAGGTAGCCCTGGCCCGTGTGTGGCGCCCCCATTTTTCAAGGTTCCCAGCTGGGACCCCAGCAAGATCATGTGTGGGGCGGCGGTGGGTAGGGATGGGGTGGCGAAGTTCACCCGTGCCCAGGTGAGGGTGGTAATTCTGCTCTGCCCCCCACCCCCACCCCCCAGTTTGCCGCCTGGGTGGACGCAGTGGTGTTTGTGTTCAGCCTGGAGGATGAGATCAGCTTCCAGACGGTGTACAACTACTTCCTGCGCCTCTGCAGCTTCCGCAACACCAGCGAGGTGCCCATGGTGCTGGTGGGCACACAGGGTGAGCGGGCCTGCTTACTGGGGAGGCGCAGCGGCTGTGGGTCCCTGTGGGCTGGCGTGAGAAAGCCTGGCCCTCTACCCACTCTGCCCTCCTGGCGCTGATCCAGCCCTTT
>SJYV01034348.1:2499248-2519642 GCA_006410875.1 Neotragus pygmaeus | reverse complement strand
TCTTTGAGATGAACACACAGCGGGTGGCTCATTTCCACTCAGTGAGTCGGTGGCAGAGATGGAATGAGGCCCAGACACCCGTATTCTCATGCTCCATGGCGTCTGCCACCCGGGCTCTCGGCCCACCCCACCCTCTGACCACACGGTGCAACGTCAGCCAGCAGAGTCAGTCCCGATTCCCCTCCTCCGTCTCTGACAGACGCCATCAGTGCCGCGAACCCGCGGGTCATCGATGACAGCCGGGCCCGCAAGCTGTCCACAGACTTGAAGCGATGCACCTACTACGAGACGTGTGCCACCTACGGGCTCAACGTGGAGCGCGTCTTCCAGGACGGTAACTCGGCGGGTGCCGGGCGCTGCCCCGGAGGGGGTCAGGCAGGCTCTGCGGAGGGGGCAGTCGGCTCTAAGTGGGGTTTCCCCCGCCTCTCCAGAGGGGTCATTGACTCTGCTGTCCCCTGCAGTGGCCCAGAAGGTAGTGGCCTTGCGGAAGAAGCAGCAGCTGGCCATCGGGCCCTGCAAGTCACTGCCCAACTCCCCCAGCCACTCGGCCGTGTCCGCCGCCTCCATCCCGGCCGTACACATCAACCAGGTGCGGCCTGCCCCCGGCGCTCCCCCCACCGCACGCCCATCCCACCCCACCTCGGCCCTGCCTCTCCATTCTGTCTGCCTGCCTGCCTGTCCCTGCCGCGTCTGGTCTCCCGCCTTGCGGATGGTTTGAAAGCACTGGCTCGGGTCCCCTCAGCCTGCACACCTGGCCTGGCCTGGCCCCCCACCTGTGCCCCGCAGTCCCTGCCCTCCTGCTCCCAGCTCCCCTCGCTGCTCCACACTTCTCACCCTGCAGCCGCCGCTGCCTAAGCATTTGCTCTGGTCAGCCAGGGTTAGCGCGGGCTCAGTACCCACCTCCAGAGGAGTCCCTGGAGGCGCCCCCTCCTCACCTGCCGGCCCCTAACCCCGTGTTTGCATTTAGAAGGGCAGCACTTAACCCACAAGGGCTGATGGCCTTTGTGCTGCGTGGGGCCCATTGCGAGGGGGGCTGCCTGAGCTGGGTCCTGCCGTGTCCCTCCCAGAAGACCCCCTGGACACCTGCCTGCTTCCTGGGCCTACTGCCTGGTCAGTTCTGGGCCCTTGACATTCGGCCCAGGGCTTCTGGAACTGTTCCTGGACTCGGTCTCCCGCGCTGCGGAAAGCCCTGGGCCAGCACAGGCGTGCATGCTGAGCCGTCAAGTCCACGCTGCTCCTTCCACTGAGGGCTGTTGTCTTTGCAAAGGCTTCCCAGCCCCCAGCGTCCTGACGGCCTGGTGGGCTTTCCCAGGGATTCCCTCCCTTTACAGCTGTAAAAGATCTCAGGGCTCCTCTGTAAGAAAGGGAGAGCCATACACAGGTCTTCTCCACCGTCTCTGCGGCACTTGGCCTGTAGCAGAATCAGCTGTGCGCAGGGACCCTGTGCCCTTCGCGGGGCGGCAGCTCGGGTGTTGGCCTCAGACCAGAGGAGGCCGCTGGGGCAGGGCGCGTCCTCTACTTAATGGCCATCCGGTGGGCCGTCGGGGGTGGCCTGTCACGCCACCCAGGGCTCCCGGAGCCGCCTCCAGTGAACACCGCTGTGTGTGTCCCGCCGTCCTCTGCTTCCTCCGGTCAGCACCTTAGCAGCCTTAGTCGCTGTTCTCTCCCTGCCCAGCCCTCCTCCTCCCCGTATCTCATGCCCTGTCACACTCAGAGTCTGGAAGCCAGCCTCAACCTCCCCCCGGCCCCGCCCCCACGGGCACCCTGAGCCCCACCTGGTCTCCCGAAGCCTCCCCGTTCTTGCAGGCCTGGGGAGCTCATCCAGGGTGACCTGTCACCTGGTGTCACGCCCAGCTGTGAGCCAAGACTCCGCAGTCTTGTTCTCTCCAGCCCCTGCCCTTGACTCCAGCCCTTTGCCTCTGATTTAGCTGGGGGCCCTAGGCAGGGGGTGGAGGGTGGGCAGCCCAGGGCGGTGACCATGGGGTCCCGCAGGCCTCCAGGCCTTTGCTGCCCACCTCCTGGGTTAGCCTCCGTAGGAACGGGCGGCCCCTCTGCTCTGCCCTGTGAGCCCCAGGCCCCCGGGTGCAGCCGCCCTGAGAGCCCTCTCTGTCCTCAGGCCACGAATGGCGGCAGCAGCGCCTTCAGCGACTACTCGGCCTCAGTCCCCTCCACGCCCAGCATCAGCCAGCGGGAGCTGCGCGTGGAGACCATCGCTGCCTCCTCCACCCCCACACCCATCCGCAAGCAATCCAAGCGGCGCTCCAACATCTTCACGGTACGTGCCCACCCCTCCCACCGCCGACCAGGCAAGGCCGAGCCCCCAGCCTCCAGGATGCTGCACCTGCCCTCTCTGCATCCGCACAGACAGGCGCTGCTCCCAGAGGGAGCTCCGTGCAGGCGCCCCCCACTAGCACCCAGATTGTGACCCTCTGTGGGCTCCATGCAGGCGCCCTCCACCCCCCAGCCCCCGATCAGCACCCAGACTGTGATCTTCTTCCGAGCCGGCGGGGCCGCCCCTCAGCACAGCCACACAGAGACCCTCCTCCCGGCCCCTCAGGGCTGTCCCGGCCAGCTGGAGGGCTCTTTGGACCCGTCTGCTCTCTTAACTCCGAGACNTCGTCGTTAGGGGAGGGCAGCAGAGACGGTCGGGGCTGTGGGCAATCTTCCTTGGTGGGGTCCTCCAACAGCTGCAGAGTCTCTGCTGGCTTTTCCCCAGCGTCCACCAGGGGTTCCCCCAGTGTGCTGCAGTGCCGGGGGCGGGGGGGTTGTTGATGAAATCCCAGCCCTCGTGGGGCCCTTGTCCATCCTGGGGCCCATCCAAGCGCCACACTCAGCATCCTCTTAGCTCCCATGGGAGATCTGGTTGCTGATCTGGATGGCTGGAACTCCCCACTCCCTGCTTTGGGGAGACTGGGGCAGTCTGGGGACATTCAGCTGCTTGTCTGCCCTCTTCTGGGGCCACCTCAGGGGTTAGGAGGCCAGGGCCCCCTGAGGTCTCTGTGTTCCACCGCCGCCCTGGAGATCCCGGGAGGCCGTCGAAACCCCCGCCTCCCATTACGGATGTAGCCCCACAACCTGGGTTGGGGGCACCCCCCCAAGATGGCACAGCGGTCCACGGTAACTCCCCACGACGGGACAGTGGTCCACGGAAACTCCCCACGACGGGACAGTGGTCCACGGAAACTCCGCACGACGGGACAGTGGTCCACGGAAACTGGAGAGGAGGCCCTGAGTCCGGTGGGTGGGTTGGTCCCGGTGGCCCTCCCCGTCAGCTTCCGTCCCTCACGACATCTCTGTGGCCACACACAGTGACCTGGGAGCACGGGGGTGGAGGTCCATGGGGCCGGTGGGCACTGAGACCCTCCCCACGCCTGGCTCCCATCTCTGACGTGGCCTCTGTCCCCAGGGCATCCTGCTCAAGCGGAGCGGCAAGTCCCTAAACAAGGAATGGAAGAAGAAGTATGTGACCCTGTGTGACAACGGGCTGCTCACCTACCACCCCAGCCTGCACGTGAGTGGGGGCGCTCGCTGCACCTGGGGCGGGCTGGGCCTGGGGGGTCAGGCGGACGTGGAGCGGCTGGACTCCAGGGCTGGAGGGAAGCGCGCCTGGGCTCAGAAAGTCCTGCTCTTGGGAAAGGGTCCTCGCTTTGGGGGCTCAGGGGCCACACGGACCCTAAGGCCCGGTGCCCGGAAGCTCTGAGTCTTGGCTGGGCCCTTTGGAGTAAACCCACCCGCCGGGCGGTCGCCCTCGGGGCTGGACTGGTGTGCAAGTTGGGTTCTCCCTCCTCCGCTGGAGCTGTTTTAAGAGCTGGGTCAGGCATGCTTACACTGAGCTGCTCACGCTTGGCGGGGTGGGGCGGGGAAGGTGGTGTTGCCGATGCGCGCCACACGTGTGGGTGCTCCTGGGCCCCCGGGACGGTGGGGCGCGAGAGGGCAGTTAAGCCAGGGCTGCTGGGGGAGCCTCGGGCCGGGACAGACCCCCTTGGCGCGAGGCGCGTCGGGGCACGGGGCCTGGGCAGAGGGGTCCTCAGGGGGCGGGGCGCAGTGACTGAGGGGCCCCGTGGCGGCTCCCACACTCTACCCCCTCCCCTCGCCGCGTGGCTCCAGCGCACAGCTGTCACCGGAATCCATCTCTGTCACTACCCCACTGCGGGCCTAATGAGTTCTCCCGCGAAGCCCCTCGAGCACAGCACGCGGGCTGGCCCCACCCCGGGCCTGGAGGCCCCCGGGCCAGCCTCGAAAGGGCCCCTCACCCACCCCTGAGTCGGCACAGGGGTTGTAGGGGGCCCAGCTGAAAGGAACTGGGGTCCACGCTTCAGCCGTAGCCCAGTCCCCCTGAGGGCAGCGCCCAGGACCCCAAGAAAGCCTACAGGCCTGGGGTGGGCCCTTCCAGTCAACCCGGCCCTTCCCCTCGGCCTGGGGGGCCTCTCACTCGACAGGGTGGGAGCCGGTGCTCGGATACCGGCTTGTGGGGCCAGTTAGATGAGGGGCCTCGGCCTGGCGACCTCGGGGGCTTCAGCACAGAGGCTCCTGGGCACTGTCCTTGCCCCCACTCTGGCCTTCTCCTCCCCAAGTCCTGCTGAGTCCAGAGGTGGCAAGGCTCCCCACAGAGCCCCGATGAGGGCCGTGCTGTCCTAGGAAGCAGGGACGCCCCCTCCCCGCATCCCTACCCCGCAACCAGGAAGAGGACTGCAGTGTCCCCGGGGAGAGGGGCTGGCCTCCTGGGCCCAGTGCTCTCAGCTCCTGCCCCGGCCTGTTCCCCTCCCGTGAGGCCCACCTGCCTCTCTCTCTCTGCCGCGTCCTCCTCGGTGCCCCCTGCTTCCTGGGCCCAGCGCCCTCAGCTCCTGCCCTGGCGCTTCCCGGCTGTGGGGCTGGGAGCCCGTCTGTGGCCTGTTCCCCTCCCGTGAGGCCTGCCTGCCTCTCTCTCTGCCACATCCTCCCTGCCCCCTGCCTCCTGCTGCCCTGGCTGGGCACTCGTGCCCTTTGGGTGGCCCTGTGCCCTGGAAGGAGGAGGGGAGGGCTGGGAAGAGGGATGTCTGGAGACAGGGAGGACAGGGCCTGGTGTCGTGTTTGGTTTTGGTGGTGGAAGGGAAGGGAGAGACCCTGTGGGATGGCTGTTTTCACAAGCAACTTCCCTGGTGGTTCAGCTGGTAAAGAACCCGCCTGCAGGGCGGGAGACCCCGATTCAGCTCCTGAGTCGGGATGATCCCCTGGAGAAGGGATAGGCTACCCACTCCAGTATTATCTAGCTTCCCTTGTGGCTCAGCTGGTAAAGAATCCGCCTGCAATGTAGGAGACCTGGGTTCGAACCCTGGGTTGGGAAGATCCCCTAAAGAAGGGAAAGGCTACCCACTCCAGTATTCTGGCCTGGAGAATCCCATGGACTGTACAGTCCAGTGGGTCACAAAGGGTCAGACACGACTGAGCACCTTGCACTTCACTAACAGCCCAGAGAGTGGAGGCTCAGTGGGCCTTGTCAACTTCCGGTCACCCAGCCAGTGGCTCACCAGTGACCTGGCGCCCCGTGACTTGGACTGTAAGAATCACCCAGAGTTTTCTGCACAATCCAGGAGCGCCTCCCCTCCAGGCTGCCTGAGGATCCCTGGAGAGGTACCATCAGGGCAAGTGAGGCCGGCTGGGTGGCCGCCACGTGGGAACTGTGTGTGGTCAGTGTGCTAGGCCGGGATGCGGTGATGCTGGCTCTGGGCTGTCCCTGCTTTGCTGGGAGATGGATCTAAGAGGCCGCCAGCTCCGCGGGCGTGGTGAAGAGGCTGAGAGCGTGGCCTCCCTGTCAGCCAGCCCTTAGTTGCTGCCCTCTGCTTCGGGGCTCCGAGCGCACGGCCCCAACCCACGCCGGATGCCCTGGGCACCTGGCCCGTGCAGATGGCAGCTTCCCTGCCCGGTCCACACTTCCCTTCTTGTCCAGGAGACCTGAACCAGGTTCAAAACTGTGGTAACAGTGAGAGCACCAGTGAGGCCAAGCCCGGGGTCTCCGTGCACGCCCCCCGGTGTCCAAGGTCCCTCCTGACGGAGGCTGTTTCACTCCATCCGCTCCTCATCTCTTGGTGTCCCTCCCTGGTGTCCACCAAGCTCCTGTTGCCGGCTTCCCTGCCTCCATCCCCCTTGGCCGTGTTTTCCAACCTGAGCAAACTTTCCAACCTGAGCAAACTTGCCAGCTGCCGGCAATGAGCAGGGACCCGCTCTCCCTGGGAGCCGTCTGCTCCCCTTGGAGGCACCCTCCTGTTAGGAAGCCGGCAGAGGAAGGCCCTCCGGGAACTCTGGAGGGCACACGCTCCCCCTACCAGGAGACTCGAGGGCAGGGGCGCTGGGCACTCGCCTACCGATCGGCAGGCCGGTCAGGCTGGTGGGCCCCAGGCTGGTGAGACCTGAGGGGCGCGCTGAGGAAGGGCTGGTGGGCAGGTCTCGAGCCTCACACCCGGTCCTTGCCGGGGCCCAGGAGAGCCCGCCACAGCCTCCCCCATTTTGCAGCCAGCGGAGCCATTCACACAATCACCTTCTGTTAATTCTATCTGCAACATCAATTAAATTGTTTGTAGAAACTAATTGAATGTGGCTTAATCACACATCTTAATAGCTTTCCAGCTCTGAACTCGTTGTTAATTCCAGTAATAAAACGAGATGAGAACGCTGGCTGGGTAATTAGCGAGGAGGCTGGGGAAGAAATTGCTGTTTGATGGTGGGTAATAAAGGCAGCCGTGGTGACCGCTCTCCCGAGCCGCCGCGGAGCTCCCCCGTTCTGCTGACGGAGGGAAACGCTCCCGACGACGCCCCGTCCGCCACCGCCTCTCCAGCTCACCCATCGCAGTCTCCTCGGGGGGCCTGGAGCTGGTCCCCCCCCACCCCCCCGGCTGTCTGGGTGCTGGCCTGTCGGGTGGTCAGTTCTGCTTTCCCCCTTCCGTTAGTGTCTGGCTCTTTGGTCCCAAATGGAGTCCCTCCGAGCGGCTCTGGTTTCTTGGCCTGGGGTCAGCTTCTCCCCCGCCTCCTCCCTGACCCGTGTCCCAGCCTGGGCAGCCCAGGGCTGTCACGGGGCCTGGAAACTGTTGCAGCTGCTGTGACCTCCTTGCGAACTAGAGCAGCCCAAGCCCCGCCCCCGGGAAAGGGACGGCAGCTGTGTCTTCGGCCCTGCCAGCTGTTGACAGTCGTCTCGAGCTGAGATGCGACTGTGCGTGGGGACCTGGGATGGGATGCGTGCGGAGCTGATTGAGGGCTGTGGGGGCCTGGAGTGTGGGGGCCACCAGGATGGTGGGGTGCACCCTGCGTGCTGGGCAAGGCCAGAGGGCCAGCGGTGACGAGAATGGGGGTGGGCAGAGTTGACTGGGGAGGGACCAGGGCGCAGGGAGGGGCTCAGGCAGGGGACAGAGCCCTGGTAGCGCTCAGCAGAGCAGGAGTGGGAGGTCGGGGCAGGGGGGCCCTCCTGTGCTGGAGCCTGCCCTCGTCTGTGTCTCGGCGAGCGCTCAGCAGAGCAGGAGTGGGAGGTCAGGGCAGGGGGCCCTCCTTTGCTGGAGCCTGCCCTCGTCTGCGTCTCAGCGATGCTGCTCTGTGCTTCTGAGACATGAACCAAGCATCCTGGGAGCAGGGTATGCCCGAGGCTAGGCACCGGGCCCCATCCCTCACCAGGAGCCACGAACGCAGGGCAGAGCTGCAGGGCAGGGTGCTCCTCTCTGGCTGGCACGGCCCCTGTGGGCCTTCTGAAGGGCTTCTCAGGCGGCTCAGCAGTAAAGTATCCAAGGTGCAATGCAGGGGACGCAGGTTCGATCCCTGGGTCGGGAAGATCCCCTGGAGGAGGGCATGGCAACCCACTCTAGTATTCTTGCCTGGAGAATCCCATGGACAGAGGAGCCTGGCGGGCTGCAGCCCATGGGGATGCAAAAGAGCTGGACACGACTGAAGTGAGTTAGCAGGCACAGTCCCGGCCAGGCCTCCGGGAGTCGGCCTGCGTGCTGGCATCGGGGTGCCCCGTCCTCCCCGTAGTCCTCCCGCTGGCCCCAGTGATTCCTGTAGGGGACACCAGCCTGCGGGGGCAGGAGCAGGGCAGGTGCTGGGCTCTCTGCTCCCTCGGTCTCACTCCTTTTCTTCTTTGGAAGCACCCGCGTTCTCTTGGCTCCTTGGGGCCAGGTGACCCCTTTCTCCTCAAGGTCATCTCGGTCATTCACAGGGTGAGGGTCAGCCCTGAGCCCCTGGTCAGCCCGTCGGCTCTTTGAAGCAGAGGACATTGTCCCTTTTCCCTGAAGCTGCAAGATGACAAGACAGCAGAATGCTGGGGACAGGAAGTGGTGTCCTAGTGGGTGGGGTGAGAGGGCTGGGACCTGGAAGGACACCACTGGGCCAGGTGCCCAGGGAAGTGCCCTGGATGCAAAATGTCCCGGAGGCACGGAGGAGAGGAGCCCGTCCGAGTCCAGCCAGTGAAATTCCCTCCAGAATTAAGCTGGCATCACTGGCCCAGCTTCTGCCCCCTGGGGAAGGACTGCCCAAGAACTTGCCAGGGCCATGGACAAGGGATTAGCACCCGAGCAGATGAGAGCAGCAGGGAGACCAGGCTGGGCTGGGTGAGGTTTTAAGCAGAGGGAGGCCAGAGGGAATCCAGAGGGAGGGCTCCACTCTGCATCCCCCATCCTACCTCCCGCCCTGCCAGGTGCCACCCTCCGCCCGGGGCAAGGTGAAGACAGTAGGCATGATGGGGCAGGCACCCAGCCGCTCCCGCTTTTGGGGTCCCTATCCCCCCTCGTCCATGTCCAGCCCTCCAGGTGCTGACATGAAGGCAGGGCTGATTCGCTCCAGGGCTAAACAGGAGGTTCCTTGGGGACCTGAACAGGCTGGGCTTGAGCCTGGCCCTGTCACCTGCTGATTGTGACCTTGGGCAGGTCACCCTTTGTAAGGATGACCTGTTTTTCCATCTGTAAAGCGGGCACAGTAACGCCATCCTCCTGGGTCATCGGGACCCTCACGTGAGGCAGTGTGTGAAATACAGACATAATGTCAGCTGTCTCGCAGGGGACCCCTGGCGTGTGGCTGGGCAGCTGACATGTGACGTTAGTGCTGGTTACTGTTCCTGCTGCTGGGATGTCTGCTGGTATCTGGAACCCGTGTACTTGTCTCACTGTTCCTCAGGATGGCAGAAAGAATCGAAGGCTTCCCTTTAACTATTCGACAAATATTTATCGTCAGGCACCAGGGCTTCCCTGGTGGCTCAGACGGTAAAGAATCCGCCTGCGATGCAAGAGACCCGAGTTTGATCCCTGGGTTGGGAAGATCCCCTGGAGAAGGGAATGGCCACCCACTCCAGTACTCTTGCTGAGAGAATCCCATCGGCAGAGGAGCCTGGCGGGGAATAGCCCACAGGGTCGGAAAGAGTCGGAAAGGACTGAGCAGCTTATAGGCATTCTAAGGACTGGGCGCCGCTCTAGGCTGTAAAGGTTCTCGAGGCCCTAAGTGGTGGTGGGAGCGTCTGCAAACAGGGCTGGGGTCCTTGGTGAGCAGCTACCCACGGCCCGGGGCAGCCCCATCATCTGTGTCCCCAGGGGCCTGTCAGTCCCTCTCCTCAGCCGTCCGGCCTCTCTCCAAGTCCCATCTCTGGTCAATACTTGGCCTCCTTTGCGTTGCCTCCCGAGCCATCTTCTGTAAAGGAGCCCAAGCGTCACTCCTGGCCCCAGGCCCTCTGTGGCCCCTGCCCCGCTCCCGGTGGAGCCCCCCAGAGCCACACACAGGCAGACATGGATGGGGGGTACTGGGGGGGCTCCACAAATGGGGGCAGTGTGGGGAGAGACCCAGGAGTCANCTTGGGGTTCATTATTTGCTTTAATGTTGTATTTCAGAGACCCACCCCTTCCTCCTCTTGAGGGCCCCAAACTAATGACTCAAGTTCCAGGAACATTTAAGGTGCTACCAGCACCCCGCCCAGCTCCCCCAGACTGACCATCGGGTCCTCAGCATTCACATCACCAACCACCTTCTCTCGAACCAGCATCGGGTGGGTGCCCAGCTGAGGGCCCTCTGTCTTGGGAATGCAGGAGCTGTCCTGACCACCGCTAGTGGTCCCTCCTGAGCCCCGCACACCTTCCCCAGCCTCAGCGCCAGATGCCCCAGGGGGATGGGGTGCAGCCTCACCTGTAGCACCAGGAAGGGACAGGGAGATTTGTCCATCATCAGTTTCATCAATCTTTGTGCTGTGGAAAACTCTCCATGGGGTGAAGGTGATTTTCCCTTCACAGGTACAGGTAGTGTAGCTGGCCTCAGTTTCCTGAGCTGTGACAGGATGCTCTGTCAGCCGGTGGCTCCTGAGCAGGACAGCTCCGTCGGGCCCACGTGGGAGGGGGTGAGCCGTCTGTCCTGCCAGCCCAGTGCTCCGTGGCCAAAGCATTGCTCTTTTTGAGCACATGCATTTTTTTCCTTGGGGCCTCTGAGAGGTAGAGGCCTCCAGAGATGGTTAAAAGGGGAACAGCAAAGCNGCTTGGCCCTGTCTCAATGGGCCATGTGGCCTGACAAGGATAATTGATTTCCATTACTTTAATTAACAAAATCTAATTTTTTATCTGATGAGGGAGATTGGGTGTGACCCAGGTAGCTAGCAAGATGGCAAGTGCCGACCCTGTGGTCACGGGGGGTTGGGTGGGAACAAGGATGATCCAGGCCCTGCAGGGGGTGGAGGTAGGAGGGGACAGCCCAGAGGACGCCTGAGCTGCAGTCCCCAGGGACATGTACGGACACTGGTGGCCAGGGAAGTCTTCCTCCTCTGAGAACATTTCCCCAGCCTCACTGAAGAGGACTTGGGGTTCGTTATTTGCTTTAATGTTATATTTCAGAGACCCACCCCTTCCTCCNTAACGCCTGAGCTGCAGTCCCCAGGGACAGGTACGGACACTGGTGGCCAGGGAAGTCTTCCTCCTCTGAGAACATTTCCCCAGCCTCACTGAAGAGGACTTGGGGTTCGTTATTTGCTTTAATGTTATATTTCAGAGACCCACCCCTTCCTCCTCTTGAGGGCCCCAAACTAATGACTCAAGTTCCAGGAACGTTTAAGGTGCTACCAGCACCCCGCCCAGCTCCCCCAGACTGACCATCGGGTCCTCAGCATTCACATCACCAACCGCCTTCTCTCGAACCAGCATCATTCTGAGCCAGGTTCGGGGGGTGGGTGCCCAGCTGAGGGCCCTCTGTCTTGGGAATGCAGGAGCTGTCCTGATCACCGCTTGTGGTCCCTCCTGAGCCCCGCACACCTTCCCCAGCCTCAGTGCCAGCTGCNCGCCTTCTCTCGAACCAGCATCATTCTGAGCCAGGTTCGGGGGGTGGGTGCCCAGCTGAGGGCCCTCTGTCTTGGGAATGCAGGAGCTGTCCTGATCACCGCTTGTGGTCCCTCCTGAGCCCCGCACACCTTCCCCAGCCTCAGTGCCAGCTGCCCCAGGGGGATGGGGTGCAGCCTCACCTGTAGCACCAGGAAGGGACAGGGAGATTTGTCCATCATCGGTTTCATCAATCTTTGTGCTGTGGAAAACTCTCCATGGGGTGAAGGTGATTTTCCCTCCACAGGTACAGGTAGTTTAGCTGGCCTCAGTTTCCTGAGCTGTGACAGGATGCTCTGTCAGCCGGTGGCTTCTGAGCAGGACAGCTCCGTCGGGCCCACGTGGGAGTGGGTGAGCCGTCCGTCCTGCCAGCCCAGTGCTCCGTGGCCAAAACATTGCTCTTTTTGAGCACACGCATTTTTTTCCTTGGGGCCTCTGAGAGGTAGAGGCCTCCAGAGATGGTTAAAAGGGGAACAGCAAAGCNTCTTCAGTATATATCACAAAGTTGATATATTTTGATGGATTCTGACTGCTAACTTTTCAGCTCTATATTTTATATCATATTTAAAGGTGAACTTCTCTTTTATTGTATAGTACAATAGGTAACAGAAAAAAGCTGGATAATGTAATATTTAAGTTAATAATAGCAATCATTTGAATGTATATAGCTCTACTATCTGAATAGATAACACAAAAAAGCTGGATAATGTAATATTTAAGTTAATAACAGCAATCATTGGAATGTATATAGCTCTACTATCTGAATAGCTTCCAAATATTTTGTATATTTGCACATCTATTTAAAACATCTTTCTAAAATATATGGGTTGGAAGATAGATGGAAACTAGTATATATTGAGTACTTATATTTCAGATACTTCATAAAATACAAGATATTTAAATTTCATAATGGCCTTATCACAGTGTTCTCAAACTTTAGTCTATATAAGGACCATCCATAAAGCTTGGTAAAAAGGCAAATCCTCAGGATTCACTAAGCCAAGATTCTGTTTCAGAAAATCTTGAAAGATCTCAGGGATTTAAACCATCTCCCCTTGATAATGCTGATGTAGGTTGTATTTACATGGAACACAATGTGAGAAACACTGTTTATTACATGATTATTTTAGATGAATAAAGTAAGAAACTTGTCTAAGGTCACCTATTCATAGAAAAAGTGGGTAGAATGCTTTTGCTCTTGAAGAATGAGGAAAATGTTAAGAAGCAAGGAAGAAAATAAGAGACCTTGGCATAGACAAGGAATGACTATGCAAATAAGAGATATTGGTAGGGTATTTTGGTTTTGGCAGTGTGTGTGTGTGTGTGTGTGTGTGTGTGTGGTGTGTGGGTGTGTGTGTAGGTGTGATTTGCTCAGTTGAGTCTGACTAATGAGTCTGACTCTTTGCAACCCCGTGGACTGTAGCCTGCCAGGCCCCTCTGTCCATGGAATTCTCCAGGCAAGAATACTGGAGTGGGTAGCCATNGGGATCGGGTTGTGGGGAGGCAAGGAGAAGGCAGACAGGTTGGAGGCGGCACATGGAACCGGGGCCAGGCGTGGACAGCGTGCCGGCCAGAGGAGAGACAGACGTGGAGGGGATGAGACAGGAGGGCACACAGGCAGGGCAGAGTGGGAGGAGGTTTGGGAAGACAGACGGGAAGAAAGGTATTAACCAGCACAGACTTCACTCAGGCAACGTGGGGGAGCAACCATCAAGAGGGCCCCATTCCTAGGGCCCGGATGCCTCAGCCCCCACCCCTCAACCTCGTTTCCCTACCTATTACCTCCCCGGCTTTCTCTAGAGCCCAGTGAAGGGCTCCCCACTCATGGACCACCCCTCCAAGCCTATACCCTGCAGCTGCTCGTCGTGATGAAACAGCTGGAGCCTGGCTCGGGATCCTTTCAGTAGCTACAGGCAGGAGTGAGAACGCAGGAGGATTCACTTTTGCAGGACAGAGAGGAGGCCGCCTCTGTTCTCCTCCCGGGACTCCTCACCTGGCCTTGTGGGAAGAGCCACGCGAGCCCCTCTAGTCTGCCCCCCTTCCTTCCCTTTTTCCTGGAGCTGGGAATCTTAGCATCTCATTTCCAGATGAAAACTTAGGGGTCATGTGATTCCCTCCTGCCCCAAACTGGGATCCAGGAAGTGTTACCCAAGGACCTGAGAGTCAGGAGGTGTCTGTACCCCCACCTCTCCAATTCTCCGTAACCGGACCATCCAGCCCAGACCAGGGAGCCCTCTCACCACACACACCACCTTCTCAATGGCCAGGTTTTTCTTCCAATCACTCAGCTCCCCCAGGACCCTTTCCAGCCTTCATTTTAAAAAGATGTCATCTCAAAAAAAAAAAAAAAGATGCCATCTCTTTTCCACCTTTCCTCTGTCCCAGCCAAGGCGGTGAGAAGCACCAGCAGCTGCTTTCTGCCCAAGTTCAGAATCCTGGGGACCCTGAGTTCAATGTCAGCTGAGAACCGGAGGGAAGAGGGGAGGAGGAGGAAGAAATAGAAGTGCAGTGGAGGAGGGAATACAGAGAGGCAAGGGGGGAAAGAGATTCTGACTCAGTAGGCTGCTGGTTATTTGTAATCACAGGCATATAAACATTTTAACCCATACATAATTCTAAAGTTTAATTCCACCGTTGGTCGCGTCATAGCGACATTTTTATCGGAACCACAGATAAGACATGACAAGTGTTTTTTTGCGTTTGAGTTTTACAAAATCCCTTGTTTTCTGCACAAAGGACCAATCAACAGGGGAACCACAAAAAGTCAGAAAGAAAACCCACCCGTAGAAAGGAGAACGAGAAGAAAACAGATTAACCCATCAACTGAACAGCCAGCCCCTCTCCAGAGGAGCTCGTGGTGTACAAGTGGGGGCGCATGTGTGCACATCACCACGTGGGTCGCACGCACACTCCAAGGTCCAGAAGGCGACCCCGCGCAATGCTTCCTAGACGGCCGTATGCGTGCACGCATGCGCGAGGCTGGAGCGGCTCCACGCTCCGACCCTACTCTCTCACCCCCGCCATCCGCCTGCGCCCCCGCCCCGCTCCGCTCAGTTTCAGCTCCCTTCCCCGACCCCAGAGCTGTCCTGAACGGATGCTATCCGCACCTGTTCCTTTTGCTCAGGAACTGCGTTTACATTCTCTTTGGAGGCCACCCACCCCATCCCAGTCCCTCACGTTTCCACCCCTCCTCCGGTGGTGTCACTCCCGGGCCCTGTCTCTTCCTGGAGGGCTTCCTGCGTCATCCACCATCTCAAAGCCCACGTGACACACCCCCTGACAGCCTCCCCCAGGCCTTACTGCTCCCCTCGAAGGTGGGCTTGGTTCTCTGACCGCCCACCCAACTTCACCCACCTGTGCCCACCGGTGACCTGCCTCTCGGGGCTCACCTCCCAGCACCCGGGCTTCCTCCCTGACCTCATCCCGATCCAAAATCAGTTTAATTTCTGCAAGATTCACATCCCTGGGTCCCCCTTTCATGTCATTAAGGGCCCTTTCCCAGGCCATCCCCACCTCCCCAGAACGCAAGGGTAACAGTATCCCAAGCTGGACTCCTGGACCATCTCCAGAGTCAGCTCCTCCGGGTCTCAACCCCCCTCCCTTCCCATCTCAGGCAGTGCTAACTCCCCCCACCCCACCCCCATTATTCAGACCAGACCTTCACTCCCATAACATGTGACCAGCCCACCAGCAAATCTCAGTAGAGCCGCTGCCCAGCTGACTTCTCATCACCTCCTCTGGGTCCAACTAGCCCGAGTCACCCACCTCTCTTGCTAGTTCATCAACGTTTTCTCCTGCTCTGCCCCTCCCACCCCTTCCCCTGCCCTTCCCCTGGGTTATTCTGTTTGGAATACTAGATTCTTCACCTAGATTCTGGCACTGGCTCATTCCCTATCTCCTTCAGGTCTTTATCAATGAGACCTTACCCGATCTTCCTTTTTAAAATCAAAACTCCCTATGCTTCCCATCTCCTTTCTCTGCTTTACTTGTTGCTATGGTATACGTAACCAACTTTATTCATTTATTTTTATTGGGTTTTCAGGCCTCTATCACGCAGCAAGTGTGTGGCTCCTCAGACGCCAGACCTCGGGGCCTGCTCCCAGGGCCTCAATTCCCAAGTCAGGGCCGCGTGTCAGCCTGCACTCTGCAAGCCTTGCAAACACGTTCCTAGGTCAGCGCGATCCTGCCGATGAGGAAGGAGGCTGCGGGAGTGCCTCTGATGGGGCCGGGTGCCATGCCGGGGTCCCCTAGCTCGAGGGCACCTGGCACCTCCCATGGGCCCCCAGCGAGGAGTGGCAGGCCAGCCCCTGGCTTGCCAAATGCTGAAGTGGGGAGCAAGCTATAGCTCTGGCAGAAGGAAGCAAACAGCGATGGGATGCCTTTGCAAGCAGTTGCTGGGCCGCCCCGTGTTAGGGCTCCCCAGGAGAAAAATGCCATTTTGGCCCCTAGGCCTAGGATCCAGGCGGGCGCCCAGGGTGTTCTCCCCGCAGGATCCGAGCACGGATTTGTTGACCAAAAGAAAGAAACTACTCCCGAGCACTTTCTGATTCTCCCTCCCTGTCCCTCCTTTCTCAAGCCTCCCCTAAAATATTCCCTACAACCCTGTTTCTCCAGCCCAGCTCTGGACATAAGACATCCTCTCCATAAATATTATTCTCCCCACTTTCCAGTGAAAGTGAAAAGTGAAAGTCACCTATATAGTCCATGGAATTGTCCAGGCCAGAATACTGGAGTGGGTAGCCTTTCCCTTCTCCAGGGGATCTTCCCAACCTAGGGATCGAACCCACGTCTCCTACACTGCAGGCAGATTCTTTGCCAGCTGAGCCACAAGGGAAGCCCTAGGCCCTCTGATCTGAGAGTCGCTGGAGAGGGATTCATGTGCAGTGGGAACCGACAGGATCTCATGCTAAAGGAAATCAAGGGCAACCCCCAACATCATTACTAAATCCTCTAACTTCTAATTTCTAATTTTTAAAACATGGTTTGCAGTAAACAACAGAAAGAAAAGCTTGTTAAAACCCAGCCCAGTACTACACTACTTTAACCAGCTGCTACAAAAAGGCAGAAACCAGGATTCCAAGCTTGAAGGATGAAATCAGTTAGCACAGCGCCAAGCACCCAGGGGTTGTCCAATAAATCTAAACTGATGATGAGGTTCCCAGGTTCCCGATCTGGCAGGGCCCTCCTGAGATCACATCATCCATCCCTCTGTCTTCACACAGATGTCCTGAAAGTCGAGCCCACACGAGCAGGCCACCCCCAGCGCTGCTTTCACAGCCATACAGGAAGCACAGATTCACAGCCTCTCTCGGTTACTCGATCCCGGCGGGGGGTGGGGGAGGGGAAGAGTTTTTCTTCTGAGCCTTTATCATCGTGACATTGAGGGGTCTGATAAGCAACTCTTGGAAGGAGATGGCAGGGAAGTAGAAGAAAGCAACAGAGAAGGGAAAGTACGGCTAGCTCTCAGAGGAAAGGGTCTGGGGCAGTGAGTGAGGCTGGGGAGGCGGGGCAGGCAACCAGGGGCAGAAGAATCAGATGATCAGTCAGAGAAACTGAAAGGGCTGAAAAGTTTAGGGAGAAAATAGAAAAAACAAAAAACAAAACAGGGAGTTGCGGGGGGAGAGAGTAAAAAGCCTCCCCCCAAAAAAAATAACCCAACAGATGCAACACTGTAAATACTGACGGATTTGGAGCCCAGCCATTTGTTCTTTGCTCCACCAGCACCAGGAGCACTTTAGAACTCGAGACCCAAAGTGACCGGAAATGTATTCCAAAGGACTGGCTGAACAACAGAGCAGTCCGATCCTTTACAACCTAGCAATCCTGAAACAGCCTTACCAGTTTCTCATGAATTAGCTAAAAAATTAATGCAAACTCTTTTATTGAATTTCATAATACATACCAAATAGCAAGCATACTCAAAACAAAAACTGCACGTAGAGAAATGGTTTTGACTAAAACTTGACAGAAGCACATCTCGTTGATAAAATTTCTATTTGCAAAATTTGAGAATAATTGAACCTGGCGGATAAACTGTCCATGAAAGCAAATTTCTAACTGCTGATGCTGTATAGCTGGCTAATGTGAACCAAAAAATTTGATCAATAAAACATTGTTAAAATTTTTACATGGGAAATAATGATCTTGGTGAGAAAATCTGGGGCAGAAGGAAAAGTGTTTCATTGGGAACAATCTGACTGTGCTAGGTAGCATGGCCAAACAGAGAAGGTCTGTCCTTTGTGATTAAAAGGGACATTACTGGTTATATAAGAAAACATTGATCTATATGTAAAATAGATAATCAATG
Organism: Neotragus pygmaeus; assembly: GCA_006410875.1. Taxonomy (NCBI): domain Eukaryota; kingdom Metazoa; phylum Chordata; class Mammalia; order Artiodactyla; family Bovidae; genus Neotragus; species Neotragus pygmaeus. The sequence continues at coordinate 2,502,038 of SJYV01034348.1, read as the reverse complement.
AAGACCTACTGCATAGCACAGGGACTTCTACTCAATACTCTAATTACCTATATAAGAAAAGAATCTTTAAAAGAATAGGTTTATGTATGTGAACTGAAGTGAAAATCACTCAGTCTTGTCCGACTCTTCGCGATCCCATGGACTGTAAGTCCATGGAATTCTCTAGGCCAGAATACTGGAGTTGGTAGCACCAACCCAGGGATCGAACCCAGGTAGCACCTGGGATCGAACCCAGGTCAGGCAGATTCTTTACCAGCTGAGCTAGCAGGGAAGAAGATTTATGTATATGTATAACTAAATTTGGACATGGAACTGGACATGGAAAAACAGACTGGTTCCAAATTAGGAAAAGAGTACATCAAGGCTGTATACTGTCACTCTGCTTATTTAACTTACATGCAGAGTACATCGTGTGAAATGCCGGGCTAGATGAAGCACAAGCTAGAATCAAGGTTGCCGGGAGAAATAGCAGTAACCTCAGATATGCAGATGACACCACCCTTATGGCAGAAAGTGAAGAAGAACTAAAGAGCCTCTTGATGAAAGTGAAAGAGGAGAGTGAAAAGCTGGCTTAAAACTCAACATTCAGAAAACTAAGATCACGGAATCTGGTCCCATCACTTCATGGCAAATAGATGGGGAAACAATGGAAAGAGTGAGAGTCTTTATTTTCTTGGGCTCCAAAATCACTGCAGATGGTGATTGCAGCCATGAAATTAAAAGATGCTTGCTCCTTAGAAGAAAAGCTATGACAAAGCTATGCAGCATATTAAAAAGCAGAGACATTACTTTGCCAACAAATGTCCATCTAGTCAAAGCTGTGGTTTTTCCAGTAGTCACGTATGGATGTGAGAGTTAAACTGTAAAGAAAGCTGAGTGCCAAAGAATTGATGCTTTTAAACTGTGGTGTTGAAGAAGACTCTTGAGAATCCCTTGGACTGCAAGGAGATCAAACCAATCAATCCTAAAGGAAATCAGTCCTGAATAGTCGTTGGACAGACTGATGCTGAAGCTNCGGGTGTCTGCTTCTCCTACTGCCTCCAAACCTCTTCACCCCCAACGCCACCAGCCTGGCTCTCCTTTTAGTCTCAGGACTCCCCACTGATCCTTCCCTCCTCCCATCCTCCTGTGGCTCCTCCCCACCCCCACCCCTTATCTTGTGGACATCTCCTCCCACGTTCCAGCTGCTGCTCTATCATTTCCTCTGGATCCTTCCCAGGAGATGCTGCCTAGATTTCAGTCACTGGTTCCTCCTGGTCCAACCAGGTACAAAAAATCCAGCAGCTGAGTACCCCAGAGCCAGAATGCCCAGGGCTAAAGGGGAAAAGAAGAGGCAGACGTACTCCAGAGCAGCCCTTGGGGTCTGGAAGAAGTCCTGGCCCTTGGACAACTCTGAGAAAGGGCCCAGGAACCCCTCCCCGGGAACAGCTCTCCCCTGGCGAAGGACAAAGGGGGCTCCTTGCTCTCCTCATCTCCACTAGAGTCCTCCCCCAAGCCTCCTGAGTCCCTCCACCTGCTAAACTGGATGTGATGAACGGTTAAGCAGAGGCAGGTTCCTCCTGATGTTAAAGAACTTGAAGTCTCAGGAACACCACACTTGCAAGCAATCCCTGTTTTTCTTAAATAGGGCCCACCCACCAAGCTGCACAAGCTGTGGGTCTCAGCACACCCAAATCTGGAGAGTGAAAGCTGTTCCAGCTTCTAGGGGTTAAAGGTCAACAGGGAGGCCTGTTTGGACTGATTCCAAACAGGGTTGTTTGAATACACCTCGCCTCTCCTGAGAGGTGATTCTCCTATGGAGGACAGGAGATCCCTGACCGATCTCTTAGCTGAATCTCACTGGTTCCAGAATCTTAGCTGGATTCTGGACTCCCAGGCTTTGGGGCCACACCCCACTCAGTCGGGCCTTCAGCCTGTCTCTCGGCCTCCCAGACCACCTCATTCCACAGTGCTAGGCCCCTGCTTGATTCTCCAAGGCCTGGCTGTAAATCTGCCAGCTCAGAAGCGACTTCCACACCCAAGAGACACACAGGTCCCCCCCCCCCCACCGGCACCACTTTAAGACGCTCCCTCTGCCCCTGCGTTCCCAGGGCCCGCAAGGGGTCAATACCACCGTCTCCGCAGAAGCCCTAACTGAACTGACAGCTGCCCCCACTGCCCCCTCACCCGTGAGTCTGGCTGGTGTCCCCAGGAATCCCACACGTGCAGATTCTCTATTCCCAGCAGAGGAGCAAGAGGTTCTGCAAGCAGCCGCGGGAGCCGGGGCCAGAGGACTAGACCGCCGGGAGGCAGCCCGCTGGTCTGGCCGGGAGCACGCGCGAGTCTCAGGCCGAGGCTGCAGGCTCTCTGGAGGCAGACCGGGCGGCGGATCTGGGACCTGGAGGTCGCTCCGCACAACGGCGGCGCATCTGGGGCTCCGGGACTCCGGAGGCTCTGAGCAGGTGCCGGGGCTCCGAGAGCAGGCTGCCGCCTCGGACTTCCAGGGGCACCAGCCTCCCGCCCGGGGCCCCGGTCGGCCGCGGGCACTTACCCGGCAGACTTGGGAAAGTCTCGGAGAAGTGCGCAGGCGGGGGCGCTGGGGGTTCTGCCACTTTCTCCCGGGCGGGCAGCGGCTCGTCGGCGTCCAGCCCGCCCTCCGGGCGTCGGCCGCCCGGCTCGGGGTGGTTTCGGGCGGCAGTGGCGGCGGCGGCGGCGGCGGCGAGCTCCGGGGGCCCGTAGAAGGCGTCGGGTGGCTCCGCGAAGCTGGGCAGCGCGGTGGTCAGCGCCACCATAGAGGGCACGGCCTGGCCC
>SJYV01034348.1:2476667-2489650 GCA_006410875.1 Neotragus pygmaeus | reverse complement strand
AACAAAGACCAAACACAAAGAACAAATATTAAAAGCAGTAAGGGCGGGGTGGTAGGGGCAGGCGGGGCAGGGCCTGGGGCAGGCAGGCTGCCAGGTGGGCACGGAGCGCACAGCGGCTCAGATGCTGCAGGGATCTGGGCTGCCTCACCAGGGCGAAGAGGGAGGAGTAGAAACGACGATGCTTCTGGGGGCAGAACGAGGGGCTCAGAGGGAGCCCTGAGCAGGAGGCACCTGCTTCTAAAGTGGGGGGGGGACGGCAGGGGGAGTCTCCAGGAGCCTCTTAGACGTCAGGAGCGTTTTAGGTATTCAGTCTAAGTTTTCTTTTCCTTAGTTACTTCTGTGGGGGCAGAATGGGGGGGGGACCCACAGGGCTTCCCTTTAGGAACTGGAAGTCTCTTGGGGCAGGCTGGGTGACTGTGTGTTCAGGGTCCGAGAATCTGACCTGCAGAGTTTCAGGAGGAACCAGGCCCATGGCGTCCTCAGGAAGCTTCACCACATTGTAGGTGTTCATCAGGACTTCAATGGTCCGCGGGGACGTGCACCAGCGCTCCAGCACCTGCAGGGGGCAGAACTGCGTCGGTGCTCCAGGGGTTACCACACGCGGCTGGGTCCTGGCAGAACAGGCCCGGTGATGAGGCAGCAAGAAACAGCCATTGTGGGTTGAACTATGTCCCCCAAGAGATATGCTGACGTCCTGATCCCAGTACCTAGAAATGTGACCTACAAAGAAATAGGGTCTTTGCAGATGTAATCAAGGTAAAAATGAGGTCTTTACGGTGGGTCCTAATCCAATTTGACTGCTGTCTTCATAAGAGAAAACAGACACACAAAGAGAATGTCATGTGATGACAGAGGCAGAGATTGGAGTGATGTGCCCACAAGCCAAGGCACGCCGAGGATTGTGGACAACCACCCGACGTTCGGAGGCAGGCCTGACACAGGTTCTCCTTCTGAGCTTCTGCAAGGAGCCAACCCTACCTACACTTGAGTTTTTCGAATGTCCAGCTTCCAGAACTGAAAGGGAATATATCTCTATTGTTTTAAGCCTCCCAGTTTGCAGTACTTTGTTATGGCTATGACAGGAAAACAATACAACAGCTAACATGTCTACTCTGTGTATTTATGCCAGATATTTTCTTAGGACTTTCAGTGTGTTGACAATTCTCAGCCCTGCAGATATGGACTATTGCTGTCCCCATTTTACAGACAAGGGAAGCTGAGGCTCAGAGAAGTAACTTGCCCAAGTGTGGTTGCAGCCATCTGAGCCCGGCGGTGTACTCTTTGCCCTCAACTACTAACTCATCCTGCTCTCCTGTCTGCCTCTACAAGGCTCTGTGCTGTATCTTCCTGGGTGGGAAAGGGATCCCTGACCTGAGGCTGGAGCTCCTGAGCAGACAGAAAGATCAATCACATATAAAGCAGAACCCGCTGGTGCCAGGGGAGGGATGGAGACCGGACAGGAGTGCTGGGTGGTCCAAAAGGGATTCACAGAGAGGCAAGCTTGGGCTGTAAAGGCGAGGAGAGCATTTAAGAAGGAAAAAGGCCAGAAGATACCTGATGTGGGAGTGTGCCTAGGATCAAGCTGCAGCCAGATTCATTCTTTCATTCTTCCTTTAACAAATATTTACTGAGGGTTACTCTGGGCCAGCACTGGGGGACCCAGCCGTGAGGAGGAGACACAGGTCCTCGTCAGTTGGGAGCTTCTCTTTCTGAAGGAAAATGCGGGATTTCCCAGTGTTTGAGAATCCACCTTGCAATGCAAGGGACACGGGTTTGCTCCCTGGTCAGGGAAGTAAGATCCCACACACTGCAGGGCAACTAAGCCCGCATGCTCCAGGCACACATGTGCCTCAGTGAGAGCCCATGCACTGCAATGGCTGAGCCGGCACGCCACAACTAGAGAAAACGTGCACCGTGACAAAAGATCCCACCTGACGCAATGATGCTCTTGCGTGCCACAAGACCCGACACAGTCAAATAAAAAACATCGAAGCAGAAAAGAAGGAGCACACAGCACATTAATAGCCACTTACGTATACGCCGCTACAAAGAAAACAGGCTCAGGGGCTAAGTGCGGTCAGGAGGGCGCGGTCCTAGATGGGTGGTCAAGAGAGGCCTGTCTGAGGAGGTGGCCTGTGCTGTGAGGGGCGAGCCATGCTGGGAGGCAGCTCGGGCTGGGCCACCGTCCCCATGGTCAGAAAGTCAGCCGTGCACAGCTCGGACATACCCAGGAACCATCATCTGCTCCATGCCTGCACGTGATGCACAGAAGCCGAAGCGTGCTTCAGCCACTCTGTCTCTTGCTCTTTTTCAGGCAGTGGCCCTGGACCTGTCATAACACCTGAGAACAGCTGAGAGCGGTCTCTCGGGCAGTGTTCCTGAATGTAAGCTGCGCACACTTGCATGTAACACTAGGGTCTCTAACACCCCTGCTTGCAAGGAAAGGAGACCTTTCTGCCTGGCAGGCCAGGAATGCTGCATGAGCTGGATGTTGCTGGGCAGTGGGAGCAGGTGGAAGGCCTTGTCCAGGGAGAAAGCATCTCATGCACTGGAGGCCCTCTGCTTCTGTCCCTGCACCTGGGCAGTGCTTACCGGAACCGCCCCAGTTCGTCTGTCTGGAGCAGGCTTCTTGGTCTCACTCCTCTTTAGAGCTTTGGGCTGGTTATGTATAACTTTCCTGTTCTTACCTGCTGCTACTGCCTGCCATTTATGCCAGTCTCTCTGCCCTTCCCAGGCCACTCTGGGAGTTCTGCCTCTGCCCTCCGCCTGGAATACCTGTATCTTCCTCCTCCATCTCTCCAAGCCCTGCCCATCCCAGGTCCCACCTCCTCCAGGAAGCCTCCAGTGGCTATTCTAACCTGCAGCACTCCATCCCTTGTCTAAAGATCCCCTACATTGGGATCATGCCCAATAGCTTCCCAAGTGCTTTCATCTACATTGTTTAACTTTAGAACAGCACTGGCTAACTGACAAGGAGCAGTATCTCGGGGTTAGACCTTGTCCAAAGGGCTTGATATATGTAACTCATTTGTTCTCACACTAACCCATGAAGCAGGCATACTGTTACATCCCTATTGTAAAGAGGAAAATGGAGAACTGGAGAGATTGAAGCAACTTGCTGTGGTCACACAGGTAGTGTCCTTGGCTCCAGAGCCTGTGTTCTCAGTTGCCATCTACCTCACGGGGTTGTTGGGAGGACTGAAGAAATCCATGCATCTAAGGTAACACACCTTAGAACAGCTCTGGAGTGCGGCCAGGGCTGTGTTTGTTTCTACTGTTCCCACTAAGTTTAGGTCAAGACTGTATCACACGCAAGGAACATGGGTTCAAAGAATCCCAGGACTTGCCTAGAATCACATGAACAAACATAATAGCCAGACCCTGGCTCCAGTCTGAGCACCCAGACCAGTATGGTGGCTTCTGCAGGATGGGCTGGGGGCTGACTGGTCACTGGTGGGCCAGGGAGAAGCTCTGCACTGGAGGACAGGCACCCCAGCCACTCCCAGAGCAGCTACAGTTTGTGGGAGATGAATGCCAACTGTTTGATCACCTGGGATGCTGTGGAGCCCAGATGAAGGGACGCAGGGGGCACTTTGCTGTGTCGGCCTGTCCCCAGGGCCATGAGAACAGAACAGGGCTGCAGGGGTGGGCAATGGTGTCCCAGAATATCCGTTCGCTGCTCTGCCTTCTCTTCCCACCCCCTCCCCAAAGGGGAATCATTAGCTGTCAGAGCCACTGTCAGATTACCGGGAATTGCTCCTCTCCTAATTATCTGGTGTTAATAGGAGATTAATTAGTGTTAATTGTTGATTTTCTTGTATTTTCCCAAAGGGGAGACCAATCTGCCGAACTCTCGGGCTGTTTAATTATTTGGCCTTGCTTAGGAATTTACACAGATGCTTCGAGGTTTATGATTGAGGGGAGAGGTGGGGATAGCAGGGGAGCGTCCAGGACTGGGTGGGGCTGGATGAGTCAAGCCCAGAGGCGGGGCGAGGGACCTGCATGCAGCCTGCTNGGTGGGGTGGGGACCAGGGACATCGTACTGGCTTCTAATTCACAAAGCTCAGCCTCACAAGGACCTCGGTGGGGGTGGGGGCAGATGGGAGGGGCTGTTGGTCCTGCTTTAAGGGTAAGGAAGTAAGGCAAGAGGAGGACTCGTCCGAGGCCGTGTGGTGGGTGAGGTCTAGAGTGATGTGAACACACCCACGCCTGCCAGCCCTGCCCGTGGGCTCTGCCCACCTCCTCCTCTTCTTTGGGGACACGCTTGTAGAAAGTCTTCTCTGCATTCCCAATCCAGATCACAGAGGGCTGTAGGTACCGAGCCACCTGGATGCATCAGAGAACAGAAGCCCAAGGTTAGATGTCCTTGGGGAAGGGTCTCCTCCCCATCTGGTCAAACCCAGGATCAGGGCCGTCCTTGGTCAGTGGCCGAATTTGTTCACACATCCTGCCTGCCCCACCTCTGTGCCCTTCCAACACCCATCACATCAGAGTCCCTGCCCTCCCTGGGGAGGGGGTGGGGGTGCGGGGGGCTATGTGTTCAGCTTCATCTCTGCCAGAAGAAGAAAATACCCTGCCTCCCACTTCCTCCCCACCTCCCCCGTCACTGAGGCTTTGGGAATCCACAAGCTCCCAGCAGGGACTGACTGGTAGGGAGACATCACCAGCTCCTGAAACAACTCCGCAGCTAGGTGACCCCCCCACCCCCCGCCAAGCCCACCCAGCCCTGTTGTCACGGTCTGAGAACTCGAGATGCCGTCGGGAGACTCCCAGACCTTAAAGACAACGTGCACCAGCATCTGCACGCCGGTCTTGCCGGGGTATTTGCCCTGCAGGTTCTCCGGCGACAGGTCGAAAAGGTTGGCACCGGTCTCCGTGCATACGGCCTTCACCAGCATCTTCTTGCCCATGCCGGAGGGACCCACCAGGAGGATGGAGCGGATGAGGGGAGCCATGGAGTGTATATCTGGGGAGCCTGAGAGAGAAGATGGAGGGGAGGGCGGCTAGGGGCCGGCAGGGGGCCAGGGGTGGAGACATTGAGTCAGGGGAGGCCATGGGCCCCAGGCTGGGCAGGACGAGGGTCAGGTCACGGCTGCACTCTTCTGCCCCAGGGCCTGGGCAATGCCCCCGGAGAGGCAGACTGGATGGAGCCTAATGGTTTAGCAAGCCTAATTCCAAAGGGCTACATGGGAAGGGGCCTCTGCGGGGGAGAGAATGGGGTTCAGAAGAAAGCATCCCTCCTCCCAGTGCCCTTTCTTCTTTCCATCCCACCTGTTTCCACTCCTGGATTTTGAAGGAATGGAATTAAAGGGCGTGTGACAAAGCCCTTCAGAAAGATTCGGCCTTTGGTGTGTTTCAGGGAGTGGGGGGCTGATCTTCTGGGAACAGGATCGACTAGGGCAGATTGCTCAGGACTGAGGGAGGGGCTGGAAATGTGGGGTCCTCAGCAGGTTGAGGGCCTGCCTGGCTTCAGGGTGTGACCTCCGGGGGGCCCCGAGGAAGGCACAGGGGGAACCTGACATGCATCCACCCTCCTCGGCCGCCTGCCCTGAAGCCCCACCACCCCAGGGCCTGCCTCCCTACGAGGCCTCTCACCAAGCCGCAGAATCCCGTACAAGGCCATGTTCTGCCTAATGTCAGCCAGGGAGGGCATAGGCAGCTTGTTTGCCAAGTTCAGGGCTGATCCGAGATAGAGGCAGTCACCTGGGGTGGGGAGGGGGGCGCAGCTGGTGAGCGGCACCTGCTGGGGCAGGGCACACGGGGAGAGGGGCCACGCAGGGCTGGCAGTCGGCTTCAGGGGTGGCCATGGCCAGGGGACCCGCTCCTCAGCCCAGCCCTGGAGCAGGCGCTGCGGGGAGGTCTCACCAACGTAGTCTTTCAAGGGCACTGTCTCGCTCTTCTTTAGAAGGCCTGAGACGATGAGCTCTTCAAACAGGGAGTCCATAGGCCTGGCAGAGGATGGTGCAGGGGGGCACCCAGGACAAAGGGAAAGGGACACAGATTGGTTGGGGCTCTGCAGGCAGGAGCGGGGGGCAAGGGGGCTCGCCAGCGGTGCCCTGTCCGCCTTCCTGCGGTCAGACAGCATCGGAAGGCATGATGCTGGCCTGCTGGCCCAGACGGCAGCATGCCCCAGCTGGGTGCCCTGGGGTTTGGGTGGCATGTGAGAAGGACAAGTGCCTTCTGAGACCCAACGTGGGTGACACACGGCCCCTTCCTAGAAACCACATGGAAGATGTACATGCTCTCGGGAGGCTGGGGGCGGGGCTGGCCAGGAAAGCAGCTGGCCCCAGTGTGCTCACATCACCAGAGGAGTAGAAAGGGGCCACTGGCAAGGCCCCGATGCCCCAGAGTGGGATGCCCAGGGATGGTGGGGGAGTGGGGAAGGAAGGAGACACGGGAAGCAGGGAGCGTTTGGAACAACGCCCCACTCACAGCTCATCCTGAATCTCCACTTTCAAAGCACTTTCTTGTGCTTGAGTTCATCCTCACGGCTCTCCCGTGAGTCTGGCGGGGCAGGGACTCGGGTTACTGAGGACAGGGGCTCAGAGAGGTTAAGTGACTTCCCCCAGGTCACACAGCCACAGAACCAGGCCCTGAAGTCTGGTCTGTCCTGGACGAGGGCTCACTCCACCACCCCCAGGAAAGTGTGGGCTCTGCTACCTGTCTGAGGTCAGGTCTTTTTCCTTCTTCTTCCCGGGTTTCTTGCCTGCCTTCTTCTGGTAGAAAGCAAACACAGGCAGTGGTCTTCTGTTCCTTGCCTCCCCTACCCGAGCGCCCTGCCTTGTTCCAGCCCTGGCCCTTGCCTTGCCTTCGGAGGCTTCACGGGTCTCGTCTCCTCCCTGTCCACGGCCAGCCTCAGGTTCTTCAGCTCCTGACGCATCAGATCATCCACCTGGGGGCCGGTAGGGGGTGTGATGGGGTGACCAGGGCTTGGGGAGGACAGGTAGGAGGCTGAGGATGAAGTCGGGGTCAGGGGGCTCTCAGGGAAGATCCAGCCCAGCCCAGTGATGGCAGCTGGTGGGGGTGGAGGGTTCTTTAGGAATGCCCAACCCTGACCCACATCTCTCTCATGCTCGAGCCTGGCATTCACGTGGACAGAAGCTCTGAGGATGGAGCCAGTCAGCTTTCAGTTCAAGCCCCAGTTCAGTTCAGTTCAGTTCAGACAGTCATGTCCAATTCTTTGTGGCCCTATGGACTGCAGCACGCCAAGCCTCCCTGCCAGGAGCCAGCGTGAGGAATCCCACCCATGGCAAAGGTCATGAGGAAGGAGGCTTGACATATGCAAAGGTGGAATCAAGCTTCAGGGGTTCCCCTGGAGATTCTCGAGCATCTACCCCCAAAACCAGAGTCTGCCTACCTTACTGGATTATGTTTCCACCTATTCTTCTGACATTAACAGGGGACTATCCCCGACCACCTTTCTCTGGAAATAGTTAACTTAGAGCTCCAGTTAACAGTCTCCTGCATATAAAAGGAGTGTCTCAGCTCAAACCCCTCTAATGGCTCTCTAACTTGCCTGACAGGTTTACCCGGACTTTTACAACTATGCATGTGAGAGGCACGAAGCTTAAAACATTTTAAAGATACAGAGCCTTTTTCAAAGAGCTAAGAATTATATTGGTGAAAGGTTTTCATTGTTGAGTTAATGACTGCCACCAGGCCTCCATATCCTTTATCTTTTAGACACCTGGAGGATACTAATCAATGTAATTGGGATGCAGAAATAGAAATATAGTAGTTTTGATGTTAGCAATACTAGACTTTTGAGTTAATGAATTTTCTCTTTGTTATAAATCACTGTACTCCTCTTTCTTGTTATAAATTGTTGTATCCTTGCTATGTAAGAATGTAGCCTTAATTAGTGCTTTCTGAGAGTGGCACCAGACTTTAGTAAGAACAACACTTTTAGGGCAAATAAGTTTTCTGGTTGAAGGACCCTTATCAGAAAAGGGCCATAAAATGCTAATAGGCCTCCTGGCCAGAAGATGATGTAAATCACCTAAGACCTGTGTTTACAGCTAGGTATGCAGAGAGAAAGCCTAGTCTCGATAAAGGTCAGGGCTGCTGACCCTGCATGAGTTCATATTATGGATTGATCTCTATGTACAAAAAAAGAAAGTATAAAAGCTTTCCTGGAAAATAAAGGATGAACCAGTTGCTCAGAAATCTGGCTTCCCCCGTGTCTTCTTTTCTTTCTTACTTTATTTTCTGGCTGATTCCTGTCTGGAGCATAGAGGCTCATCATGTCTACTTATTTGCCTGGGCTTCTAAGATCCACGTGAGAGGGAGCCCAAGGCGGGGCACCCTCTACTATTCAAGCGGGCACCTGTGGCCTTATGTAGACAGTGTAAGTCTCTTATCTGAAGCTTTATTGGCTTTCTATGTAAACCAAGGAATACAGCATCTTTCTTTCCTCTATTCTCTTAACTGCAAACTCTTTCCTTATCTCTCTCTAAATCTATATATCTCTCTCACCACACCATCCCCGCTTTGAATTACCCTGGATCCACCGGGGCTGGACCCCGGCACCTCCCTGTCCATCACCAGCTCCCAGAGCTTACTCAGACTCATGTCCTTTGAGTCAGTGATGCCATCCAATCATCTCATCCTCTGTCATCCCCTTCTCCTCCTGCTTTCAATCTTCCCTAGCATCAGGGTCTTTTCCAATGAGTCAGTCCTTCACATCAGGTGGCCAAAGTACTGGAGCTTCAGCTTTAGCATCAGTCTTTCAAATGAACACCCAGGACTGATCTCCTTTAGGATGGACTGGTTGGATCTCCTTGCAGTCCAAGGGACTCTCAAGAGTCTTCTCCAACACCACAGTTCAAAAGCATCAATTCTTTGGCACTCAGCTTTCTTTTAGTCCAACTATCACATCCATACATGACTACTGGAAAAACTATAGCTTTGACTAGATGGACCTTTGTTGGCAAAGTAATGTCTCTGCTTTTTAATATGCTGTCTAGGTTGGTTGTCATAACTATCCTTCCAGGGTGTCTTTTAATTTCATGGCTTAGGTCACCATCTGCAGTGATTTTGGAGCCCAAGAAAATAGTCTCTCACTGTTTCCATTGTTTCCCCGTCTATTTGCATGAAGTGATGGGACCAGATGCCATTATCTCAGTTTTCTGAACACTGAGTTTTAAGCCAACTTTTTCACTCTCTTCTTTCACTTTCATCAAGAAGCTCTTAGTTCTTCTTCACTTTCTGCCATAAGGGTGGTATCATCTGCATATCTGAGGTTATTGATATTTCTCCCAGCAATCTTGATTCCAGCTTGTGCTTCATCCACTCTGACATTTTTCATGATGTACTCTGCATGCAAGTTAAACAACAAGCATGACAATATACAGCCTTGACATACTCCTTTCCCTATTTGGAACTGGTCTGTTCTTCCATGTCCAGTTCTAACTGTTGCTTCTTGACCTGCATACAGATTTCTCAGGAGTCAGGTAAGATGGTCTGGTATTCCCATCTCTTGAAGAATTTCCCATAGTTTGTTGTGATCCACACAGTCAAAGGCTTTGGCACAGTCAATAAAGAAGAAATAGATGTTTTTCTGGAACTCTTGCTTTTTTGATGATCAAATGGATATTGGCAACTTGATCTCTGATTCCTCTGCCTTTTCTAAATCCAACTTGAACATCTAGAAGTTCATAGTTCACACACTGTTGAAGCTTGGCTTGGAGAATTTTGAGCATTACTTTGCTAGTGTGTGAGATGAGTGCAATTGTGTGGTAGTTTGAGCATTCTTTGGCATTGCCTTTCTTTGGGATTGGAATGAAAACTGACCTTTTCCAGTCCTGCGGCCACTGCTGAGTTTTCCAAATTTGCTGGCATATGAGTGCAGCACTTTCACAACATCATCTTTTAGGATTTGAAGTAGCTCAACTGGAATTCCATCACCTCCACTAGCTTTGTTCATAGTGATGCTTCCTAAGGCCCACTTGACTTCACATTCCAGGATGTCTGGCTCTAGGTGAGTGATCAGACCATCGTGGTTATCTGGGTCATGAAAATCTTTTTTGTATGGTTTTTCTGTGTATTCTTGCCACCTCTTGTTAATCTCTTCTGCTTCTGTTAGGTCCAAACCATTTCTATTCTTTATTGTGCCCATCTCTGCATGAAATGTTTCCTTGCTATCTCTTATTTTCTTGAAGAGATCTCTAGTCTTTCCCATTGTATTGTTTTCCTGTATTTCTTTGCAGTGATCAACTGAGGAAGGTTTTCTTATCTTTCCTTGCTATTATCTGGAGCTCTGCATTCAGATGGGTATCTCGTTTCCCCCTTGCCTTTAGTTCAAACCCCAGATCCACTGTTTAAAATCTGCATGGGGGACTTTCCTGCTGGCCCCATGGCTAAGAATCTGTCTTGCAATGCAGGGGATGCAGGTTCAATCCCTGATCAGAGAACAGAGATCCCGCATGCCACGGAGCAGCTAAGCTGTGCCCCACAACTACTGACCCCCCACCCCCAACTAGAGAGTCCGCATGCTGCAACAAAACGTCTCAAGGGCGCAACTAAGATCCAAAGCTGCCAAATAAAACTAGTCTGCATGACCTTGAGCAATTTCATGACCTCTCAGCCTCAGGTTCCTCACATGTGATGTCAAGAAAATTAAGGCACCTGCCTCATGTCTTGTTGGAAAGATTGTGTGATCCAGTGCTCCCAAGGTGGGCAGCACAGGGTGGGCAGAGGATGGTGGGTATGACCCCGGCATAGAGCCCCTCGTGTTCCCCTCCCTCAGGGCTGCATCAGAGGACCCCGGGGACCAAGATACACCCATATGGGGCCAGGACTATGCTGGGCAGGCAGTGCCTAGAGGCAGGGTGCTGCAAAGGCTGGCGGGCCAGGGGCTGGTGGGCAGCAAGGATGCAGTCTGATCCTTGGAGGCCCCGCAGGGACACTCACCTGTATCCGGATCTCCTGTTCCACGTCTTTCCTCTCTTCCATCTTGAGGGTCTCAGAGTCAAAACTCTGGCTGGGAAAGAGGCTGCTAAACCGGTTCTTCCACAGATCTGCCGGCAGGGGCATGTGTCCAGAATCCAGATGCACACACACTCACGCTCATGTGCACACAGAAGCTCATGTGCACAGAAGGTGCACGCACACACGCTGGCCCAGCTCTCCTCTCACTGAGCTGCCTGGCACTTCCAGCCAGACTGCAGATCCAGGCCTGATCCCAAGGCCTATGGCCACAGGATTCAGACCCACAGCCCAAGGAGCACACCTCACGCCCCTCTCCTCTTCGGCTTTCTCCCCTTGGCTGTCACCCCCATATCCCCATGCCCCCTACACGTGGCACGGGCCCACTCTCCCGGGGACCAAGGTCACCCCAAGACCCCACAGGCCTGACCGCCCCTCTGCTCTCACTCGTGTACTCCTTGTGGCCGGCGTTAATTGCAGGGATGGATTTGGAAGGCAGTGCTCTAAGCATCGTGTCTGCTTCCTGGAACAGAGACATCCTCCGCTCAAAGCCCTCACCTCTGTGCATCACCTCCGCGCATCTGGGCCTGATGCTNGTACTCCTTGTGGCCGGCGTTAATTGCAGGGATGGATTTGGAAGGCAGTGCTCTAAGCATCGTGTCTGCTTCCTGGAACAGAGACATCCTCCGCTCAAAGCCCTCACCTCTGTGCATCACCTCCGCGCATCTGGGCCGGATGCTCCCAGACCCGCCTCCCGCCAGGAACTCTCTGAGACTCCATGCCCCTGCCCCCTTGGTCCGTGGCTCCAGGCGGTGCCTTACTCCTTTCTTGGTCTTTTCTTCCTTCTTCTTCTTCTTCTCTTTTTTCTCCTTTTCTTTCTCCTTTCTTTTCTCTTGCTCCTTTTTTTTGTTCTCCTGGACTTGCACCTCCAGTTCCATCCTCACCTGTGACAGACACAGGGAGATGCTTCGGAGAAGACTGAGGGGGTTGATACAAGCCAGAGAATCCCAGGGCCTGAGCTAGGGGTGGACCCAGGATTCCCAAGGCCTCGCGTCACTGGTGGGACCCAGACATCGAGGGTCCAGGAAGAAAGGGGCTCAACTGAGCGGGTGGGTGCTTGCTCAGAGCTGCTGCTCTCCCCAGGAGTCTCCATGGAGGTGGGGAGATGGAGTCACAGTGCTCTCATCACACACGTCGCCTCTCTCTGACCCAGGGGGCCTTCTCCAGCTCCTTCTGGGGACCCCTTCCTCCACCACATCTGTGTCCCCCAGCCCCCGCCACCCTCAGCTGACACTCAGGTTACTCTTTCTAACCTCAGATTCCACCTAATACAGAAACGCCTCTATTCCCACCTCCGGGGTACCTGTTCTGGAGTTTTGTCTGCAAAGATCAGGGAGGATCCACCTAAAGACTCATCTGGATAATCAGGGAATCGGCCGGTGAGGGCACTAAATGGACATAAGATGGTCGGAGAGATGGATGGATGGAAGGATGGGTGGACGGATGGGTGGATGGATGGAAAGGTGGATGGGTGGATGGATGCATGGATGAGTGGACAGATGGGTGGGTAGATGGATGGGTGGGTGGACAGATGGGCAGAGGGTTAGAAGGATATATGGATGATGGATGGGTGGACAGATGGGTGGAGGAACAGAAGGATAAATGAATGATGGATGGGTGGACAGATGCATGCACGGATGGACAGATGAGTGGATGGATGGATGGACAGATGAGTGGATGGACGGAGGGGTGGACGGATGGGTGGCTGGCTGGATGCATGGATGGAGAGGACGATGGAGAAAGACAAAGGACAAGGAAGACAGGGAGAGGGGGAGGGAGTGGATCGTTACAGAACAGAGTAGGGAGACCAGTGAAGGGGTGTCCCTGGACACTTTCCCCTCTTATTCTGACGTTTTCTCTGCCATCTTGGGAAGCAGGAAGTCTCGCGTGGAGTTGTTCCCGCAGGCTGGGGGCCCCGAGTTTACACCCAGTGTGTGAGAAGCATGTCAGGGGTTGAGGGGTAAGCCGGGGTGGGGTGAGGAGGGCAAGAGGGGGGT
>SJYV01034348.1:2458125-2473121 GCA_006410875.1 Neotragus pygmaeus | reverse complement strand
GGGGGAGGGGGGGGGGGGGAGGGGGGGATCTAGGGATGGAGCTGGGTGTTCTGTAGTGAGGTGG
Organism: Neotragus pygmaeus; assembly: GCA_006410875.1. Classification (NCBI taxonomy): domain Eukaryota; kingdom Metazoa; phylum Chordata; class Mammalia; order Artiodactyla; family Bovidae; genus Neotragus; species Neotragus pygmaeus. Next base: position 2,473,057 of record SJYV01034348.1, on the reverse strand, counting down.
GAGGGGGTGTGATGAAAGAGTAACCTCGGGGGGCCCAGACCCTGAAGACACCTGGAGTCATCAGTTCTCAGACTCCATATTCTTCATCATGCTTCCTTTTGCCTCAGCTACCTGGAGGCTCAGGCTACAATTCAGTGACTCATTTCTTTGCCTTTCTTTTTTATTTTTTCAGTTATGACAGAATGATAACGTTTACAGGAGACTTGGGAAATACAGAAGAGTTACATATGGTTCCACTACATATTATAACTTTTTTTTTTTTTTTCAGTAGATGAACTAAGATTTTTAGCTGGAGCTTCCCTGGTGGCTCAGACGGTAAAGTGTCTGCCTGCAGTGCAGGAGACCCAGGTTCAATCCCTGGGTTGGGAACATCCCCTGGAGAAGGAAATGGCAACCCACTCCAGTTTCCTTGCCTGGAAGATTCCACGGACAGAGGCCTGGCGGGCTACAGTCCATGAGGTTGCAAAGAGTTGGACACAACTGAGCAACTTCATTTCACTCACTTACAACATCAAACTCTCAAAAATTCGTAGAATGAATAGACAGAAAAGCAGAAGGATATAGTAGGCCAGAAGAGTTTTTGTGACTCATTTTTCACCGTCTTACAAGTTTTGGGGATGATCATCTACTCTGTTCTGCTGCTGTATTATGGATCTTTCTCCCCTAATTTAAAATTTTTATTTATTATTGTTATTTTTTAAATTTTTGGCCGCACCATGTGGCTTGTGGAATTTTAGTTCCCTGAACAGGGATTGAACTCAGTTCCTTGGCAGTGAGAATGAGGAGCCCTCACCACTGGACTGCCAGAGAATTCCCTTTCTCCTTTGATTTTAATGATCCTTCTGTTTGAGGGGCTTTTATGGCATTCCACTTCAAATCTTTTGGGGAAGATGGAGAACAAATAATAAATAAGATACATGTTTATTACCGATGAAGTTCCCTAGCTTAACATCTAGTTGTGGGGCAGCAGAATCCAAGTGCCTGTATTTCTGTCATCAATTGCTGAGCCAGGCAGGCTTCCTGGAGGAGGTGACTTTCCTCCAGGGTGCCTGGCGTAGGGGGTGGGGGGTTTTACCTTCTGTATGGTGATGGCTGCTTCATCCTGACTGAACTTGAACCGACCTTCCTCCCGAATCTTCCGGTCTCGCTCCTCCTCTTTCCGAATCTCCCGCATGAAGGTGGCCCGCAGCCTGCCTTGCCTGGCCCGCTCGGCCTTTTGCAGTAGGATTATGGCCTCAGTCCGGCTTAATATTGGAAAACTCTGGCCACAGCAGGAGCGAAGGAGGAGGAAACGAGGGAGGGTTTGCCATCTCCAGATGGGAGATCAGTCCCCCAAAGACATGCTGGGGGCACGTCCCAGGGCAGTGAGGTGCCCAAGTCCTCTGTCTCTGCCTTGGTGTGGGAAGGTTACGAGGAGCATAGTGCAGCTGTGAGGAGGCCAGGACTACCCAGAGCGCTCTCTGAGGTGGTGAAGGGCAGGACGGGAGCTCCCCGCTTCAGGGCGGGGGGGTGTCTCCCTGACTCACCTCCTCTGAGATCTCTGGCTTCAGTCTGGACAGCAGCTCCATCAGCAAGTGTTCTTGCTCCTTCAGGATGCTGGACCGCTCCAGCTCAAAATACTTGGGAATCGGAACCTCCAGGTCTGCCTTTGGGGCAACACAGGAGAAGGAGAGTTGGGAATAAATCTCCAGACCCTCTGGCCAACCCATTACTGCTTTCAGCTGCATCCACACCCCTGGGGCTGGCTTCCTTCATCCTAGAGCTGCAGGGTGGTAAATGTACAGATTTTGGGCAGATCACCCCAAGACTCATTCCCCTCTTCCTTTGACCTTGTCAAGTGGCCAGAGTTGAATTCTGAAGGATCGTGGTAGGTAATGGGCAGTGGTCCAAGTCCTAGCTGTACATCTGAGTCAACGGGGACCCAAGCTCTTAAAATGGAGGCTCCTAGGACCTCCCAGCGCAACCACATCAGAAAGGCAGGGCCTGGAGAAGGTCTGTTTTTTCAAGTCCACAGCTGGGTCTCAGGCAGCTAGTTGGGGAAACTTTGAGTCCTCTTTAGACGTGGAACAGGGAGCCCTGACCTTGGGACAGGCTGGAGGCCAGAGCGGAAGCACTGTGCTCTGGGACTTGCTGATGCACAGACATCCACTGAGGGTCTTGTGAAAATGCAGAGGCAGTGAGTTTGGGGTGCAACCAGAGATTCTGCATCTCTAACAAGCTCCTAGGTGATGCTGACACTGCTGGTCCGTGAACCACACTTTGAGGAACAAGTCTCCAGGGGATCCTTTCCAGCAATCCACTGCAGTGGGGTTCGTGGAGCCTCCTAGCCAAACAGAACCTCCAGCCTGACTCCCCAGCCACCCTGAACTACTTTTCTTTTTTCTTTGTTTTAAGATTATTTATTTTTGGCTGTGCTAGGCCTTTGTTGCTGCACACAGACTTCTCTAGTTGCTGCAAGTGGGGCAGCAACTCTCTAGTTGGGGGGTGCACAGGCTTATTGCGGTGGCTTCTCTTGGGGAGCTCAGGCTCTAGGCTCAGTCGTTGTGGCTCATGGGCTCAGCTGTCACATGGCTTGTGGGATCTTCCCAAAGTAGGGATTGAACCCGTGTCCCTTGCATTGGCGGGCAGACTCTCAACCGCTAGACGACCAGGGAAGTCGCGCTTCCTAACTAAGGTGCATGAACTTTCCAAACCCCATTGTCCGATCTGCCCTGCCTGCCTTCCCTTGCAGATGACCTTCCAGGGCCTGGGGTGTCTGAGGAAAGTCAAGGCCACGCCTACTTCACGCTGGGGCTGGGGCTTGGTTCGCTTCCACAAGGAGGGAGAGATCAAGGCTAGCCCTCCCCCCAGCTCCCCGCCCCCCCGAGATGGGGTGGGCACAGTGCTTGAGCAGCCTGCGCACCGGGGTGAGCTTTAAGTCCTGCAGCACTTGGTCCAGGCAGTGGGTCTCACACAGGTCGGTGCGAACCAGATCGTCTTTGAGCTCCAGCACACGGCAGGCCACGCTGTCCAGCAGCCGCCGCAGCAGCCGCCGCTTCTGCGGCTGCACCATCTGGTCGTAGAGGGTGTCGAAGCGGCGCAGCAGCCCCAAGTAATACAGATAGAGCGAGGAGAGCCGGTACTGGAANGGGCGCCCTGAGCCTCAGAGGAGCGGGAGGGGGGCTGAGGAGGGGGCATCCTGAGCCTCAGAGGAGCGGGGTGTGGGCGGCAGGGGGCGCCCTGAGCCTCAGAAGAGCAAGGTGTGGGGACTCCCCTGTGGCGCCTTAAGTCCTGAACTCGAGGTCCCAGAAGATGTGATGCTAGGGAGACTCATGACCCCGAGGTGTAGTTCCGGGAAGGGAGAGACCTTCAGGGAACTGATATGGTGGCCCCAGGGAGACCCTGAGGCTTAGAGAAGCCCAGGGACTGGGGCTCCTGGGGCTGGAGCCCACTGAGGGAGGAACGAGGAGGGTGACGAATGGGCACCTGCCAAGGGAGGGGCCTTTCGGAGCCTGTGGCTGGTCCCTCCAGGCTGGTGGGACACCCAGGGATGCTGCAATGGTCTAGCATGGTGGGCTGGAAGCAGGGGCGAGGGCGAGCTGTAGAGAAGGGTACTGTATGGAGGGACTGTTCTGGAATCAAGAGCCTGAGGGAAACCTGAGCACGGGCAGGAGCGGCCAGGGTGGCTGTGTGAGTGTCCGGGGTCCAGGTGGGGCCGACCCTCAGAAGCCCCTCTCCCACCGGCCTCGTCCCCAGCGGCCCGGCCCAAGGACCAGGGAGGCGCCATGCCCTTTGTTCTCCCCTCCTTCACTCACGCCTCGGACATGGTGCCCAACTCCCCTCTGCCCTTTGGGAGCTGGTCCTGGAATCCACAGAATGTCTGCGGTTCCACCCGGACTCTGCGCCACAATGCCAGAATATCCCAGTTTTAAGAGTTCTGTCCCATTGTCTCAAAGTTCTAAGGCTGTGAGGGAAGGGGTGCAGGTACAGGATTGGGGACGCTTATCTCCGAGGATACCCTGGAGGTGGCATGCCAGAGGTTGTGGGCTCCCTTGTAGTAAGCCTTGGCCAGGGGACGGTGGGGTCAGCAGCAGCTACTTCCCTTGTGAGGACCAAATGAAAGAATGGGCTTTGCTTGACATCACCCTGTAGACCGGGAGGCTCTGGCTGCTAGTCCTAAAGCCATTTGTCCAGCTGTCCTCTCGGCTGGAGACCAGGCCCAGCCTCCCTATGCTCGTGTGTGACTGCACCACAGGGGCAAAGGGTCAGGAGCTGGGCTTGGCAGGCCTGGGTTCACGCAGCTTGTGGAATCTTAGTTCCCCAACCGGGAACTGAACCCAGGGACACAGCAGTGAAAGAGCAGAGTCCTACCCTACCAGGGATGTCCCCATGCTTCCCCCTTGAAGCGAGCACAAACACGCCAGTTCCCCTGAGGTCTGACATCAGTTCACATGGTTCGAGTGAGCTGTACCTGTGTAAAGAATGATGTTGCAAGGAGTAGTGGGTAGGACTCAGTGGTGTTTGGGGGCTCCTTCTGAGCTCTCTGTGGGTTTCCCCATCACTGCTTCAGGCTCACGAGGATATTCTTTGGAAAATTCAAAGCATTTCAGCCTGGCTTGGGTCTGCTGGGGTGAGCTTTTGGCTCAGTGTCGAGTGGGGAATGTCTGAATAAATATATAAGGCAAGGGGCAAAGGACAGGGGAGGAGAGAGAGGCAGAGGATCGGGAGAGGAATCCACGTGTCCCCAGAGCTTCCAAGGACCTTGCCGAAATGCAGGTTCCCATTCAGCACGTTGAGCTAGAGCCCAGGATTCTGCATTTCTAACCTGCATTCCCAGGGTGTTACAGAAGCTGCTGGCCTGTGAATCACACCTAGAGTAGCAAGGAGTGTAAACACAGCGGGAGTGGGGAAGAGCCGAGCTTCCGGGCCAGGTCTCCTGAGCCAGTCTTTTTCCTGCCGTGGGACAAAAGCTTGGATAATTAGTTCTTACCACGTGGCCTCTCCACCGTAGGCTTAACAGCGGAGGAAACAACAGTTCAGCCATCATTACAGCGAGCCTTTTCAATATGTGAACTTGAGTTACAAAGGGAACATAAAGGATTTTGGAATGTTCACTCAGTCCTAGCCAGCCCTTCACTCCATGCCACGGAGGCTGAGTTAAGAGACAAAAGGAGAATGTGGTCATGTGTTATGTAGTGAACCTAGGTGCAGGATGTACAAGTGGTTATGATACTATTTTTGCTTCCCCCCCAAAAAAAAATAAAATGGGGGAAGAAAAGTTAAGAGTCTCAAAAACGTTCTCACCAACTTGTTCTGAAATTAAGGGGAAGAAAACCTTAGGGGAAAATAAAAACATCTTCAAGATCCCAGTAGGTTACTTTTAAGCTGGTTTGGGCCTTTCATTTTTTTATCTTGTAGATCTGTGTAGCCCCTGTTCCCAGCACAGGACAAAAATAATAGTCTTCTAGAAATGGCCTCACAGAACCCCATACCAAAGGGGGGACGCACGTGGAATTTCAGGCCCAGAGAGGGCGTGATGGAAACAGCCAGCGGCAGACTCAGGATTCTAACCCAGACCAGGTCGTCCCTCATCTCACCTAAGAACAAGACTGCTGTACATTTACAAAGAGTCATATGTCACTTGGCCCCACCCAGAACGCAAGTGTTAAGAGGTATGAGGTATGCATAAGTGTTCTTCCATCTTGGGGGCGTGACAAGTAGTGACACCCTGCCCCACACCACACCTCACCTCCACACATCCCTTTTTGAAAGCAACACAGCGCAGGAGAGCAGTGCATCCTTTATTAAGGTTGGGCCCCGGGTCACTTGGAGCTGGTGTACTTGGTCACGGCCTTGGTGCCCTCAGACACGGCGTGCTTGGCCAGCTCCCCAGGCAGCAGCAGACGCACGGCTGTCTGGACCTCCCGGGACGTCAGTGTGGTTCGGCCCGAGTACTGGGCCAGCCGGGCGGCCTCGCCGGCCAGCCGCTCAAACAGATCATTCACGAACGAGTTCATGATGCTCATGGCCTTGGAGGAGATGCCAATGTCGGGGTGCACCTGGGGAAGCAGCAGGAGCAATCTGTTAACAGTGGGGCTCTGCCCGATGCCACAAGCCCCACCCCCATGTTGGGGACCACAAGGCTGCCTCATCACCCTCTTTTCAGAGGCCAGACAGGTTACTACTATAGCCAAGTTAAAAAAAAAGTTTCTCCCAACTGCAAGAGATAAGGAATGCTGCCTCTTTTTTTCCTTTCTTTTTCTATTTAATGATTTGCACGGCGTTTTGTACCATGGATGCCTCACAGTTTATATCACCATCCCTCTCTTCATGGACATTTAGGGGGTGTGCTTTACTTTTTGCTATTACATCGTGTTATAATAAATACATGTCTTTGAACACTTAACACTTGTGCGAGCAAGCTAGGTTATTCCTAGAAGTTCCTAGACGGCTGGTGCACATAACTTGTAGATCGTTAACCAGATTATTTTCCAGAAAGGGCGCACCTGGGACATACTGGAGTGAGGAAACGGATCTGGGGCTGTCCTTTGAGTCCCTGTGGGACCTTACACAAGGCACTTTCCTCTGAGCCTGTTTCCTCTTCTATCACACCAGCTTTTGAACTAGGTGATCTCTAGTAAAACAAACGGGAGGGACCTTATAACAATCCTAACACGTGAGCAGGCAGACACCATTTCTCTGCAAAAAGTGAAAGTAAAGTGAAGTTGTTCAGTCGTGTCCGACTCTTTGTGACCCCATGGACTGTAGACCATAGGATTTTCCAGGCAGGAGTGCTGGAGTGGGTTCCCATTTCCTTCAGGGGATCTTCCTGACTCAGGGTCTTCTGTGCTGTAGGCAGACACTTTACCACCTGAGCCTCCAGGGAAGCCCATTTCTGTGCGAAGTGGGAGGGAAGTGACTGCTGACATACACATCAGGCCAGTGATGGAGATGAACGAACACCCCGGCTCCTGGCCCGGCCGCTCCCTCTCCACATAGCCTCTGGGGGCCACGGATCTGACAGCGGGAAGCCTGAGCCAGAACCTGGTCATCACATCTTCTTCCCTCGAGGTGGCCGGGGCAGTGGCCCCCCGCCTCGACCTGGAGGAACCGCTCAGCAGCTCTCTTCGGGGAGCTCAATCCTGCCCCAACACTCCCTTCACAACTTTGGAGCTGNTGGTCATCACATCTTCTTCCCTCGAGGTGGCCGGGGCAGTGGCCCCCCGCCTCGACCTGGAGGAACCGCTCAGCAGCTCTCTTTGGGGAGCTCAATCCTGCCCCAACACTCCCTTCACAACTTTGGAGCTGAAAAGCTAGGCTAAGCTGCAGGGGGCTCACTGACACCAGCTCCCACCCCACTTTCATCAGGACCCTGGAGTCTTCTCTGCTCCTGCCCTTTGGCCCATCCACGTGGGTGCCGGGCCCACCCCGTGAGAGCGCTCCTGGAGACCCCGGCCGTCCAGTCACTCAGACTGCTTATGGGATGTCAGACCGGAGACAAGGTCCATGTCTGGTGTCTGGTCTCACAGGGGGTGAGACTCAGGCAGGTGAGGGGAGACCCAGGGCAGGCAGCTCGCTGCCAGGCCCAGGTCTGCTGAGCGGGGCAGAGCCTTTGAGGCCCAGTGGCCTGGGGTCCTTCAGACACAGCGGGTGCATGTCCTTTGGTGGCAGTGCGAGTCCCAGGAGCAGACAGTCCTCACAGCTGAGCTGGGAGTCTGGGTTACGGTTGGGGCTTACCTACAGTCAGGGCCGGCCGGGGCTGGGGGACTAGGGTAACCTCCACTGCTGTCAGGTCACGTGACCCAGTCACCCCGCTGAGCCCTTAGTACCTTAGGTTCCTTATCTATAAGGTAGACCAGCCCCTCAGCCCCTCAAAGACGGAGCGCCGTCCACCTGGGGGGCTCCCCCAAGACCGCAGTTCACTGGAGCTACTCCTCGCTTCAGCCACGGCTAACTAGTCCCTCTTGTTTGGACCAGCACATTTGACACCTGATCACCATCAGCCCTGCACTTTCTGGTGGTCTTCCTTTACGTAAACTGTCCCACCTAAGGTCCCACATGACTGTTTTGTCTGCGCCAGAGCCCTGTAGCCTCTGGACCGGGGTGGGAGCATGTTTGAATCACCTCCTGCCCGTCACAGGTGCAGGACAGACACAGAGTGGCCCCCTGGGGCCTCTGAAACGAAGAGCGACCCCACAAGAGGAGCACAGGGGCCACTGAGCAGGGAGTGAACTCCATCCAGGCCCTTTCCAGGCTTTTGCCAGCCCCCACCCCACGCCCATGGTGGCCCCCCATGCTCACCTGCTTAAGCACCTTGTAGATGTACATGGAGTAGGTTTCTTTGCGCCGGCTGCGCCTTCTGGACTTCTTGTCCCCAGGACTCCGGCCCCGCCGGCCCCCAGACTGCTGCAGCTGTCCGTGCTCGGCGCTCATCCTCCTAGTCCTCCCAGCGGCCTCCTCCTACGCCTTGGGCGAGCTTTTAAGAGTTCAGCTGCCCGTCCACCTGGAGGTGCTGGGGGCCAGCACCTGGGTGCAGGGGCGGGGCCAGGCCCAACCCTGTTCAGAACATGCTCTGCGTTAATCCTGAAAGAGCCTAATGGCTCCTTCCTCTCCACCGCCCCCAGGATTCCATCTCTGAATAACCCTCCACCAGCCCCTTTCCCCACCCTTCTGTCCCCCAAAATACTCGTAACACACACGTTAGAGTTCAGGCTGTGCACTCAGAACCCGTGTGCTCGCATGGATGGCTGAGTGCTGGAGAGCATCAAGAGGAACACAAGGGCCCCAGCACCGCGCACCAAGTGCTAGTGTTCTCCACTCAGTCTCACTAGTGTTATTCATTCATTCACTTTGTGACCCCATGGACTGTAGCCCGCTAAGCTCCTCTGTCCATGGAATTCTCCAGGCAAGAACACTGGAGTGGGTCGCCCTTCTCCAGGGCATCTTCCCGACCCAGAGATCAAACCCGGGTCTTCTGCATTGCAGGCAGATTCTTTACCATCAGAGCCACCAGGGAAGCCCCGCTCCCCTTCTCTGAGGGCCTACAGTTTAGCTGGAGAGGTGACTGGTTCGCTGGAAACCATCAAGGAAGGGTGAAAGGGTAAAAAGGGTGTGAAACTGAGTTCGGAAAAAAACGTGGTGAGGTCATCACAGAGCACCAAGCTGAGCTCCCTGTGATATTTGGCAGCTACCTGCTTCACACATGGTCATGTATATATGTCAGCACAACTCTCCCAATCTGCCCCACTCTCCCCTTCCCCCCAGGTCTACACGAATCTCCTCTACCCTTTTGCTCTGTTCCTGCCTGGAACTAGGTTCATTTATACCATTTTTCTAGATTCCATATACATGCATTAAAATATATTTTTCTCTTTCTGACTTCTCTCTATATATATACATGTTTTTAAAGATAGGCTATAGAAACAGACAATTGATTTTAAAAAAGAAGAAACCTCTGGCTTCAGAAAATAAATGGGGATTTGAAGCTGGTCTGGTAGGACATGCGTGCATGCACAGTTGTGCCCGACTCTTTGCGACCCCATGGATCTTGCATTTTCCAGGCAAGAATACTGGATCAGGTTGCCATTTCCTTCTCCAGGGGATCTTCCCCACTCAGGGATCAAACCAGGATCTCTTACATCTCCTGCATTGGCAGGCTGATACTTTACCACTGTGCCACCTGGGAAGCCCCTAGTAGGATGGGTACAATGTAACTGGGCAGAGATTTTAGTTGGGAGGAAAGGGAGAAAGAAATCAGTGGGTGTGGTTTCAGGGAGGCAGAAGATGGAGCGGAACCTGAGCCCAGACAGGTGAAGGCGGCAGGAACCACAGCTAGAAAGGCCTGACAGGGAGGGTTTCGGTGAAGGTGGACTGGAAGAAGCCAGAGTGAGAAGCATGGGGTGATCTCTGTGAACATGGGGCCCCTGTGGAAGTGAGCTGTGAAGGGAAGGGGAAAAAAAGGTGCTATTCTGCAGAGGTGGTCTCACTTTGCACCTAGTGTGACTATTTCAGGTCCTTGAATGCTGTGGTTAAGGAAATCGAGAGCAACGAGATAAGCTCAGGCTGTGGGGAGACGAGGGTTTTCCCAATAAAGAGGTGGGGAGGAGCCAAATGAGCATCACCTGCCATAGGCGCCTGAGCACCCTCCACCTCACCAAGCCCCCACCCCCACAGTTCCCACCATTCAGCTGTGGCTGCACGCCGGAGGTTGGAGGAGCAGGAGGGAGACTCTCGATCCAAAATGAGGCACTGATTTTAGGCACTTGTAGCAATGTGTATTTTGTGGGATTTTTAAAACATTTTTTAAAATGTTGAGGCTAGCCTTTTTTCTAGACAAGCTGACCAGCCTACTGCGTCCCTTCCTCCAGGCCTGGAGACCCCTTCCCCCTGTCCTGGAGACCCCAACAGACTTCAGCGAGAGTTCTTCACACAACCAGGCCCTCCCTTGGCCAAAGTAGCAGCTCTCCGTCTCTGTTCCCATTATCCTCCTAACCAAACCTCTGGACACTCAGGACAGACTGATGAGCCATTTTTCTCTGGGCCCCTGCCTTGAGGCACAAAGCAACCAGGCCAAGCCCCTGGGGGTCAGAGGGCGGAGTCGGAGTGGAATGCCTCACTCCAGCCTTGGAATCTAGGGCTCAGCTGCAGGCACTCACCTGATAGCCTGTTCCCTCTGCCCAGGGCAGCTCTGGGACTCCACTGCCATCTGAGAAGACCCTACTCACCTTTCAAGTTAGAGCACCGATCCCAGCTTTCTGGGCAGCCACTCACGAGAAACTTCCTCCCTTTTAAGGTCTCCTGTGTAGCCTACATCTAAGTTACAAGTTAAAGGGTACTGATGAACGCCCTTTCTGTGTTATTGGCTTTTCCAGTGGACCGCCAGCTCCTCTGGGGGTTTAGACACCATCAGGGACTTTTTTTGTGTTTTACCGTCTTAGAAACCATGGCTGTGCATGTTTCCCCACTGGGGGAAACAGGGATGGTTGCTGAGATATCAGAGGTGAAGGTAGGCAGGAAGCCTGGTGGCACAAAGGCTGGATGTGCTATTAAAGTTAGGACAGGCTAAGCAAAGCCCTGGCATGGAAGTATTGATAAAATGGATGCAGCACTAATGAAAATTAAGGCTGTGGACAGGTTAACATCACAAAACTTCTTTTATCCCACCAGGAATACAGCAGCAGCAGCACTGGGGAACTCTCAGCAGTGTTAATTCCTGGTCTCACCTAGACCTACTGAACCAGAAACTCCAAGGCGAGACCCAGCAGTCTGTGACCCAATGAGCCTTCAGCTGATTCTGACGCACGTTAATGTTTGAACCACTGGCCTAAGTAAAGGCATGAGTTCAAATCAGAAGGGAAGGGAGTTCTTCAAGTGCCCACAGACAGTCCTCAGTTTGCACGCAGCCCATGCTGAGGGCAGGTGAATGGTGGCACCACAGGGAGGAGCAGGAAAGGACCCAGAGACCCAAGGAGGAAGGCGGGGACCATGGCTTCTTCTTTCTTTATTGGACGCTTTGTAGATGTCACGCAGGTCTAAAAGTTACATCGTTAAATAGTTATTTAAAAACCGACCAGGATTAAGGCCCTGGTCCAGAGCTCCAAACCAGAAGCAGAAAGGAATGGGGGTGGTGGGCTGGGGGGGTATTCCTCCAACATCACCAAAACCCAGAGAACGAGGATCCTAAGCTTTTTCACAGGCCAACCCGGGGCATGGGCCCGCGGGCTGACCCTCGGAGGCCTCTGGCTGCATCACTATCAGGTCAGAACCAGCGAGGAGCTGGCGGGAACAGCCAGCCGAGTCCAGACATGGACACAGTAGCTGGAAGGACAGGAGACGACAGGTCCTGTCCAGCTGTAGATAGGATCACAGAGTGCAGCTAAGGCAGGTGGGGGTAGGGGCTGGGGAGCAGTATTGCAGCAATGCAGGATGTGGCCCCAGGGGCCTGGCCCAGCCAGCCCGGCCGGCAAGGGTTCACACGTTGTGGGTCCGCCTGGTGGGCTGGGGCTCCTCGCCCACCAGCTTGGACTTGAGGTGCTCCTTGTAGGCGAGGATGTCTCCAGGCCACTTGGTGATTGTCTGCTTCTCACAGACCCAGATTTCCTGTGCAACCTGGAGAGCAAACCCCAGACTTAGTCACCCTGGCCAGCGCCCTTCCCACCCCAGCCCAGACTATTCCCGGCAGAGTCTGAGGAAAAACCCTGTAAGCTCCCACTGGCCCACATCCAGCTCCGTTTCACCTCCTCAGCGTTCCTGAGGATGGTCTAATCTAGACACCATACCCAACAGGGGGTGGGGCCTTCCAAGCTGGAACCCGCTGGTCACCCCAACTGCCAGCTCCCCAGCAGGACCCAGACCTGTTCAGGGCTTCACTCTCGGCTCCCTGCGTTCCACCCCATCTTTCTCACAGCTGCAGAGAAATGACCAGCAGCTTTCTCCCCAGTGACAAGCAGGAGCCCTCTGTCTAATCCAGAGCCTCCTTAGTACAATACTATTCCCAGGCTGAAGAATCCTGGAAACAATAGCAAAAGCACCCTGTTCGCTAGTCAACTCTCTCCCTGATATTGGCCAACAATGCCAAGTAGGCTAACGGCCCCAAAGAGCTAATGAAGAATGAGAGTATTTCTGCCAAGGCTAAGTTTCTCAGAGAATCTAAGATCTGGTCCTCTCCACCCTATGTCCTGCGCCCTTTTCCCAAATACGGTAACGTGGATTCAGTGTGCCCCACGTGCCATGGCGGGGGGGTTCTACCCCAAGCCGCGTCCTGGCTGGGAGTCTCACCTGCTGGATGAGTCTGAAGTCGTGGCTGACCAGCATCATACCGCCCTCAAAGTCATTGATGGCATCTGCCAGGGCGTCGATGGTCTCAATGTCCAGGTGGTTGGTGGGCTCGTCCAGGAAGAGCATGTGGGGGTTCTGCCAGGCCAGCCAGGCCAGACACACTCGGCACTTCTGCCCATCAGACAGGTTCCGGATTGGGCTCACCTGCGTGGAGCCACGTCATTTACGAGGTCTGAGCTTGCCCTCACCACGCATCAGGACTCACCTCTCCCCATAGCTTCTCTGTTATCACACAGAGAGCAGGGCTCAGGAAGACCCAAGATCACACAGTAAGACAGTGGCACCCTGGCAGTCCCTCAAGGGCCAAAAGGGACACACCTGGAAGTCTGAAGCCCTGCCTCGGCACAGAGTCTTCACGCAGTGGAGCCGTCAGGGGATCTGAGTCTGGATCAGAGGACCCTGTGTTCTAGGTCTCAATTTCCCTTGCTTTTAACACCATGGCCCATCCTGCTAGTCTCGGGGCAAGAGCATGTCATAGACCAGCACACGACCCCCCACCCTCCCTTGAGACTTCAGAGCTCCAATCTGTAACCACCTAGAGCAGAGGGAAAAACAGACACCCAGCCCATGTCTCCCAGTTGCCTGGGGTCCTCCCACCCCAATCCACTGACCTGCTGTTTCCCAGTGAGACCGTATCGCCCAATGATTTTCCGCATCTCCTCCTTCTCCTTGATCTCGGGGTAGCATTTCATCATGTACTCCAAAGGCGAAAGGTCTAAGTCTAGCTGCTCTTGTAAATGCTACAGGGGGAAAAAAAGAACCCAGGTGTGCCTGGCATCTTTAAAGGCAGCCTGCTGGGGTACCTGCCACGTACCGTCTCTCTACCTCTCCCCAGGCAGCTGTTCAAGACTGCAGAAGCACCCAGGAGCTGACCTGGGCACACGCAGCCCTGCTCTCACACCCTGGGCAACTCCCCGCTCCCCGCCAGGACTATACCTGATGATAACGCCCTATCTTGACATGAGAGTGTTTTCGGATCATTCCGTCTGTGGGCAGTAGCTATAGGAAGATTAAAAAAAAAAAAAANTGCAGTACGGGTCACTGAAACCTAGGACGTGGTGGGTGCCTCAGTCCCAGCCCGCCCCAGAGCCCCAGACCCGGCTGCCCCTGGGACCCCAGACCCAGCTGCCCGCTGCTCACCGTTGGGGTCTTTGGCCAGCAGGTTCTTGGCGCGCACGACAGAGACTTTCAGGGCATAGGTGGGGGCCTGCAGTGGGGGCAGCGATGGTCTCTGGGGCTCAGTGTGGGCCTGAGATGGCTGGCCCTGCACCCCTCCACCCCGAGCCTCTGCCCACAAGCACTGCGAGGGGCAGCATCTGCCCAGCGGGTGGCAGCCTCACCTTGGCCTTCTTCACACGCTCCACAGCTGCTGCGTGCTCCTCGGGGCTGGTGCCGAACACCTGCGGGCCGGCAGGTGTGAGGCCCAGGTGCCCCTGAAGCAGGACAGTTACCATCCCGGGGGCTTCACGGGGTTGGGGGAGCGCACACAGCAGGAAGAAAGGGGTCTGTCCGCCTGCTGGTTTGTCCTTTCTACCTCTCTCTGTGTGTCCGTCCTTCTGTGTAAGTCCTACATCTGTCCACCTGTCTTTTCCGTTGTTCTTTGGAGCTGTGTCCATCTGTGTGTTCTTCTGCTTGGATGTATCTGTCTGTCCACCTTTCTGGGCATGCCTGTCAGCCTATGTGTGTCTGCCTGCGCGCCTGTGCGTGTATGTACATGGGGCAACTCTGTGTGTCGTTGAGACACAGTGACACAAGCAGGTGGGGAAAGTGTCTCAGCCACCACCAGAGACGTGGGGCCAGGCCAGCCGAGTGGGCGGGGCCGGGGTCACCTGCTGCAGGTAGCTCAGCAGGGCCTCCTCGTCGTCCACCTGGTCGGGGCCCATGGTGCCTGCGCGGTGAAGGACCGTGTATAGAGCCTCCTCGTAGAGCATGTCCACCTGCAGGTGGGGGCATGGGCCCTGAGTGCCGACCGCAGGGGCTCTTGGCTCCTCGGAAGCACCCTCTCTGCCCAGCTCCCAGCCGCTCCTCTCACTGGCAGAGCCTAGTCTCTGCCTCTGCGCCTTTGCACCTTTGGGGCCTCCACCAGGGTCCCTCCCCACCCCTGACCTCTGCTCAC
>SJYV01034348.1:2392697-2444390 GCA_006410875.1 Neotragus pygmaeus | reverse complement strand
CCGCGCCCTCCGCGGCTGGGAGGTCTGGTCCCCCCGCCCCTATGCAGTGCGCACCGCCTCCCGCTCCGAGGCCCAGCTCCTCCAAGCGGGGGAGGAGCCGTCTCCCCGGTGCCGACGGCGCGTCTAGGCGACCTCCCGGTTCCCCGGGCTAGCGACGACCGCGGTCCGCCGGCGGGCAGCCGGCCTGGGCTTCGACGGCCGGGCAGGAGTCCGCGGCACTCACCGTGGGCCGGGCGGCAAAGGCGCGGGGAAGCGGCTCCTGCGGGCGCTGCACTCGGCGCCGGCTCCGGGGTCGCTACAGCGGCGCGACCGCTCGCAGCCGCCAGCGCCGACGACTGAGCGCCAGGGGCCCCGCGCCCGGGCTGCAGGGGCCGGGGGCGGGGCTGAGCCTGCTCGCCCCGCCCCGCCCCTGCCTCCCTCACGCCCCTCTCCGCCGGCGCCGGCACCGCTAGGGGCGCACGGCGAGGATCCACGTGCCCCTAGTGCCTGGCCCACGGCTCCTAAGGGGAGGGGGCTCGGGACTGCCAATCAATCCACACGTGGGTAATGAGCCGGAGCAGACCCGCCCTGCATCACGACCCCTTCTTGGGGACCCCACGGCAGACAAGAGTCGCCGAAACAGAACAGGATATGCCCGGGCCCGNTGCCTGGCCCACGGCTCCTAAGGGGAGGGGGCTCGGGACTGCCAATCAATCCACACGTGGGTAATGAGCCGGAGCAGACCCGCCCTGCATCACGACCCCTTCTTGGGGACCCCACGGCAGACAAGAGTCGCCGAAACAGAACAGGATATGCCCGGGCCCGCAGCGCAGACTTTTCTGGAAGGGTTGTGTGGTCATCTCCAAAGTCGCCCTCCCAGCCAGCAGTGTCCCCACCAACCTGGAGCGGGCCTGGGCCTGGGGACTCCGCCTGCGCGGTCCCAACCGCTCTTCTCAGAGGGGCCAACACGCACCCCGGGGTGTGTGTACTGTGCTGCAGGCGTCAACAACGCCCGCAACAATCCTTGCCACCGAAAGGGCGACGACTCCACGGCCCACGTCTAGCCACCTGCCAGGTTACCCCGACGGGTGAAAGCCCTCTTGTGCTGTTCCCAGCCCATCTTTGGCGCCCCTCCACCATGCCATGGTCACCTGGGGAGCCTGTAAAAATGGCTTGCTGAGCCCACCGGGGCCTGCTGACTCCCAGAGCTGGGGCTGGGCCTCGCTATCTGAGGCTTCTCCCACCCCAGCTGAGCACCCTGCGGGCTGCTCAGATGCTTGGGCTCTCTGGGTCCCCTTCCTGCCTTTAGTAGACCTTGCTGGACCCTCAGAGCACCTTGTACTTGGGGGATCAGACTGTGGTTTGGAGAAGTTTTCACTCCAAAGGACCTCGTCTCTAGTGGAGGGACTCTAGGCTGGCTGGGGATCAGACAGACCTGGAACCCACTTTCGCTCAGGCCCAGAATCAAAGAACAGTTGGCTCTGGCAGGCCAGGGCTGAGCTGAGCGGAGGAGACCCTGGAGGAGCAGGGTTCAGCACAGAGCTGCATGCAGGGGAGGCAGCTGTGATTTCCCTATTCCTTGGTCTAGAGGGGACCAGATGCACCCCTCTCACCCCAGGAGGGGGCGGACACTGCTCTGAGAGGGCCACCACTTGTCTTAGCTTCTAGACTCAGACTCACGTCTGAGCCGCCTGTACCTATCTGTGCAGGATGAGACACGGAACCACCTGGGTTGGGGAAAACAGCCCTGCAGGGAGAGGGGCAGCCCTGAGGGTGTGTCCTGCTGCTGGAGCCTCTAGTCCCCGGTCCTGCTTCCATCTTGACCCAGCACAGCTGGGCAGAGCGGGTGGGGGAGCTTGGGAAATGCACAGCAGCTTTGCACAGATGAATCAGATGAGCAGGGGAGGGGGCTGGACCCCACACAACCCCTCCTCCTACAGGGGATAGGAATGGGGTCGGGGCAACTAATGTCCTCCCCTGAGGATCTGGCAGGTCCTGAGCCAGGATCTTGTAGCTGATGGCCACCCCCCCCTCCACCCCTGCAGTCTTGCGTCAGGTTCTTCCAACCTGTTGGAACAAACACGGCTTGGTTGCCATGGTGATCATAATGGCTTTGGGGTGAAGAGATGAGACTCTGCAGCTGCTGTAAACAGGAAGTAAGGAGGGGCAGCTGCCAAGGGAGGGGGCCCTTGCTTGAACCCCCATCCTGTGCCCAAGGGGAGCCAAGCGGTTGGGGGCCAGCGCCGCCCTGAAGATGCACCAGCCCCCAAGACTAGCACCACAGAGGGCCCCTGGAGACCTCACACTCTCTTTTGCAGGTGGGGAAACTGAGGCCCAGAGAGGGGAAAGGGATTGTCCAGGCAACAGGCTGGGTACCAAGCCCAACAGGGCCTCAGTTTCCCCACCTGCTGACATTTCCTGGGGACGGAGTGATGGTCCCCTTGGTGCCAGCCCCTTCAGTGTCTCCTGACTTGTCCTGAGGCTGAAGTCAGGCCCTCCCGGGTCATAGTCCGCCCTTCTGCCCTCCTCCGGCACCTTGGGCCTTTGCTTTCCTCATTTGTCAAACAGAAATAGCAGCAGAGGAGCCCAGCTCTCAGCAGGGGCCGAGGGCCGTCCTAGAGAGGAGGAGCAAGTGCTGTTTGAGTCAGTGGCAGCGCCTCCACTCCAGGGGAAAGGAAGTGGGGGCCGTCACCGGGGTCCCTCCAGGGGCCTCGGGAGGGGCTCTTTCCTTTGGGGACTGCTTTGGCCTCAGCAGGTTGGAAGTGTAAGCTCATCCTCGCGTGACCCCACAGCAGGCAGAGGGCAGGGAGGGCACCCCTGGCCCCAGACCTCAGGCTGAAGGATCTACCTGGCCCCAGACCCCCAACAGCACTCTGAGCTCGAGGCACAGTGAGAGGGCAGCTCAGGGCATGCAGGGGCGTCAGGGCGCAAGACACCCTGCCTGAGGGGGTCAGGGCTTGGTGGGGCCTCTGGAGAAGTGGGTCTACCCTCAGGGCTTGGGCTGGACAGGGTCTGGCAGGCAGCAGGAAGGGCTTTCCCTCCTTAGGGCCAGGAGAAAAGCACCCGGCTTTGGGTCGCCACTCTGATGGCTGCTGATGGGCAGGGACAGGGGGCCACAGAGGTGAGGGGCATCCTGTGAGGCCAGGGCACCACCATCATTAAAAAGAGGTACTGATTTGGTTGCACCAGGTCTTAGTTGGCACATGCGGGATCTTCCATCTTCCTTGCGCCACGTGGAATCTTTAAGTGTGGCATGCAAACTCTCAGTTGTGGCAAGTGGGATGATCTGGTTTCCTGACCAGGGATCAAATCCAGGCTCCCTGCAAGGAGAGCTGGCAGTCTTGGCCACAGGAAGTCCCCTGCCATAGGTTTAATAAGGCATGACTCCCACCCTCTGGGGTCAGCCCCTGAACTGCAGGCACAGCTCCTAGCACTCTGACCCCACCAGTGGAAGGACTGTGGCAGCAAAGCGGGGAGGGCGGCGGACCCCAGGGAACCTCTGGGCACATGGCCAAGGGGTTCAGCCAGGGTCCCTGCCTGCCTGGGGCTGGAGGACCCTGAGGGACTGCAGGAATCTGGCCTGGGTGCTGGTTCTGCCAGCAGAGGAGGAGGCTCCAGGTGGGCAAGCGTCTGGCCCAGGTGTGGCCCATGGCCTGGGGCACTTAGCAGAAGCCCGTAGTGTGTATGTGGGGGGAGAGGGGGTCCTGCACCTGTGCAGGTGGGGAATGTACAGGGCTGGGGCGATGGGGCCTCAGGCCTGAGGTTTCCACGGGGCTGCAGGGGCAGAAAGCAGCCCCCTAGTCAGGACGTGCAGTGTCCGTGAGGCTGGGCTGATGGGCTGCAGGCTGGGAGCGGGCCGGGTGCCTGCTCCTCTGAACACAGCCCTCTGCACGCAGGAGGCTGAGGCACTCATACTGGCTCTGGGGCCCCTGGTTTTCCCCTCAGGCAAGAAAGACCACCTTGGGACAGGTCACCTGTAAGAGGCCCGGGGAGGAAGGACCCAGGCCTAGGCACTGCGACTATTTTTTGCTGCTCCCTTATTACTTTCTAAGTGTGTTCATCGGTCAGTCGTGTCCAACTCTTTGCGACCCCACGGACTGTAGCCCGCCAGTTTCCTCTGTTCCAGAATTCTCCAGGCAAGAACACTGGAGTGGGCAGCCATACCCTTCTCCAGGGGATCTTCCCGACCAAGGGATTGAACCTGGGTCTCCCACATTGCAGGCAGATTCTTTACCATCTGAACCACCCACTTTCCCAACTGATGCCTGAGATTTCGGGCCNAGGCAAGAACACTGGAGTGGGCAGCCATACCCTTCTCCAGGGGATCTTCCCGACCAAGGGATTGAACCTGGGTCTCCCACATTGCAGGCAGATTCTTTACCATCTGAACCACCCACTTTCCCAACTGATGCCTGAGATTTCGGGCCAGGTGGCAAATCCCATGTGTCTGAGAACTTGGGTTGGAGGAGGTCCAGTGCTCCCGCCCCTCTGCCCGGCCCACAGCCTCCGCAGACGGGACCACGGTGGTCTGGAGGCCTCCAGATGAACCTCCTGAATCGCTGGGGCAGGATGCCCCCAGACTCAGCGCCAGTGTCACCTGGGGACAGACCTGGACCAGCACTCCTTGGGCCTCTCCCTGCTGGAGCTGGCTGAGACCGGTTCGAGCCAGCCCAAATCAATGTTCAGGCCCTCCAACTTGGCAACTTGTCGTCATGGCAACCCCAAGCGGGAGGCAGGGCCTGGTGCATGGTGGGAGGGCCTTGGGCCGCTGGGTCAGGCACAGGGCGCGGTGCTGGCTAGGCAAGGAGAGTCCAGGGAGGTCAGGGGGCCCCAAGAACTGAGAGCCCAGCCAGAAGCCACGGGCGCTCCACACACAGGGGTTTCTGGGGTAGCGGTGTCCAGCCTGTCGGGTGGTCAAGTTCTCCTGGAAGCCCCGACGTGGGTTCCTTGCTCGGCAGCTATGTAACAGGCTGCCCTGAGCCTGTCCTAGACACGCTGAGGACTCATGCNAGTCCAGGGAGGTCAGGGGGCCCCAAGAACTGAGAGCCCAGCTAGAAGCCACGGGCGCTCCACACACAGGGGTTCCTGGGGTAGCGGTGTCCAGCCTGTCGGGTGGTCAAGTTCTCCTGGAAGCCCCGACGTGGGTTCCTTGCTCGGCAGCTATGTAACAGGCTGCCCTGAGCCTGTCCTAGACACGCTGAGGACTCATGCGTGCCTTAGCACCCTGGGATGGCGTTCCGGCTCCCTGGGGAGGGCCACCCTGGTGGTGGGAACAGCCCCATGTGGGGGGTACCTGCTCCAGCAGGTGAGACTTGGGGGACAGGGCCAGGGGTCAGCACCGGACGCGGGCCGCCTAGGCTGCTGGCGCTCTGACCTCGAGGTACACACTCGACCTGGGCTCTAGGGAATGTAACCCCTCGACACCTGCAGGTCTCTGTGCCTCTGACGCTGGAGGCCGAAGGAGGAGGGACCTTCCAGCCTGGCTCCTTGGGGCAGGGTGGCAGGAAAGGACTCTAGCAGGCGGCAGTTATCGGAAATGTTTTAATCAGAGGATTTTAGATACAGCCCACAGTTCCTTACAGGTTATGAGGCACCTCATGCTGGGGACACACGCTCTTTCCTTACAGTAGAGACAGGGAGGTCACATTTCATAGTTCTTGTTACAAGATTCACATCTTTGTTAAGCCAAGGACTGTGGCATAAAAGGACATTTCATTAGCCAAAAGTCACGACAATTTGCTAGAAACACTGATTACCTTAGAATGCTTTAAGTAGAAAATAGACTGAATTTCCGTTATGTATTAACCATATACACGAGTAACTATTACGAAGAATAGTTCAGTCATTACAAAATAAAAGACATTCTGTGAGAAGTTACAGATACACAGCTCGTGGACCCCCAAAGGCCCTCTGTGCCTACGTATGGGTGTCAGCAGCTCATGCAAGTCCAGCCCAGCTAGAGGGCATGCCACGCAGGCCTTGGAGCCATGGCCCCCAGCTTCCATCACGATCCTGTCGCTGGGCGGTGGGTCCCCAAGTGGAGTTTGGCCCTGCCTGGCTTCCTGACAGGTCAGGGTGATCAGTCCTCCTCGGGCTCCTGGAGCATCCATCACCTGCCCTCAGACTGTGGGTGGAGCCACAGGCACCAGTCTGCCAGTGAGGGAGAGGGTCCACAGGGTGGGAGGGCAGCCCGATCCGGGCCTCGGCGGGACCTGGGGGCAGGTCCCTGCCTCTGTGGTTCCATAGTGCAGGACCCGGGCCCAAGATCGCCTGCCTCATCCGGTCTCCATCTTCGGGACCCCTGAGCGGGCGGACGTGCTCCCGACAGCATCCCAGAGCTTCCAGAGGGGCGGCCTCAGGTGCAGATGCTTCCACAGCAGGGAGGGGCCTGTGGGGCAGCAGCCTGCTGCCAGGGCTGCCTGCGCTCGCGGGGCAGGGGCGGGGATTGTGGGGCTCCACTCACCACGCAGACCTCACTGCAGTCTGGGCCCCATTGCCTGGCCCGGCGGCCTTCAGCCACACATTGGCCCTGGCGGGGGAGCCGCCTGGACCACGGTCCTCCCGCCTGCCCGGCCTGGGTCAGCGTCTCCTGCTCCTGACGCCTGGGCCTGTGAGCTTGACAAGCGTCTGGATGCCAGTTCCGGCCTGACCAGACCTGACCCTCCGGCGCCCACAGCCCCGAGCCCGGCATGGCGGGGAGAGAACGCCCAGCACTGTTAACAGAGGACGGGCTGGGGGCACACGGAGGCCACCTCCTCACTTTTAATGATGATAATGCAACGAACACCTTTATATAAACAGTTTATTTACTCTAAACAGCAACACAGACAAACGCCATATAAACACAAAGGAAGTGATGCGGAAACGCGACGCTGGCTGGCTGGCTGGCTGGGCGCTGGGGCGCTGGGGGCGGGCGGCTCTGCTTTCTGGTGTCGTGCGGCCAGCGGGAGGCTAAGTGCAGCTCTGGGCGGCGTGGAGCATGCCTGCGTCCGCGAGCGAAGGGAACGCGCTCCTCGGGACTCATCCAAGTATAAAAGTTTATAATTTTACAGCAGTTGAAATACTGACATCAATATTAAAATAAAAGCAAGTTTTACATAACAATCAAAAATACAAAAGACTGAAGGAAGAGACCCTGTATGAAAAAAACTGGGCGATTCAGAGTCGAGACTGTACCAGTGGTGGAAATGGAAAATGGTGCCCGCCCAGCCTCCCCAAGTGACAGTAATTGTAGAGCAACGTTCGATTTGCAAAAATGTTGTAAACAAGTTCTTGCCAACAATCCCTTCCCTTTACGATGCCACAGGTCGCTGCTCATCAGGGAGCAAACTTCTTGGCTTGTGCTCGAACCCTTTTCTCATATTCCACTCTGCTTTGGCAGTGGATCGCGTAGGCCTCTGCTTGAGCTGGGTCTTGGATATTTGGTTCGTTTAGAAGTTCCTGTATTCCCAATAAGATCTGCTTGATGGTGATGGCTGGCCGCCAGTCCTCGTCCTCCTCCCGGATGGACAGGCACACCGTGCCCGAGGGGTACATGTTTGGGTGGAACAGCAGCGGTTCAAACTTGCATTTTGGCGGTGAGGATGGGTAATCGTCTTTGAACAGCATCCGTAGTTTAAACAAGCCTCCTTCCCACGGGGTCCCCTTCTTCCCAGGAATGGCGCACTCCCAATTCATGAGGTTCATCGTGCCGTCAGGGTTCTTTGTTGGGGCGTCCAGGAAACCAAACGGGTGGTCTTTTCTCCGAGCTTTCCTCTCCTGGGCGAGTCTGCTGAGGGCGATCCCGACATGTTCGCGTCCCTCGGGCGGCCCGGCCCGCCGAGCCAGGCGTACTAGGCGGCGGCGGCTGCGCTCCCTTGTCTCGGGACTTCCTTCTGGAGCCCGCTCCGCGTACTCATGTTTAAAATAGAACTCTCTTTGTAATCCCCAAACTTCTATGCTTCAAGTCTTCTCAGTTTAAAAAAATCATCGTCTACTCAACCGTTCATACCTTCATAACTCAGAATCATTAGGATCTTCCCTTTCCCTCATCGTCCATATCTAATCCATAAGGAAGTTATGCAAGCTCTGCTTCAAGCCACGTCCTAAATTCCACTCTCTATCACCATATCTAGCACTACCACTTTGGATGCTGTCCAAGCCATCATCATTCCTTACCTGTTCAATGGCTAAACCTTTCGTTTGTTCTAATTTTGCTACTATCCCCCCTGCGCTTCATATCAGTTCAGTTCAGTTGCTCAGTCGTGTCCGTCTCTTTGCGACCCCATGAATCGCAGCACGCCAGGCCTCCTTGTTCATTACCATCTCTCGGAGTTCACTCAGACTCACGTCCATCAAGTCCGTGATGCCATCCAGCCATCTCATCCTCGGTCCTCCCCTTCTCCTCCTGCCCCCAATAACTCCCAGCATCAGTCTTTTCCAGTGAGTCAACTCTTCACATGAGGTGGCCAAAGTACTGGAGTTTCAGCTTTAGCATCAGTCCTTGCAAAGAACACCCAGAACTGATCTCCTTCAGAATGGACTGGTTGGATCTCCTTGCAGTCCAAGGAACTCTCAAGAGTCTTCTCCAACACCACAGTTCAAAAGTATCAATTCTTCGTCACTTAGCCTTCTTCACAGTCCAACTCTCACATCCATACATGACCACAGGAAAAACCATAGCCTTGACTAGATGGACCTTAGTCGGCAAAGTAATGTCTCTGCTTTTGAATATGCTATCTAGGTTGGTTATTACTTTTCTTCCAAGGAGTAAGCGTCTTCTAATTTCATGGCTGCAGTCACCATCNCAAGCATAGCTTGTCTGTACTTCCCTACCCTTTCTTTCCTCACCCCTCAGCTCCCTGCAATCTGACTTCTGTCCCCTAATTCCTTGAAACTTCTCTGCCATGACTTTCTTCCTAATTGCCGAACCCAGTGGACATTTTCTTTCTTGTCTCTATTGCGTGAATCCTCCATAGCCTTTTTATCCTATCGACCATGACTTTTGCCTTGAAACTCTTGCTTTGGTGTCCAAAATGCCAGCATTTTGGGTTCTCTATATCATTTTTCATCACCTCCTTTACTGGCATCCTTTCCCTTTAAATTTCAGTACTCCTCAGACAGAATTCCCATCTCAGTCCCCCTCTTATCACTACTCTTTCCTTAGTGGTGTCCTTTACTGCAATGACTTTAACTATCACCACTGTGTTGGTACCTCCTCTGTTCTGCTCTTTAGCACAGACCCCAGTCCTGGGCTCTGGGAGGTATAGCCTGCAGTCTCTGGGCACTTCCTTCTGCATCCCAGTGGCAAAATACTTCTAGCAAGTCTGTTCTTATCTTTCTGCCGTTCTTTCTCATGTCTAACTGGCTACAAAGGTCCTTGAATATGTCGAGCCTTTCAATTGTTTCTTTCAACGATCTGAACACGGCACAGTGCCTAGCACTTAGTAACTGGTTTATGGTAACGGTCTTTTGAGTAAGTAATGGATGTGTTTGTTCTCTTTTCCCCACTAGGATAAGTAGGATTTGTCTACTCATGTTTATTATTTTGTTAATATAAACGGTTTATTTACTCTAAACAGCAACACAGACAAACGCCATATAAACACAAAGGAAGTAGTGCGGAGACGCTGGCTGGCTGGCTGGGGCGCCGGGGCTCTGGGGGCGCGCGGCCAGCGGGAGGCTAAGTGCAGCTCTGGGCGGCGTGGAGCAAGCCTGCGTCCGCGAGCGAAGGGAACACGCTCCTCGGGACTCATCCAAGTATAAAAGTTTATAATTTTACAGCAGTTGAAATACTGACATCAATATTAAAATAAAAGCAAGTTTTACATAACANGCGTCCGCGAGCGAAGGGAACGCGCTCCTCGGGACTCATCCAAGTATAAAAGTTTATAATTTTACAGCAGTTGAAATACTGACATCAATATTAAAATAAAAGCAAGTTTTACATAACAATCAAAAATACAAAAGACTGAAGGAAGAGACCCTGTATGAAAAAAACTGGGCGATTCAGAGTCGAGACTGTACCAGTGGTGGAAATGGAAAATGGTGCCCGCCCAGCCTCCCCAAGTGACAGTAATTGTAGAGCAACGTTAGATTTGCAAAAATGTTGTAAACAAGTTCTTGCCAAACCAATCCCTTCCTTTCACGATGCCGCAGGTCGCTGCTTATGAGGGAGCAAACTTCTTGGCTTGTGCTCGAACCCTTTTCTCATACTCCACTCTGTTTTGGCTGAGGAGGTCAAGAGAGAGACACGTCAGAAGGTGCAGCTGCCGCCAAGCTGCAACGGGAGCCTGCGGCAGCCCGCGGGCTCACCAGTCAGCAGGGAGCAGCAGCTCCCCCATCTCTGAGGCAGCCTCCACCACCCTGGTCAGTGGAGGAGACAGAGCGCCCTCAAAACCAGACAAGCCCTGGGGGTCTGCCCCTGGCTCTCAGCGCTGCATGTGGGAAGCTTACGGTGGGGGCTCCAGGGTGAGAACTGCCACTGATGAAAGGGGCGCGGTGCCCCAGCGGGGAGACGACGCTCACAATTGAAGCTCGTTGGGGATGCGCACACAGGTGTGTGACAGAAAGGAAGCCAGGGCCGCCCAAGCTGTGCTCTCAACAAGCATGGCCCCTCAGTGTGCCGACCCCAGCCTGAGGCCCAGTGGTCACCTCCAGCCAGGCATGGGGTGGCAGAAGCTGCCCCGCTGAGCCCCGGCGCCCTGCCTGCACCGTCCCTAGGGAATGGCTGCAGCACCTGCAGCGGGAGAGCTCGAGCCACCCTTCGAGCCGAGAGCGAGGCAGAGCGACCANCCCAGTGGTCACCTCCAGCCAGGCATGGGGTGGCAGAAGCTGCCCCGCTGAGCCCCGGCGCCCTGCCTGCACCGTCCCTAGGGAATGGCTGCAGCACCTGCAGCGGGAGAGCTCGAGCCACCCTTCGAGCCGAGAGCGAGGCAGAGCGACCAGAGCCTGCAGCAGACTGAGTGCGCCCCAGGGGACGCAGGCATGCAGGCCAGCACCGGCCACACCACCCGGAGACCTCAGGCGCGGACGCCCCGGAGTGGTGTCCACACAGCACCCGGCTGCACACCGCCACCAACACGGAAACCCAGGAAAACCGGCCTGAGGCACTGCTCCCCAAGCTCACGGGTACAGGAGACTCTCTGACTTCGTGGGCCACGCTCCGGTTGCAGGGATCAGCTAGGGTGCGTATCCACTGGCCTTACCTTCTAAGGGTGCAGAACCCAGCACCCAACTTGGGGTCAGGCAGAAGTCACTGTACACCCAACCCAGTAGTCAGAACATGCTCGCTAGAACCATGAGTGATGCTCCCAACAGGGGCCCAAGGAGGCAGGGGGACTGAAGGCTGGAGGTGAGAAGGCCGGGGGCTCAGGGACCGGACCTCTGCCCTGCTTGGGGGGCACTGTGCTGCCCTTGGCCAGTACTGGGCCCCGCCCAGGGACCCGAGCCATTCTGGGGAAGTAACTTGGTGCTTCTCTCAGGAGACTCGGGCAGCTGGGGTGCTGGCCGCTCAGCAGGGCCTGAGGACAGCCCCAGCCTCGGCTTCGCCCCCTCCCCATGCTCTCCAGGAAGGACAGGCCCTGGGTGCCAGGCCATCACGGCACTGGGGCTCCCTTCCCCAGCCCCCTCAGGGAAGGGTGGGGCCGGGGTGTCGGAGCCCCCAGCCTGGCTGAAGGCCCCGCCCAGGCCAGCCTGGGAAGGACCAGAGCGCCAGGTGGTAACGGCTGCTTCCTGACTCCATCACCCCAGCCTCCTCCCTCAGCGACGACCCTGGACACAGGCCCCGAGGGACACGCAGCAAAAGGCTGGGCTTGAAGCAGACGCCTGACTTCGTACCCTACTGCCGCCCCCACCCCCTGGAAAGGCACCAAGCCCCGGTGGGACAGGGAAAAGNAGCCTTCTTCACAGTCCAACTCTCACATCCATACATGACCACAGGAAAAACCATAGCCTTGACTAGATGGACCTTAGTCAGCAAAGTAATGTCTCTGCTTTTGAATATGCTATCTAGGTTGGTTATTACTTTTCTTCCAAGGAGTAAGCGTCTTCTAATTTCATGGCTGCAGTCACCATCTGCAGTGATTTTGGAGCCCAAAAATATAAAGTCTGACACTGTTTCCACTGTTTCCCCATCTAAAAGAACCCCATGAACAGTATGAAAAGGTACTTCATAAAGATCTCTCCAAAACATCCATCAGGTTATCTCACTCCCCTCCATAAAATGCTCCATGACTTTATTACACTTGGACTATAATCTAAAAGTTTACCAAGGCACTACATCATTACTTGGCCCCTTCCAACCTTTCCTACCCTATCTCCAAAACCAAATCTGATTCCTATCCCCAACTCCCTTATATGCTCCAGCATGAGCCTTTTTTTTTTTTCCTTTTGCTATCGCTCCTCTCCACCAAGATTATTATTCTGGCTCAGGTTTTTACACTGGCTGCTCCTTCTGCCTGTAATGTTCTTGTTGAGCCTTCTCAACCTTCAAATCTCTGCTCAAATGTCTCTTCCTTAAAGAGTCACCCTATGAAAATAAACCCCCCACAGTAATTCTCTAACTCCTATTCTGCTTTACTTCCCTCAGAGTATGACCGCCAACTAAATTTATATGTAAAAAATTAACTTCTGCCCTGCAATTTGCCTTTCCCGTCTGCTGCTGCATCTCTGTTGTACAGTAGAATAACTGGCCTATGATAACCATTCAACAAATATTTGTTGGCATAATGCGATCCCTACGCCCAAAGGCATATCTTTATTGGTTGCTAATGGTTATTAGGTCTGTGAGATGGTATTAACACTTTACTAAGAGAAAACAACTTTCTTAAATGAGAACTAGCACTTTCCTCTAAAACTCGTATACCTATTAGCTACTGACAAACACCTCCTCCACGACTAAACATAAACACCCTTGCTGTTTTTGATGTTAAGTTCACCCTCTCTTTCCTATGGCAAGTTTTGATGACTATGGAAATAGTCTTGAATAAAGTCTTCTTTGTTATTTTTAACAAGTGTCTGGTGGCAACTTCTCTTTAACACCAGAGACCAAATACTTACCTACTTGGCCTACATAAATTCATCTAATGAATTTTCATTGTTCCCTACAGAACTTTCAAATTTTTTTTTTTTTTTTTTTTTGCAGTAGGAAGAGTCAAAGAGAGGCATTTCATGTCCTCATGACTGAAGACTAAGGTTTCTCTAGCATATACGGGAAATGTCAGGAAGAATACAGGCTACATGATTTTTTTTTTTATTACCTTTACAGAAGCTATTACTTATTCATTTTGTCACATTTATTTTCAATTGTTCTTGTGGTGACATTTTAATGAATAATACAAAAGCAATGCACAATTCAAAATGACACCCCAAACCTCCTAAACAAAAACACATTCAGTATATAAAAAATGATCATTCCTCCCACATTCTCTGCCATATAGTCCACTTAATTCACATGCAGTCCACTCCCAACTATGCAGCTGACTTGAGATTATATGATCATACCTGCAACATCAAATTCAATTTCCAGCGTGACCTTGCTTGTGATTGAAGAGTCTCGGAGGAGCTGATTGGCTTCCTCAAAGGTGCTGTCTTCAGTTGGAATTCCATTAATGGCCAGCACTCTGTCTCCAATTTGAAGCACCCCACATCTAAATTTAGAACCAGACATTACAGGCTGTAGACAGAGTAAATGATTTTCAAGTTGACATTGCCAAATTCCTTTCAATATAGCATTTGTTCTTGTTTATTCAATGCTGTGGGGCATCCTATTAGGTCAACTGCAATGTCCTACATTCTTTTTTTCTATATAAAAATATAGTTGATTTATTATACTGTGTTACTTTCAGGTATACAGCAAAGTGACTCAGTTATATGCAAGTCCTACATTCTTGTATTTCATGGCTACCAATGTGAACAAAGGAATCTTGAAATATCCCAGAGAAGTAATGATTAATTTCTCACCATGATATTATAATTTGATGTGAACCAATATACAGTAATGATGAATGTGCATTGCCCCATGGCAAAGAAATTATCATGAAGTTTTGACTTCAGAGAATTTTTTTTTTTGTAATGCATTTTTTCCCTTTTTAATTAATTTAGCCTCTAGTCTCCGATGGACAAAAGTCTGCTAAAGGCACCAACCAGGCTCACTATTTTTCGCAAATCAAGAACATAAAATTTTATTGTCAGAACAGGGAGTTCATCCCGTCTTGCATTTCCTGCATTGAGCACTGTTCCATAATTTATTAGCCAGTCAAAGATAGCCAGCAAGAA
This sequence comes from Neotragus pygmaeus, assembly GCA_006410875.1. Taxonomy (NCBI): domain Eukaryota; kingdom Metazoa; phylum Chordata; class Mammalia; order Artiodactyla; family Bovidae; genus Neotragus; species Neotragus pygmaeus. The sequence goes on along the minus strand of SJYV01034348.1, from coordinate 2,430,155 downwards.
ATGCAGGGCAGAAAATGATGCCGTGAAAGAAAGGATCTCACCTCTCGGCTGGGCTGTCAGCTTCAATATAGGAAATCAGAGGTGGAGAGGAGAGGGTCTCTGTAGCAAACACACTGCCCTGCAGTTGAATCCCAAATCCTGTGACAGGATCCGCGGTCAGCACAACCTCTGTGGTTTCTGTGTGAACAACCTGCCCAGCCAAGCCCACGGTGCTAGAGGCTAATGACACTAGAGGAACAAACACACACAGCAGAAATGACTTTAAACTGGAACAGGCACCAGGAGGGCCAGTGTTTCTGAAACAGATCATGTCTCTGAAAAAAAAAAAGCTCACTGTTAATGGTGGGACATGAGTTTTTGGTCTTTAAGCAAAAATTTAACTAGAGCTGAATGGGGTAAATGAATCTCCCAATATCTGTCACATCTAAATCATAGCATCAGTGTAGCCCCCTCCTCACACCCACCCCTCATATCAAAGACAGCTGCGGCAATTGTAGGAAGAGCATGGTCTTGGGGTCAGGGTACCTGGGATCTAGTCCTGGCTCAATCACTAAGAAACCAGCTGGGTGACCTTGGGACTAAGTCATTAATCTCTTTCATATCTAGGAGAAAGGGGGTTGGGCTAACTGATCTAACCCCCCACCCCCCACCCTACTTTAGATATTTGTATCTAAGTTCCTAACTTTTTACAAAAAACTTGACCTTCAGCTTTGAAGAAACAATTGATCTAAGTCTGGCTCCTGAGGTGGTAAGGATGTACTGGTCATCAAGCTTCATCTGTCATTGGCTTGGCGTGATGGAGTCATTTTAATGACTTTTCTACATTTCCACTTTTCTAATACACGGTCTTATTTTAGCACTTATCAGTTTTTTATTTTCCTTCTTGTCTCTTCACTAGACTCTTGAGTTCCTTAAAGACTGGAACCAGATCTTTTCCCCTCTGAAATTCCAGTGCCTGGAATTTCCATGGCTAAAGCCATGTGGGATGAATCCAGTTCTATAACATCAATATTTTCCTTTTTGGAATCAGCCCTTGGTCTGCTTAGTTGAGGAACGAGATTCTGGTCCTTCAGGACCTCGATTTTTCTATCATGCGGATCATTCCAGTACTCAGGATGCCACTGCAGAGGCTGGTGAGATCTATCCTTTTCCAATTAGGAGTTAGGAACGTCTGCTTCTTAAGAGGCACTGTCACTGTTCTTTCCCAGCAGGATTAATGTCACTGAGGTTAAAGAAGCTTGCTTTAGGTTGAAAGTAGCCTCCAACCCTCATCTTTCTACAGATGGTGGCTTACAATCCCAAGATCTGACACATAAACTATCAAATGTCAATTCAGATCGTGTTTTCTAAGTGTGGTTTTGTTAATATCACCTGTACTCTTGAGTGCTCTCCAGATCACACATTTTGTTTATCGGTGGCACAAAACCAGTAGAAGATATCATTTCATGTCAGCAAAAATCTAGAGGGTTGCATTTCTTTCCAGTTAGTACTCAGAGCAGGTGGGAATATAATATTAGAACATCACCCTTGGGCAGATGACCGGCACTCTGTCTTCTGAGTGAAGATTTTTGGACTTCACCAAGTATACTTTATTTTATACGGAACTTTCCATAGGTCCACATTAATATTTTTTCCATTTATCATCCCAATTTGGCATAGATTTTTGGACTATTCAACTGGAATTAAAAGTCATTTTTGAATTGTTAAGTCAGCTGATTACCATTTCCACTAAGAAAGAATCAAGAAGGAATAGGTCAATTTAATAGTAATGGGGGGATTAGTTTAGATATAGCAAAGACTTTCTGAGGGAAAAGACATGCTATATTTTTCTGAAACAGAAGACAGTTGAGGAATTTCATTTTCTAGAAGGTTTTGAAAACAGAAATAAGTATTAATTCATATGGGTATCATAAATCTATAACTTCTACCTGAGGCAAGCTGAGATGATAGAAATTATGCAAACATTTAATTTAGAATTAAAAATGTGTTAAACATTGGTTTTATAATTTTATGAAGAGTATATTAAATAACCTAGGATTTTACCATTAACTCTGAAAGTCCTCTGATGTACTAGAATCTGTTCTTTGAAATAGTACAATTTCATTGGAAATTGCATGTACTGATTACTCACACATATTAAAGTCTTAAAAATGACCAACAAAGATAAAGAAGATAAACTATAGATTTAAAGATGATAGGCCAAAAAAAAAAAAAAACCCAACTAATTTTACTTGGAGGAGAAAAAGATGTTTGATTATCCTGCTTCATTAATGTGGTCAAAAAGCAGGAGAAAATAAAAGTTATTTATGAGTTATAACCTGGTAGTTTAAACTTCTGTATAATGCATTCTCTCCCTCCAGCAGCAAAGCGGCAAATACTCCTGCCAGGTACTGGCTCTGGTCTGTGGTGTGCCCGCTTCTACTCACAAGTGAAGATGGAAATGACCACACTGCTGACATGCTGTGTTTGAACACTGCTAACGCGTGTGTGCCAAGGTTGTGTTCAGGATTTACATCTGTTCTGTCCTCTTCTCACTCCTTTCTGGAGGGTTCTGCAGGAGTTCACCCTGTGTTTTTGTCAGTCCTTGTTTTTCCTACTGTACAGGAAAGGCCAAGTAATGGGAGGCCAAAGATGACTTCTTAGCTCTGAAGTTTAAAAATCTGCCAAATGTTTCCTTAATGTAGACAGCTGTGAAATTTATTGTCAGATACAAAAAGCACCTGAAAGCATATAGAGAAATGGACCTCAAAGATTCTCTTTTTAAAAAAGGAATGCACAAACACAATCCCCCTACTATCACAAATTATGTAGTAGAATTTCCCTCATTTGGGAAAATTGCAGGGGTCAGTGTATGTGAACTACAATGGTTAAGCCTCACCCTGGGAAGACCACCTTCATGATCATGATATCTCCCCTGCCAGGTAATTGTCAAACATTTATTCATATACTGTGCTTACAATTATTATTCTGTAACTGAAAACCTATATCTCACTAAGTGTTCCACATTAGAGTCCACATTGTACATCACATGATCCAGTTCAGGAGACAGTCAGAGTGGTCAACAGCTCTCTCCTCCAAATAGGGGTAGGGCAGCTCTTAAGCTGACCCCTTCGAGAGCTCTGTGCACGGTCATTTTAAAAGCTTACCATGAGCTGCCTTTGAATTCCGNGGTGGTTACTGGGCTTTGCCGGTGGCTGAGCGGTATAGAACCAGCCTGCAATGCAAGAGACGTGGATTTGATCCCTGGGTGGGCAAGATCCTCTGGAGAAAAAAATGGCAACCCACTCCAGTATTCCTGCCTAGAGAACCCCACAGACAGACGAGCCTGGTGGGCTAGAATCCATGGAGTCATAACCAGTTGGACATGACTGAGCGACTAAACAAGAACAAAGGTGGTCATCACCTTTTCAGTCTGGTCTTTCCTCTAGCCTCACTTCGCTCCACTGCTCACTGCTTAGTATCACTGTGGGTCCTAGGTGTCATCTCCCCTGGACTCTGCTCAGCCCCTCCCCGAGGACCTGCCCCTTGCCCCCAGCCCCGCCTCTTACGTCTTTAGCTCTTCTTCCAACCACACACAAGCATCGAGGTCCAGGTGGTTGGTGGGCTCGTCCAGGAGCAGCATGAAGGGTCGAATGAAGAGGGCTCTGAAGACAGGAAAGGAGACAGAACCACTTCAGTCTACCGTGTGCTACACAAGAGGGGACGGCCTGCCTGCTCCCTGCTGCTCCGGTCAGGCCTGCATTGAGTCCTGAAATCAACTCTAGGGTCCACACCTCAGACAAACGGTGAGAAGTAGGAGAGAAACCAGAGATGAAGGGAGGGGATTAAAGAGCAGAAAACAGAACTGAGAAACAGAGGGAAGATGTAGCTCAGACATAAGGCTGTAAAAGTTTGTTATGAGTCTACAAGTCTCTTACACTGAGGTTGGCGACCATCGGGATACACAAAAGGATACAGAAGAAGTACACTGCTAAAAAGCATTCAGGTGAAACCTAACTGGTGGGTTTGTTAGACTCTAACAAAGAGGCCCAAGAATGTTCTTTTCTTAGATGGCATCTCAAGACAGGAGGAACAAGGGGACGGCGCTGGTCCCACCCCTGCGGTCTCATCTGCAGCGCTTTTTAGAAGACAGGTTTCCAGACGTCTGACTCCAGCACAGCCGTGAAGAGGCCAGGAAATCCGTGTGTGTAAAAGCTCCCTAGTGAATCTGAGGTTACAACTCCTTGCCAGCAAGTGAAACCAAGGCTCTTATGATCCAGGGCACACTCACACAGCCTTGCTGAAGCAGTGTATCAAGCCTCCCAAAGGCTCTGCACAGAGCCTGTGGGTTGGGGAAGGAACCACTTATGTGACTGAGGACTTTTTGGGGGATCAGTGCAGAAATGACGGCCTACAGAAACTGGTTCTGGGTCAGGTCAAGAGAGGGCAAGGACAGATATCCTAGCAGCTGCCTAACTATTTATCTTTATACAACAAGAATTAGAAAGGCTGAAGCCCAAAAAGCAGGGAGGGGAGAGGAGTCAAGAGGAAAGAGACAGACCTATCCTCCCATTTACCTAGAGCTGGTCCTAGGATTCCTGAACATGGTGCTGAAGTCCAACAGGGAATACGTGGGTCAGGAAGCTCACTCCTTAGCGCATGTACATCACCCCCTCCCCTCCACACTGTCAGTATCTGGCACAGATTGACCACTGACCTCTGTTCTCAACAGTTCTGTGGGAGAGAGCACTCAACTCTGAGAAGAATCAGGATGCCACGGAGGGCAGTGGTTGGGGAGACGCACCTGGCGAGGGCAACCCGCATCCTCCAGCCCCCACTGAAGTCTTTGAGCTTCTTGCGTTGCATGGCAGGCGTGAAACCCAGTCCGTGCAAGATCCGCGAGGCTCTCATCTCTGCCTTGTCGGCATCCAGCTCCTCCAGCCGCTCGTAGAGCTCTAAGAGCTTCTCACACTCCGCTGTGGATGGTGCGTGGCCAGTGAGGCTCCTGGGGCCTTTCCCGGGGGGAAGCCACCCCACGCCCCTGGGTCCAGAGCCCTACCGTCCTCGTGAGCCAGCCGCTCAGCCTCCCTCTCCAGCATGGCCCGCTCCGTGTCCACTTCCATCACACACTGCAGGGGCGTCTTGTCACTAGGGGGCATCTCCCGAGTCAGATGGTAGATGTCAATGTGCTCGGGGATGGGCACTTCGCGTTTCCCAATAGCAGAGAGCAGCATGGACTTTCCTGAGAGGGGCAGGCAACAAACATGCAGAGAAGGGGATGCTCAGCACAGCTATGCCTGTCACTGCCCTACATCAGTCCCTCCACTCCAGTCAAACCAAGTCAGTTCAGCCGCTCAGTCATGTCTGACTCTTTGCAACCCCACGGACTGCAGCACGCCAGGCTCGCCTGTCCATCATCAACTCCCGGATCCCACCCAACTCATGTCCATTGCATCAGTGATGCCATCCAACCATCTCATCCTTTGTCATCCCCTTCTACCACCTTCAATCTTTCCCAAAGACCACCCCGTTTATTGAGTCCTTTCTTTCCTTTTGTTCATTCAAAGCCTATGACTATCCCCTCCATGGGACACGGCTCTGCCACGTCCTGTCCCAACCCTCCTATGTGAAGTCTGTGCGCCTACAGACACTTCACACACCACTCCCACCCGCTCCTACCCACCTCTCCTGCACCTACTGCCTGCAACGACTCACGTGGTACTCATCACATGACTACTCTGTATGGTGAGCATGTCTGGCTCCCACCCATACTGCAAATGCCCAGCTTTGTACACAGCTGGTGCTAAGGAAACACTTGCTGAGCAACAGATGAGCCAAGGAGAGATACCTCCCACCTTGCTTTCCAAGGGCCTCACCAATTCCATTCAAGCCGATGAGGCCATAGCGACGGCCTGAATTTAATTCCAGTTTGGTGTCACTGAGCAGCTCTTGACCATGGAAGGTGAGGGAGAGGTTGATGATGTGGGCGTCGGTACTGTTGGGGTGAGAGGCAAGGACGCCAGTGACGGCTCGAGCAGCAGCTTTCTTCATTTCGAAATCCTCCAGCTCCTTGGTCAGCAAATCCACTTCTGGGGACAGAAAAGAAAAGCAATCTGGGAAGAGGGTTGTAAGACACGCTAAGCTCTTACACAAAAAGGCACGTCTTGGGGCATCTGGGTGGCTCAGTCAGAAGGGCATCAGACTATTACTGTGAGGGCTGAGGGCTCAGGCCCTTGCTTGGGCATTTGTGGCTTTTGCCTTTCTTTAAGTTACCACATATTAACACATAAAAATCCAAAGGCTGAATGAGGCGTGTCCTGAAGGAACAGGGCTCAAGATCAGGTTGAGCTGACTCAGATGTTTCACAAGCTTTAACAAGGTGTACACTACATGTAGTTCGGCCCTTGTATCCTGCTTTCGTGGACATTTTTTACTTCACAACTTGTCCTTCTAACTTCTCTTGTTCTTAGATGATATGATGCATGGTAGCAACGGCCAGAACTCCAAATCGTCCTCCATGAGTATGTATTAAAAAATTAGCTGTCATTGTTCAGTTGCTGAGTCATGTCTCACTCTTTGTGATCCCCATGGTCGGTAGTCTACCAGGCTCCTCTGTCCATGGGATTTCCCAGGCAAGAATACTGGAGTGGTTGCCCTTTCCTTCTCCAGGGGATCTTTCCAACCCAGGGATCGAACCCTTGTCTTTTTCATGGGCAGGCGGATTCTTTAGCACTGAGCCATCAGGGAAGCCCCCAGATTAGTATCAATGCCCCAGAGAAAGCAGATGCTATAGAGGCGCAGTTCTCTTCCTCTACAACCTAGAGAACTTCCAGGTACTAATTCCAAGAAGCTATACTGCCTGGAAGGGACCAGTACGAGAAAATACAGAGGGTTCCAGGGCAGTTCTGATGGAGGAGAGGAATTTAAAAAGTCTCCTTTCTACACAGTTGAGTCACCAGGCTTCTCACAGCCCCATTTTGTGCCGATCCTTGTTCTAGATCTAAAGACAGTGCAAAGAGAAGTTTATGATCTATATTAGGAGTTAGTAAACTTTTTCTTAAAGGGCCAGATGGTAAATATTTTAGGATTATAGCCCTAGTAGCAAAATCACAACTATTACATAGGTATATCCATTACCATTTGAAACATAACCACTTAAAAAATGTAAAAAACATTCTTTGCCTGGGAGGGGGTGGCTTACAAAAAACGCTGGCCACATGTGGCCAGCTGCCTGCTTTTGTAAATAAAGTTTTACTGGGAGACAGTCACACCCATCATTTTCATGTTGTCTATGGCTGCTTTCCACCACAATGGCAAAGCTGAACAGCTGCATCAGAGACCATATGGCCCACAGAGCTGCAAATATTCACTATCTGGATCTTTACAGGAATAGTTTGCTGATCTCTGGACTATATCTCCATGTGCTCAGGCAAGAAGATCAAAATTAAAGGAAAGCTACACAGCCAACCCTCTGTATCCACAGTTCTGCATCCAAAATCATGTTTAATCCAAACGCAGATTTAAAAAAAAAACCACTTCGGAAAGTTCCAAATAGTAAAACTTGAATTTGCCACACACTGGCAATTATTTCCTGTAATTATGTTGTATTAGGTACAGTAAGTAATTTAGAGATGTGCCAGGTTATATGCAAAGACTACATACACCATTCTATGTGACAGTCTTGAGCATCTGTGGATTCTGGTATCCACAGGGATCCTGGGACCAACCCCCAGCAGACACTGAGACACAGCTATACAACTTTTCTCTCAATCTTTGCCAGTTTATTGGAGAAGGAAATGGCAACCCACTCAAGTACTCTTGCCTGGAAAATTCCATGGATGGAGGAACCTGGTAGGCTACAGTCCATGGGGTTGCAAAGAGTCTGACACGACTGTGAGTGACTTGACTTTTCCAGTTTATAGCATCTATGGCCTAAATCATCTCCTGAGCTTTAAAAGTAAAACTTATACCTCACTGTCTTGGCCTATAGCATCCTAGAAAACAGGCTCAAAAGATAAGTGAACAGCACTGAATAAATAGAGAAAGGATTCTGGAATAAACTAAAAGGAATACTGTAGACTTCACAAGCAGCCCCTTTCTAGTCATTTCCCAAACAAGGGGACCAGATGAACTCCAGTACCCATCCTAAAGTATCACATTCGAAAGGCTGAGTAGTAGTTTGTCAGAAATCACCTTCTTTGATATTTCTTGATCTTTCCATATCTTACTACCTAAAGAAGACCATATAGCAATGGTAACTACCAGGTTGGAGAATTAAGTAATTCCAAACTCAGAGAAGAGAGTAGATCCAGTTTTGTGACAGAGGACAGATGATCCATTAGTTATGAAAGCAGAAATGACCCTGGGTCCCTGGCAATAAGAAATATTTCCAGAGAGAGAGCTGGGAAAAAACACAGATTTTTTATTTTAGAACAGTAGCTCCCTGAGGAAGCAGGGTGAAACCCAAAGCTCCCGACTGAGTTAGGGGTGGTACAGCTGGGTTTGCCCTGACAAATTCTGGTTTTCTAGGGAGAAAGGCAAAGAAGTTTGTAATGGGAACTGTGGACAAGAGTCTCAAAGTGGGATTCGGTTGTCTACTTTTCCAACTCATCCAGAAAGTACTACAGAATTGAGGCTTAACCCCTGTTCCTGAGAGCCTAGAAGGAACCCTACTTGACAGATCACAATTCAGTCCACTCGTTCCCTTCCACCATTCTTACCTTCCCATCTCTCCACTATCCTGACCAGGAAGAAAACTGCCTGAGTTGACTGCACTAGTCCTCCCTCATAATTCTTATTTTGGAGACAATTCCTACCATTTAACTCTCTCCTCGCAATCATTTTAAACCCTGTTTTTTTTTTTTTTTCTTTTCCGAATTCCTGTCTCTCTGTTGCAACTTGCAGGAATAATTCTCTCCTCTTTACCTAGTATCTCTGTCTGCAAGGATAATCATGCAAAAAAAGAGGTATTACCCAAGACACAGTCCCTGAACTCAAAGATCAAACAATTCAGATGGAGAGACAGATACAATGAAGGTAATGCTGGGACAACTCCCCTGGAGGTTCAGCGGTCGCGACTCCTTACTTCCTCTGCAGGGGGCATGGGTTGAATCCCCTAGTCTAGGAACTAGGATTCCATATGCCGTGTGGTACCGGCCAAAGAAAAAGCAACCCTAGAGACAGTGTGTGTGTGTGTGTGTACGCACACGCTCAGTTGTGTCCGACTCTGTGATGCCATGGACTGTAGCCCACCAGGCTTCTCTGTCCATGGGATTCTCCAGGCAAGAATACTGGAGTGGGTTGCCATTCCTTCGCCAAGGGATCTTCTCGACCCAGGGACTGATCCTGCATTGTAGGCAGATTCTTTACCATCTGAGCCACAGGGAAGCCCTGGATAGATAGTACAGGGATATACTGAATAGCAGTATTATTGAGATCAGGCTTGACAGGGAAAGATTTTACCACCTTGAGCTGGGCCCTAAGAGAAATGTCAAATGTAGCTAGTACAAAAATTAAGAGTATAAGAACCTCAATTTGTAAGTGGACAGAAACATGGTGACTATTCAAGGGACAACAGTAGACAATAGAGAAGGCCTGTTTAGAGAGCTTTTAGGGGCAAGAAGGCCGCTGGCATAGACAGCCAAGGGCCTGGAATATTCTTTATCACACACTTCCCTGTTTCCCCATCTAGACTGCAAGTTATCACAGGAAAGCCCATGCTTATAGTGCCTCAGTATTCAGTGATCTCGTGTCTAATACTTGAGAAGCGCTTGTAACAGAAACGCATCTCTTTCCCAGGAAAAACCCATAAAACAATTCATATGTTTCTGTCTTGTTGGTACAGTCACTGCCCCAGGAGGACAAGGGTATCAGGTGGCAAACAGCCTGGCACGCTGCCTCCATGTGTAGAAATGAAAATTCAGAAAGGGGCAGGGAACTGACCACCAAATCTAGAAGACAGGGCAGCAAGGCAGCACAACTCTCATATTTGCTTGCCACTGTGTATGTGAAAACTGTGTTCAGTTTCCTTGACCAAGCTCCAACCCTGCTGGTTTGGTTCATCATGAAAAGTTTGTGGCACCAGATACACTCTCTGGCACCTCCAGCATCCCAACTCAGATTCCAGCAGCAGCATCCACTGGGTCCCAGCAACCATCCCAGGAACCCACCTCTCCCTCTATTCACCTGTGGTCTCTCGGCCATTGGCCTCCTCATTTCTCTCCTCTGCCACCTGTGGCTCTGTGATGGCATCTCCGTTTTCTTCATGTCCTTTTCTGGGCCGCTGTCGGGCTTTGGCAGCTTCCTTCTTTTTGGCTGCCTTCTTCTTAGCCAGGTCGGAGGGCATGGTGATGAACCACAGGGAAACCGTTACTGTTCTTCCAGAAAGCCTGAAGGAAGGCAAACACCCCCAAATTCTAAACTTCCGCACAGTGCCTGGGCCTTGTGCTCCATCCGTCTCAGGAATTCCCTAGCAAGCTTCTGGTACCCAGCTCCGCCCCAGCCTAAAATCGCTTCCAACTTTTGTCAGGATGTCTCCAGCCAGTTCGGCTTCTCTGCCCTCTCCGCAGCTCACCAGCCGTTCCTTCGGGGCTTTGTCCAACAATCCCCACGGCCTCGCTCTGGAGACGCTCCTCCTTTCAGGGCCTCCACTTGAGGGACCGGGTTCTGCCCCTCGGCAAAGGTACCCGGTCTCCAGTTTCCCCANGGCCACCTCATGAGAAGAGTTGACTCACTGGAAAAGACTCTGCTGCTGGGAGGGATTGGGGGCAGGAGGAGAAGGGGATGACAGAGGATGAGATGGCTGGATGGCATCGCTGACTCGATGGACATGAGTTTAGGTAAACTCCAGGAGTTGGTGATGGACAGGGAGGCCTGGTGTGCTGTGATTCATGGGGTCGCAAAGTGTCGGACATGACTGAGTGACTGAACTGAACTGAGCTGATATGAGAATGTGTATGTCACCAAACTCATCGTGGTCATCATTGCATGATATACATAAGTCAAATCATTATGCTGGCACACCTTACTTACTCTTATTCAGTGTGGTATGTCAACTGTACTGAAAGGAAAAATAAAATAATAATATAAAATACACCTAGCATCTTATTTTGCATAATAGTCACAGCCCTACATAAAGTAATGCTGAAGGTTTTATGTAATTCCATTTCTAATAAGGTATTTTTATTTTTGGTTTTAGCTCTAAACATAGAGTGGTAAAAGCTTTCCAAAGCAATTAATTAGGTCATTGACACAATAAATTTGAAAACTATACTCCACTTATTTTTAAGAAAAGACAATACTTTTCCCATATGTTAATAACATTATATTAATAACAACCTTCTAAAGCTATACAACACTTCAGTTTTCTTCTAATTTTAAAGGGTTCTTTTACTTAAAAGATCCATGTCCCTGTGTGAAATAAAAGCCTTTATATTCTAGATCACATTCTTTCAGTTTCTTTTTTTTTCAAATGCCTTAGATATTACACCCCTGAGCCTAACTTCATTGTAATTGAAAACTAGGAAACAGTATTATAGCAGTGCAATTAGATAATGTGGTTAAAACCTGTTTGATTTGTTACCTATCGTTTTCTGCATAAAATGACAAAATTGTGGAAGATGGCAGAATATGAGAGAGAATTCGACAAGAAAAGGTCAAGTATACTATGAATTCTGAAAAACACAAATTTTGTAAGGTGTGTTTTGCCAAACCACCTAGTTCCTTCCCAGTTTCAACTATGTATGAAAAATCAAGGATTTGAAATATTTTAAACTGATCAGTTTGCCATTTCAACCAAATTATTGCCCAAACCAAATGCTATAACCCAAATCAAAAATCATGATGTCTAGGCAAGAGTTGCACATTAGCTCTGAGCACAGGAGCTACTCATGACCTGAATCTGGGCTAATGAAACACTTAATATAATTTTTTTTTTTTTTTTTTTTTTTGCNACCAAATTATTGCCCAAACCAAATGCTATAACCCAAATCAAAAATCATGATGTCTAGGCAAGAGTTGCACATTAGCTCTGGGTACAGGAGCTACTCATGACCTGAATCTGGGCTAATGAAACCCTTAATATAATTTTTTTTTTTTTTTTGCTAGTACTTGGTTAAACCAAGGAGCTGCTTAGAAGAAATATACTCATGTCTGCTTTAGGGGACAAGTGCCTAAGACAAACTTAAACTCACTGGTAAAGAACTATTCCAGCTGATGAATATGCCTGCTAATAAGTAATCATTGGACACCATAAGTCATAACTTGTAGAAGAACTCAGTGTTTTTCTGTGTAATAAGTTTTGCTGGAAACTTTACTGGGAAGCTTCTACTCTAGGAAGCTTCATGAATGTAAGCAGAAGAATATCAGCACTTATAATGGGAATAGTCATAAAACCCATGCACCCACAATGATTGGACTGCCTGTTCTTTTTATAGAATCCTTAAAGTCACCATAATCTAAACAGCCACAAAATGAGCCTCTTAGAATTTGAAACTCTCTCACATGCCTGAGCTCTTATGCTACCAGCAATGCTCCAGCAAAGTAATATTTGGCTATATGAAAATAACAAGCACAGTGATTTAAATAAGAAAAGAGCTTTTATTGCTAGATATTAAAACACTGCTATATTTGGTTTCCTATTAGCACCAGCAGGAAGAAAAATTTTCTAATTAGTGGCTGGGCTGTAAGGACGGTTACTGGTAGATATGGAAACTTCTGCGTCGCATAATTGGAATACGAAGCTAAAGAATTTCTAAATTTTTGTAAGCAAAGCTAGGGAATTACCACCACCTTTCCAGATGCTGAAGACCATCTTAGGTTTGTGTGCATAGAACTGTTTCACTCAAGTTGAAATAACAAAAGGCCTCTACAAGTCTCCCTGCTGTGTGTTTTGAGTCTCTGGTTTTTAAATATGACCTAAGCAGATACAGAAATTATAGAGAGGGGAGCACAGCCCCACATTATCCCTACATGGGATACTTTTCCCCTTTATGTTATTCCCTGCACCCTGAGATCTTAGAGCTTTCTCTTGTGTTATACAATAACTAGACAAGGAGGGCAGAACCAGCACTGCCCTGTGGCTTCTGCTTGTCTTTATCAGGATACTTAAGGGAATTCTCTTCCCAGTAGGTACATTTTCTGGGCAAGAAAATTACCTACATTCATTTCAGAGAGAAAGAATCGAAATTAGAGAGCCAAGTAACTACTGTCCTGAGGGAATTGTTGTTTGTTAACCTCCCAATTGTTTCCCTGGACAGGTGAAAACTCAGAGAGACTCACTCCTTTCAATTGCGGGAAAAGTTTATCTTTGGCAACTTATAAATTATCAATGCTCTATACATACTTGATGTCATATTTTTGTCTTTCCCTTCAAAAATCTATCATGTCTGTCATGCTTGATGACCACAAATTTAAGAGGAAACCAAGGGAAGGAAAGCAGAATAAAATGATAAAAGACTTGCAGCTACTTTATAGTCTATTCTCATCTTCCATTCCCCTGTTGCCAGGCATGGAGGACTTATGTCATAAGAGTTCTAGAAAAATCAATAATACCTGGTCCTACCTCTATGCAAGGTGCTTAGTACTTGAAAGACAACAAAGAAACCCTTAGTTTTCAAACAGGTCTGTATAAAACAAATACTAAATAATCCTATATAGTTTAAAAATGCATATTTAAATACACACACACATACACACACACAAGCACACATACACATACACATACATAAAATGTCACAACCTTCAGTTCAGTTCAGTTCAGTCACTCAGTCCTGTCCAAATCTTTGCAATCCCATGAATTGCAGCATACTAGGCCCCCCTGTCCATCACCAATTCCCGGAGCTCACTCAAACTCATATCCATCGAGTTGGTGATGCCATCCAGCCATCTCATCCTCTGCTGTCCCCTTCTCCTCCTGCCCCAAATCCCTCCCAGCATCAGGGTCTTTTCCAGTGAGTCAACTCTTCACATCAGGTGGCCAAGGTACTGGAGTTCCAGCTTTAGCATCAGTCCTTCCAAGAACACCCAGGACTGATCTCCTTTAGAATGGACTGGTTGGATCTTGCAGTCCAAGGGACTCTCAAGAATCTTCTCCAACACCACATTTCAAAAGCATCAATTCTTTGAGGCTCAGCTTTCTTCACAGTCCAACTCTCACATCCATACATGACCACAGGAAAAACCATAGCCTCGACTAGATGGACCTTTGTTGACAAAGCAATGTGTCTGCTTTTTTATTTGAGGCAAGAAAGTGTGAAAACTTACAGCAATATTGACTTGTAGGAATGTTGAGAGAGATTGAAGAAGAGGAATGGGGCTGGTGGGAAATGGATTGCCTGATAAGAGCAATGATTAGCAAAAGAAGGCTAGAAAATATCAATACAAGAATCCTAGCTATGATCATTTAAAAGATAAAACTTATTTCTGGAGACCATGGAGTTATTGAAGTGTTATACAGTGATTTGATCAGATCTGTCTCTCTCACTACTGTTGAGGGAATGAATTAGAGAATTGGCAGAGAGACCTGTTTCAGTAGTTCAGATGAGATGATGTTGGCTGAGGCTGTAGAGATGGAGAGAAGGAAGTAGCTTTTAAAAATAAAGTGTCTTATAACTTGTGAAATATTTAATATTTTAGTAGAATACTAGACTCTCTTGAATTAGTGAGCAGGAAACTCAGTAACAAAAGTTGCATTACTTTGGAGAAATTTTTTAAACTGCTATTTTTTTCTTTATATTTACAAAAGCAACTACGAGGCACTGTTGCCTTTCCTTTCCGAAGATCAGGTTTTGTCGGATTGCTCTGGGTTGATCATAACCTCAGGCTGATTGTGTTTGTAGTCGCAGAATATGAAGTTGGAGCAATTAAACTCCTTTAACTTTCTGTTTAGAGCTCCCTCCCTAAGTTTTCAGTTNCACTTACCATCTTACTTGGGTTTCTCTTACCTTGGGCGTGGGGTATCTCTTCACGGCTGCTCCAGCAAAGCACAGTCACTGCTCCTTACCTTGGACGAGGGGTATCTCCTTACCGCCGCCGTTCCTGACCTTCAATGTGGGATAGCTCCTCTAGGCCCTCCTGCGCCTGCAGCCATGACTCCTCTGGTTGCTCCTCCTGGCCGCCGGCCAGGAGGGCCTAGAGGATGTGGCTAAGGAGCCCTTCAAATGTGGCTACTCTGAACTAAGATATGCTGTAAGTATGAAATATGCATGAGGTAGGGGTGATTTTGAAGATTGCATCTGGATAGGAAAAAGATTAAAATATCTCAATTTTTATATTGATTACTCTATATGCAGAGTATATCATGGGAAATGCCAGACTGGGTAAAACATAAGCAGGAATCAAGGAGGATGGGAGAAATATCAATAACCTCAGATATGCAGATGACACCACCCTTATGGCTTAAAGCGAAGAGGAACTAATGAGGCTCTCTCTTGATGAAAGTTAAAGAGGAGAGTGAAAAAGCTGGCTTAAAACTCAACATTCAAAAAACTAAGGTCATGGTATCCAGTCCCATCACTTCATGGCAAATAGATGGGGAAACAGTGAGAGACTTCATTTTCTTGGGCTCCAAAACCACTGCAGATGGTGACTGCAGCCATGAAATTTCTTCTGCTTAGAAGAAAAGCTATTACNAAAAAACTAAGGTCATGGTATCCAGTCCCATCACTTCATGGCAAATAGATAGGGAAACAGTGAGAGACTTCATTTTCTTGGGCTCCAAAACCACTGCAGATGGTGACTGCAGCCATGAAATTTCTTCTGCTTAGAAGAAAAGCTATTACCAACCTAGACAGCATGTTAAAAAGCAAAGACATTACTTTGCCAACAAAGGTCCATCTAGTCAAAGCTATGGTTCTCCCCCTAGTCATGTATGGATGTGAGAGTTGGGCCATAAAGAAGGCTCAGTGCCAAAGACTTGATGCCTTGAAATTGTGGCATTGGAAAAGACTCTTGAGAGTCCCTTTGATAGAAAGGAGATCAAACCAGTCAATCCTAAAAGAAATCAATCGTAAATATTCATTGGAAGGACTGATGCTGAAGCTGAAGCTCCAATACTTTGGCCACCTGATGCCAAGAACTGGNGGTTTATATTTTTACACGTTTATTCCTTCCATTCCAGCTCTATGTTATGAAGAATATTATTTCTAAAGACCAGTAATGATGGCAATCACATGTAATCCATGAAGCAAATGTCACTAGAAACCACAACCTTGTGGTCGTCCCTTATCACAACTTTTAAGAGCAGACAGACACCCTAGACCCTAAAATGAAAAAGCTATGTTGACAGCTCAAGAAATTTACAGCCGCCATTCACCAAATCATAGGTAATCCACGTTCTCACTAGGGAGGTTCCTCTTTCCTCTGAGTCAACGTGGCAGACACCCAGACACATACCTTGTGCTCCTCCTTCATCACCTGTTCAATGAGCTCAGACTTCATGGGAGGTTTTGAATACTGGCCTGAGAGAAGGCCATGTCCTAACTTAGTCCTGGACAGGAGGGAGAAACAGACAAAAAGGTCATTGTTGCTTCCCTTCAGAGACACCAAAATTATCTTCAAATTTCAGTAACTACAGCTGCTTTTAGTGAAACACTGTATCTCAATTCCTCACAAATAACCCAGTCCATTCTGAAGATCAGCCCTGGGATTTCTTTGGTGGGAATGATGCTGAAGCTGAAACTCCAGTTCTTTGGCCACCTCATGCGAAGAGTTGACTCACTGGAAAAGNGCCGCCCGAGATGGCCCGAGATGGCCCTCACGGCCACGGAGCACCGTCTGGGCTGCCCGCACTTTTAGGTCCTGGGTTAACATTTCTTCTCATTTTAAATCTGAGCCGAGCCCACCTAACCTAACTCCACCCCATTCCCCCAAAGACTAAAGTTTGCTGTTCTTAGCCAGCTCAGAGGCCTTTATCTATGGCCTGTCTCACTGAGACAGGCTTCCCTCGTAGCTCAGATGGTAAAGAACCCACCTGCAATGCAGGGAGACCTGGGTTCGATCCCTGGGTTGGGATGATCTCCTGGAAAAGGAAATAGCAACCCACTCCAGTATTCTTGCCTGGAGAATCCCATGGATTGGAGGAGCTACAGCCCATGGGGTTGAAAAGAGTTGGACATGACTAAGTGACTAACACTTGCAACTTGTCTCAGTGGGGTCCCCAGGAATCCCTGCAGGGCAGCAAGACAAAACACAACTGCGGATACCCAAGCAGAGGGAAGGGAGTGCAGGGGTCAGGCCTAGTCGGTGCGGGCTGTCCCTGCCTCCCAGACCTGGGGCCAGGAGCAGCCAGTGTGGTCAGCTGGATGTAATGGCTGGGCTCAGAGTGTCTATGGGCTGAAACAGCTGTCCCGGGGATGTTAGGGGGATCTGAGAGAGGCCTGGCCTGAGGCCTCATGATGACCCCCACCCCAGCCAACATGGCATTCTTGTGCTTTTCGTAACGTTTCTCCACTTAAGGGCTGACAAGAAGCCAAGGCATAAATCAGTGAGGATGACAGGTGACTCAGTGTCACCCTTCTCAGAGGCAGCCCACCGGTTTGTGCCCTCACTGGGCCCTCCTTTTTCAGTCAGGAAGCAGGCTCTGCGTCCCACAGGCTGGCTATGGGGAAGCCGATTCCCCCCTGCAGCTCCAAGGGGTCCTCCTGACCCAACCACCGGTCTCCCCGTGGGTCACACGAGGCCTGGACTCTGACAGTCAGGACATACAGGCACTGTCTTCAGGGCAGGACCTGGGCCAGGCAGTGACTGGAGAGAGGGGAGGGCAGAGCTGAACCTGGGAAACGACCACACTGCTGTTGAAATTTTTCTTGTATTAATACTTTCCTGATAGAAATGGATAAAATGGAGAGGAGGAATTCCCACAGGAAAGGGCAGCCTGGTGACATTTCAGGGTGTCCTCACCGGGGTGGGGATGGAGGGACCATGGGAGAATCCCTGGGTGTGAACTCAGGAGCTCCTCACACTAGACATGGCCCAAGATGCCCAAGACTGTGGTCCCTCAGAACACGGCATCTGTCCCCGGTGGTGTGGCTAGTGAGGCAGACAATTTGGGGTGATTTCGAGTGTCTACAGGCAGGGCTGGCTCTGCAGGGGTGCTGACGGCCACAGATGGTCAGGAGTCCTAGCCTTGTTACCTCCCAGAGTCATCCTGAAACATCCTGGGCCAGGAAACTCTCCCAAGGTGAGCCGACCAGGAAGGGGTGAGTGGGTCCCCCACACTCTGGGGTGTAAGAGCATCCTTGACCCCATCTACTGGGGGGCTGGGCAGGCCTGCCTGGGATGAGGTGCCCCTCCCTCTCATGGGCCCCTGTGTGTGCCCCCCAAGTGTGTGCCATGCCCAGGTCCTGTCGGCCGGCCACTGGTTCTTGTTGGAGCTTGGTGACCAACAGTCCTGATTTTCTGGGACTAAGGGGGTCCTGGGACATGGGACTCTCGGAGTTGAAACCAGAACGGTTTTAGGTAAACTGGGATGAATTGCTCAAGGCTGATTCTGCTGAAGCTGGAGGGAAGAGGGCTCTGACCGGGGTGCCCACACTGGCAGGAAGCTCTGCTACTCCTGGTCACGCAGGCCTCTAGAGGACAGTGGGGCCCATGAGCCGACAGGGGCCACGTCCAGTGACAATACTGGCAGGGCATGGACTCAGCTTCCCTGACACCAATCTTACCAGGACACCGACAACCAGCCAACCCTATGTTTTTTGTTTTTTTTAATTAAATTTTTTTTAATTGAAGGATAATTGCTTTACAGAATTTTGTTGTTTTCTGACAAACCTCAACATGAATCAGCCATAGGTATCCCCAACCCTGTGTTTTTTAAAGTCAGGAGTTCTGATTCATATATACTCCAAACTCGTGCGTTGGGTGATGCCATAGAGTAAGGTCAGCAGGAAATCTGAAAACCAGATTTGGGCTCCATGAGAATGTTCCTCGAGGCTTCGTGGACCACACCCCATCTGGACATTTCCCCTCGTCCCCTTGCCTGTCCCAGCCAACTGACTCTTCCCCGTGACAGCTCCAGCAAGGGCCCCATGTGGACGCTTTTCTCTCCAGCTACCCTTGCAGCTCCTCCATGGTCTCCCTGCCCCAACCCCTCCCTTGGGTCCTTCGCATGACTCAGGGATACAGACATTATTCATCTGCTTTGAAGGCAAGGACATGAAGCTGAAGAGAGGCTGTGATGAGCTGAGATCTACGTTGCACCTTGATGTCCACCCAGCGCTCTGTGTGGGCCAGGACCTGGCTTAGAAATGCTGCTGCCCTGGGGTGAGATGCTTCAGGGATGCCAAGCAGTCAGAGCGTGCCTTTCTCCACGGCCAGGCCACTCCAGGGTGGCAGGGCTGAGGCAGGACCTGAAAGGCCCTGCAGAAGCCGGGCAGCTCCCAGCTCAGCCAGGGGCAACCAGGGGCATCTCAGAGGCACTGCTGTGGCCACCGGTGCACCCCTCAACTCCGGGGGGAGTGAACGACCCACTGGTTGAGCATGCATGCTGTCCCTTCTGTTGTGTCCAACTTTGGCGAGCCCATGGACCATAACTTGCTGGGTCCCTCTGTCTATGAGATTTTCCAGGCAAGAATACTGGAGTGGGTTGTCATTTCCTCCTCCAGGGGATCTTCCCCACCCAGGGCTCAAACCCGGGTCTCCTGCATTGGCAGGCTGGCTGTTTAACACTAGTGCCACCTGGGAAGCCCCACTGGCTGAGAGTCGAGGCCAAAAACTCTTCACTTGTTCATGGCTTTGTGGTCTGGGCCCTGCATAGATCTCGGTAAAGACCCCTTGTGCTTCCTCTTTCTTGACCTCCTGCAAGTCACCGAGACTTTCCAGTCCAGTCAGCATCCAGATCCTCGCGCCAGGAAACCTGCAATGCACGAGCACCAGCACACAGTTTATCAGCAGTGCCTCTCATTCCATTTACTAGATCTCCATTTATTTGTAGATCTTCTCAGGAGAAAACTCTGACTTATCTTTCAGCCAGTCGGCTGTGGACCAGCAGAGGACTGATGGAGATCTCTCAGCAGGCTGGTTGCACACTTGGGATTTGTTGACTTGCTGGTTGGAACACCAGTCATTAGACTGGGACAGACTGGCAAGAGCCAGTGTTCTGGGGCCAATGCCTCTTCCTTCCGAAGTTTGGCAGTGTTCGGTGTTGCTGATTATTATTTTTTGTTTTTCCATATCATAAGTTCAGGAAGCTTAACCGTCATGCTGACAGGCACAATGAGCAGTGCAGAAATGCCAGACGTGGCCTCAAGAGACAAGTTTTGCTTTAAAATACTCTTACATTTGAGTGTTTTTTAAAATTAAATGCTCCTATTTGATTAGGGCTCTATCCATTTCAATAGAATTTTAGACTTTACAGTATGTACAGAAGTGATGCCAAGCGCCCTTACAGAGAGATCTTCCTGCTCGGGAAAGGCAAATAAGTCACGGACATCGGTGACCAGTGAGGGGGCTCGACTCGGGGACGGGTCCTCAAAAACTGCAGCTGTGATGATGGTCCACTCACTTGTCCTGGGCAGTAGGGCCTGGGCAGGACATGCAAGAGAAGAATCCCCACCCAGCTCCCAGTGTGGAATCTAGCAGGGGACGGCATGAGCCCAGGGTTGTCAAACAGTCCAGTTCTAAGAGAAGCCAGGACCCAAATACTGTGGGATTGCTAAGAGGCTGGATGTGGCTACGGGAGGGGAAGGCTTGTAGCCCCACCCACAGCCTTGGAACTGGACCATGTGAATTCCAGGAAAGCCTGAGTTACCAACTGACTTTACTGACCACACCAATCAAAATAACCAGCAATTTATCCAGACAGAATATACCTTGTTCAGTTGCTAAATTGTGTCTGACTGTTTATGACACATGGACTGCAGCACTGCAGGCTTCCCTGTCCTTCACCATCTCCTGGAGTTTGCTCAAACTCAGGTCCATTGAGTCAGTGATGTCATCCAACCATCTCATCCTCTGTCGTCCCCTTCTCCTACCTTCAGTCTCTCCCAGCATCAGGGTCTTTTCCAATGAGTCAGCTCTTTGCATCAGGTGGCCAAAGAATATAGCTGGGGTTAGGCAATTTCACCCCACTCTAGTACTCTTGCCTGGAAAATCCCATGGATGGAGGAGCCTGGTGGGCTGCAGTCCATGGGGTCGCTAAGGGTCGGACACGGCTGAGTGACTTCACTTTCACTTTTCACTTTCATACGTTGGAGAAGGAAATGGCAACCCACTCCAGTGTTCTTGCCTGGAGAATCCCAGGGACAGGGGAGCCTGGCGGGCTGCCATCTATGGGGTCACATAGAGTCGGACACGACTGAAGTGACTTAGCAGCAGCAGCAGCAAGCAATTTCTACACTGACCATGTGAAATTTTGAGTTATTTGATAACATTATTAAGGACTCTAACTGGGCTCCCCCAGCGGCACTGGTGGTAAACAACCCACCTGCCAACATAGGAGACATGAGGTTTGGGTTCAGTCCCTGTTTGGGGAAGATCCCCTGGAGAAGGGCATGGAAACCCAGTGCAATATTCTTGCCTGGAGAATTCCATGGACAGAGGAGTCTGAGGGGCAATAGTCCATAGGGTCACAGAGTCAGACATGACTGAAACGACTTAGCACAGCACAGAACTCTAACTAGATCTAGTGTAGGCACATCTCATTGTCTAGATTTTGTTATGGGTGGACAGTCCCTCCTGCATTCATTCATTCTTTCCTTCCTTCTTCCACTCCTGCTCAGGTACCCTATGCTGTTCTGTTCTGAGTCAGAGGCTCCAGGGAACAGCTGAGCAGTGTTTTCACTGGCTTCTGGCTTCCCAGAGCGAGTGAATCAACTTGGGGATTTCAGGGACAAGGGTGAGTGGGGAGCAGGGCTGTGCGCTCTGCCCGGGGAAGCGCCCCCACCTCGACTTCACCAGGCTGCAGGCTGAGGTGCCCTGGATGCAGGTGTGCAGTGCCAGACAGGGGCTCGCTCTTGGGAATCAGCTCCCCCATTTCCCAGCCTTCCATCCTGGCCTCGCATCGGCAGCCGGCTCACGTGGCTGCTGGCCTGTGCCAGCCGCAGAGAGCTGGCAGTGGACAAAAAGACGGTCCCTCCCCCACCAAGGCGGCAGCTTAGGGGGAGACAGTGCAGTGAGCACTTAGCGTAAGGACCCACGCAGATGGGCCAGGGGGGTGGCGGGGTCTCTGAGGAAGTGAGCCATGGGGGAGGCCTGAAATTGAGAAAAGAGAAAAGTGTGTTAGTGTTGGTACTTGCCCGTCATGCTGGGGTTTTGTGCACTGATTTTCCTCCCTGCCTTTCATTGACCGGGACTCCTCAAGCTGGTGGGTCCAGGGCAGGTCCCTGGAAAGGAGGAGGGGGTTGTGAGGGTGGGACGCTGCCCAGGACCATGAAGGAGTCAGAGCTTTCCCTCCTCTTCAAGCTCACGGGATGGCCAGCTGGTCACATTCTTCAGGTGCTGACTGAAAATACAGGCTCCTGTGCATATTGTGTGTGTGTGTGTGTGCGCGTGTGTGTGTGTGCGCGCACGCATATGTGCTTAGTCATATCCGACTTTTTGTGACCCCGTGGAGTACAGCCTGCCACGCTCCTCTGTCCATGGAATTCTCCAGGCAAAAATACTGGAGTGGATTGCCGTTTCCTCCTCCAGGGGATGTTCCCGGTCCAGGGATGGAACGGGCGTCTCCTGCATTGGCAGGTGGATTCTTTACCACTCAGCCACTGAGCCACCTGGGAAGGCCCCAAAGAAGATTATTACTTCCAGGAAAAGCAGTGCTCAGAGGGTCAAGATTAGCATGTGTGTTCCTGGAGCCTCCACTCTCCCGGGGGTGACACAATGGAGCCCTGATGGACACTGATGTGAAGGGGGAATGAGACAGAGGCAGCAGGCAAGCCTGCTCTTCCTCCTGAAGGGCACCATGACCCCATTCCTCCAGGCTGCTCAGGAAACAGCCCAGGTAACCAGGGCACCCAGCTGAGTGGGGAAGAGCTCGGGAGACCCATGCAGGAGTATCTCCCAACAAAGGCCAGTTAAGGAAGCTTTGAGATCCAGCCTCAGTTCTCGGGGTTCCGGGAAGCAGCATTAGGGCCAGACGGTGCTGTCCTCAGTTCACATACAGGCCACCGATTCCCTGGTGGCTGCTGGGTGCTGTTCCTTTGTCAGGGTCGGGTCCTGCCTGCCTCTTAGGCCTGATGATCTGTGTGTGGGCAGCACCTCGGTGTGGAGCCAGCCCTAGGAGGCAGGAGGCCTGGCTGTGGGCTGAGGGGACAGACAGCTCCTCATGGGGNCTGTGACTGCCCAGGGGTCAGCAGCCTCTTCAGTGAGTGAGTGAGATGTATGCCCTTCCCAGATGCTCTTCGGGAAAGGCCTGTGGAGTTGGGTTCCTCTAGCTGGGTGCTGGTGTTTTGATGCCTAATGTGCTTTTCCCTAACCTTAGCTTTATCAGTTGCCGCCATCTCTCTGCTTAGATACTGTCACCAAATGTATGTAGTCCTTCTTTGGGGGTTAGGTTTGGCAGGACTGAGTCTTGCTTCTTCCTGTTCTGGACTAGAGGACCCACCATTAGTGGGTGAAATTGATTCTAACATTTACTACCATTTGGACTGAGGGTTAGAACCAGCACCTTGACAGTGGAAGACAAGACAGGAGTTTCTTGGGGATCCTAGGCCCAGAAGCAAACACAAGCTTTTTCTCTCGTTGACCTCACTGGCCCCAGGCTCCCTTGTTAAAAGAGTCCGTTGGTCACTGATTGATCCCTGAGGCTGTGCCCTCTGGGGCACACACATGGCCGGGCCCACCACCATGCGGCTGAGCTCATTGTTGGCTCTGCTGCGACCAGCACTGCCCCTCATCCTAGGGCTGTCTCTGGGGTGCAGCCTGAGCCTCTTGCGAGTGTCCTGGATCCAGGGGGAGGGAGACGATCCCTGCATAGAGGCTCTGGGGGAAGCTGGAGGGTCACAAAGTCTAGACTCAAGAACTCAACTTGACCAAAGCGACGAAGACTTCAAACCCCGAATTGTCCCCTACTACAGGGATCCCAACAAGCCTTACAAGAAGGTGCTCAGGTGAGAGTTAATGTGCATGTGTGTGCATCATCCCCCACCCCACTTGAGGGTTGCTCCAAGTCCTTGCCTCCATGTCCTGTCTGTGGTCACTGGTAATCGTCGTTAGCCTTCCTGAAGCAGTTCTCTGCCTTATTTTCCATCATGGTTCCAGTTTTTTTTCCTCCTCCTCAGGCCTGAGAAAGCCTCACCCATTGGTGTTAAGTTAGTGGTTGGATGTTCTTCAACAGGGCAAGAGTCCCATCTAATCCATCTCCCCGAGATCAGTTCCAGCATCAGCTACTCAGTAGACGCTCTCTCCAGTAGCTCATTAGTGTTGAGGAGGAGGTCTCCACATTCTTGTCTCATCCCCAACTCACTGATTCCCGAGAGGAGGTGTACGCTGGGTTCCTAAAGATTAGGGAGTTGGCCCTGGCACCCTGGTCTTCCCGCAGGACTCGGTACATCCAGACGGAGCTGGGCTCTCGCGAGCGGCTGCTGGTGGCTGTCCTCACCTCCCGGGCCACGCTGCCCACTCTGGCTGTGGCTGTGAACCGCACGGTGGCCCACCACCTCCCCCGGCTGCTCTACTTCACTGGGCAGCGAGGGGCCCGGGCCCCAGCAGGCATGCAGGTGGTGTCTCACGGGGATGAGCGGCCGGCCTGGCTCATGTCCGAGACCCTGCGCCATCTTCACACGCACTTCGGGGCCGACTACGACTGGTTCTTCATCATGCAGGACGACACGTACGTGCAGGCCCCTCGCCTGGCGGCCCTGGCCGGCCACCTCAGCATCAACCAGGACCTGTACCTGGGCCGGGCGGAGGAGTTCATCGGCGCCAGCGAGCAGGCCCGGTACTGCCACGGGGGCTTTGGCTACCTGTTGTCCCGGAGCCTCCTGCTTCGGCTGCGGCCACATCTGGATGGCTGCCGCGGAGACATTCTCAGTGCCCGACCTGACGAGTGGCTCGGCCGCTGCCTCATTGACTCTCTGGGCATCGGCTGTGTCTCGCAACACCAGGTGAAGGCCCTTTCAAGTTAGTCCCCATCCCTGACAAATTAGCAGGGACCAGCGGCTGGTCTCGAGGCTGGGGGGCTGCCGGCTCTTTCCCAGCAGCTCCTGGGGTGGTCGTTGTGCCCTCCCCAGCCCTAATCGCCCCTCTCGTTCTCCGTTGCCCACCTCTGGCAGCCTGAGATCCCTGGTGCCGTCAAAAGTGGCGTCTTGTCAGGGACCTTCTGAGCAAGCCTGAAAGGTGTCCATTCCTCACCAGTCTCCCCCCGTCTGGCCCCTCGCCCTCTGCCCGACACCTGCGCCGTCTCCAGTGACCTGGGAGTGCCCTGAGGGGACCGCTATCCTGGAGGAGGGTGGTGGCCCGGGAGCCTCCCTGTTGGTTGGAGAAGAGGGGACAATCCCAAGGGGCCCTCCTCCTGGACCGGCGTCCTGGCCGTCTCTGCTGGCTCTCAGCTTTCATTCTTTTGAGAAACAGCAGGATTCTTTGGGAGACAAGGTCATCCTAGTTGCCTAACGGGCGCTCTCTTTTCCAAAATCCGGTGAGAGTAAGGCAAAGGTTGAGGGGACCCCAGAATGAGCTCCTATGCCCTTCCTGCCGCCTTGGCGGCAGTGGCAGTCACAGGCGTGAGCGCCAAGGGCGGTCAAGGGTAGTTGGGCCAGGCAGTTCCTCCCTGTGTGGCACTGATTGGTTTCATGGTCCTCCAGGGGCAGCAGTATCGCTCGTTTGAACTGGCCAAAAATAGGGACCCTGAGACAGAGAGAAGCTTAGCTTTCCTGAGTGCCTTCGCGGTGCACCCTGTCTCCGAGGGAACCCTCATGTACCGGCTCCACAAGCGCTTCAGTGCTCTGGAACTGGAGCGGGCCTACAGCGAGATAGAACAGCTGCAGGTGAGCGGGGGGCCCAAGGTTGCAGGTCAGAGGGTGCTTCAGACGTCCGGGCTCACAGATGAGCAAGAGGGAAGGCGGGGCGAGGCAGAAGGAGGCTGACTGTACCGACCAAACCTCAGTGAAAAGCACCCCAGTGAGAAGGGGCTCCGGGTGCTCTGGGTAAAAGCTCCTGGGTTCCTGTGGGTTCACTTGAGAGGATCTGCAGGAGAGCTCTGAGGAGCAGGCTTGGCTCCAGAAGGGTTTCTCTTCTCTCCAGTAGTGCCTCGCTGAAACCCCGCAGTCCCTGGACTTCTAGCACTGTCCTTAAAACGCCCAAGGGCAGAAGGTAGAAGAATTCTCTAGTTGATGGCAGGGGGTTGTCCGAGGTGGGATCCAGGTGAAAACAAAGGTCTCCTTCTGGAAGAGAGCGTGAGTCCTGTGAGTGAGGAAGAGCAAGGCCGTGGAGCCCCAGACGCCAGGGGCCCCTGCCCTCCACGGCAGCACCCTGCCCGCCCCGCCCTCGCCCCGCAGCAGCTGTGTGCGGATGGTAGGTCCGTGGGCCCCGTACAGACAGGCCAGGTCTCACTGAGTGTTGATGGAGTCAGGGTGGACCTCAGAACCCAGGACGCTGGAGCGTGCCGGGGTCCCGACTCCCTCGCCAGGTGCTAACGGGGCGGGCGTCCCTCCTGCCCTAGGCTCAGATCCGGAACCTGACTGCACTGACCCCCGAGGGGGAGGCAGGGCTGAGCTGGCCCCTTGGGCTCCCAGCCCCCTTCACGCCGCACTCTCGTTTTGAGGTGCTGGGCTGGGACTACTTCACAGAGCAGCACACCTTCTCCTGCGCAGACGGGGCCCCCAAGTGCCCCCTGCAAGGGGCGAGCAGGGCAGACGTGGGTGACGCTGTGGAGACGGCCCTGGAGCAGCTGAACCGGCGCTACCAGCCCCGCCTGCGCTTCCAGAAGCAGCGGCTGCTCAACGGCTACCGGCGCTTCGACCCGGCACGGGGCATGGAGTACACGCTGGACCTGCTGCTGGAGGCCGTGACGCAGCGGGGGCACCGGCGGGCGCTGGCGCGCAGGGTCAGCCTGCTGCGGCCGCTGAGCCGCGTGGAGATCCTGCCCATGCCCTACGTCACCGAGGCCACGCGCGTGCAGCTGGTGCTGCCACTGCTGGCCACCGAGGCTGCTGCGGCCCCCGCGTTTCTGGAAGCCTTTGCCGCTGGGGTCCTGGAGCCCCGAGAGCACGCCTTACTCACCCTGTTGCTGGTCTACGGGCCGCGAGAAGGGGGCCGAGGGGCCCCAGACCCGTTCATCAGGGTGAAGGCGGCAGCGGCCGAGCTGGAACGACGGTACCCCGGGATGAGGCTGGCCTGGCTCGCCGTGCGAGCGGAGGCGCCTTCCCAGGTGCGGCTCATGGACGTGGTCTCCAAGAAGCACCCCGTGGACACGCTCTTCTTCCTCACCACCGTGTGGACCAGGCCAGGGCCCGAGGTCCTCAACCGCTGCCGCATGAACGCCATCTCCGGCTGGCAGGCCTTCTTCCCGGTCCACTTCCAGGAGTTCAACCCCGCCCTGGCACCACAGAGACCGCCCTTGGGGGCCGGCCCCGATCCCCCGTCCCCTCCGGGTGCGGACCCTGCCCGGGGGGCTGCCGGCGGGGGCAGGTTTGATCGACAGGCTTCGGCAGAGGGCTGCTTCTACAACGCGGACTACCTGGCTGCCCGAGCCCGGCTGGCCGCCGACCTGGCAGGCCAGGNGATCCCCCGTCCCCTCCGGGTGCGGACCCTGCCCGGGGGGCTGCCGGCGGGGGCAGGTTTGATCGACAGGCTTCGGCAGAGGGCTGCTTCTACAACGCGGACTACCTGGCTGCCCGAGCCCGGCTGGCCGCCGACCTGGCAGGCCAGGAAGAGGAGGAAGCCCTGGAGGGGCTGGAGGTGATGGATGTTTTCCTCCGGTTCTCAGGGCTCCACCTTTTCCGGGCCGTGGAGCCAGGGCTGGTGCAGAAGTTCTCCCTGCGGGACTGCAGCCCTCGGCTCAGTGAGGAACTCTACCACCGCTGCCGCCTCAGCAACCTGGAGGGGCTGGGGGGCCGTGCGCAGCTGGCCATGGCCCTGTTCGAGCAGGAGCAGGCCAACAGCACCTAGCGTGGTCAGGCCCCGCACCTCCACGCACAGCCCCTGCCGGGCCCCACCTGGGGAGGCAGGCAAGGTGCACGGACAGATGGGAGAGCTTGCCGTTGTGTGTTTTTTTTTTTATAAGAAAATGTTATTAAAAGTGTCTTCTGCCAAACTGTTTTTAGGTCTAGGAAAAATGGGAGTAAGGAGACTCTGAGGGAGGGGCTGGGGAGCTTCCCGGAGGGACCCACTGCCCTCTTCCTGCCCCCCTCAATCCTCCTCCCTCCCCAGTTGCCAATGANGGTTTCTGGGGGGTGAGCGGGAGCTGAAGGCACTGGGGGCAGGCCTCACACCTTGCAGTAGAAGTAGCGGCTGACGGCCTCCTGGGACCAAGGCTGGTGGTAGAACTCAGCCCGGCGCTCCTCCTCGGGGTTGCCCGCCACGTCTGTCATCACCTGGGAGGGAGCAGCAGGGTCATCCTGAGCCTGGACACGCCCGCACGACATTCACCGTCTCCCTCGCATGCTTGTCTACCCAGCGCTCCCCGAGGCCCCCTTCACCTTAAGGTCCCGGCTCTGGGAGCGGAGGAGGTCCTGGATGTAGCCCTTGGGGTCTCTGGAGAAGCTCAGCATGAAGTCCCTCTGGATCTTGAGCTGGTTGATGGACTCAATCGTCTCGTGGATCTGCAGGTAAAAAGATACGTGCTCTCGCCTGGCCAAGCTGAGGTGGGAGAGGCGGGGAGGGGGCGTGGCAGGGGGCTCTCGGCTGTCCCCTGGAAGGGNAGTCCCTCTGGATCTTGAGCTGGTTGATGGACTCAATCGTCTCGTGGATCTGCAGGTAAAAAGATACGTGCTCTCGCCTGGCCAAGCTGAGGTGGGAGAGGCGGGGAGGGGGCGTGGCAGGGGGCTCTCGGCTGTCCCCTGGAAGGGCAGTCCCCGGGAAGGGGGTGCAGGCGGAGCTCCAGGTCCCAAGGGCAGGGCCCTCCCGTCCTCTCCCACATCCTCGTCCTGCTGTGTCTGTGTGTGCGTCACCGTCGGGTCCCCATCCTGTTGCAGTGCCGGGCTCCAGCCCCACCTTACTGTCCAGAGCGCTGATCTCCTGCTGGTTGGCTGTGGACAGCAGGAAGCTGCTCATCTGCCCCTTCAGGGGCTCCTCCACCTCCACGTCAATGTCGTAGCACGCCGTCTTCTTCTGATCCGACGGGTCGACGCTGCCAGGGAAGGCCAGCCCTTGGCGTCTGTGCTGCCCCGATGGAGGCCAAGGGTCCCCAAGGCCTGATGCGGGGGTGGGCAGAGGGAGGGATGGGCCGGTGGGACCACCACAGTGACTCCCAGCTGTGAGGAGCAGGGTTGGGGGGGCCTCACCTGATGACATGGTTGATGACAATCGGGTCAGGGGGCAGCAGAAGGGCTGTGAGGCGCTGGGGAATCTCAGAAAACTTCAGCCGGGGGCAGTCAAAAATCTGCAGTAGGAGAAAAGAGGTTCCCTGCTCTGAACTCAAAAGAGCCTCTGTTCTCAAAAGGCCCCCCGAGCAGCCAGCTCTCAATGGGGAGGCGGGGGCCGGCCCTGGGCCTGAGTCCTGCTTCCACCGCTCACGGTGCAACCCCGAGCCGCTCAACTTCACACCTCGGCCTCGGTCTCTTCGTCTCTGGGAGCCGAAGGCAGGGGCATTGATCTCAGGGGGCGTGTTAGAATTACATGCGTCAGTTACACACGAAGTGCCTGAAGCAGCGCCTGGCATGCGGTGAGTGCTCAATAAACATCAACTGTTGTTTTCACCACTCAAGTCTACCTGTGGTATTTATTTTAAAGTTATATTAATAATAACCTCTAGTTTGGCAGAATCACTTCCACAGCAGTTAGATTCTCCTAACTGTCCAGTGGGTGAGCCGGGACAGGCATGGTGAAGATACGGAACAAGGCTGCAAACAGCTAGATGATGGACCCGGCGACTGGCTCCAGGGCCAGAACCTGGGAGCCCTAGCTCCAGGTGCCAAGAACATGTTCCCCAGAGCCGCTAGCTTTCTGGGGTTCCCGATTGGCCTCACCTTGTGGGAGAGGGTGCTGAGACGGGCGGGCTGCAGCACATGGTGGTGTTATGGCAGAGCCCGGATGAGAACTCCGGTCTCCGGCTCTGAGATCATTCCCGATGGAGTCAAGGAGGCAGGGTGGTGTTCCCGAGTAGAGGCCCTTCCCCTCCCCGTGGCCCCAGGCTCAGGGGAGAGGGTACCTGCTGGAAATACTTGTCGCCGTTGATGTACTCCTTGTCGTGGGAGTCCTGCAGCCGGTTGGTCTTCACATACTGCCACAGGGCCTGGACGATGGCCGAGCGGCTCTGCGTGTGCAAGCCGAGGAGCCGGGCCAGGCGGGGATCCAGTTTGAACTGGGGAGGCTGGGCCAAGGAGGCCGTGAGAAAATGAGACAAAAAGAGAGCGGGAGGGGCTCGGGACTCGGGGGCTGTGGGGCCTAGGCTCCTTGGAAATAAGCTTCTGGAGCAGGCAGGGTGGAGGGGAGAACGGGGTCTCTCAGGGCATACAGCTTGCAAGCCATGGCCCACTCCAGCTAGGAGAAGGGAACAGGAGGCGGGATGCTGGGAGGAGCAGTGTCTGGGAGTGAGGGCACACACCTGGTAGTCTAGCATGAGGAGCAGCGTGCAACGCACACTCAGGTCCCCCGGCCTCTTCACCTGGAACCCATCCGTCTCCTGAGTGGTAGGTGTCCGGTGCCACTGTCCAAGGGTAGGAGCTGAGTCACCTCACAGGCCCGTCTGAGCTGGTGGGGCCTTGGAGTTCTGGGTGCAGGACTGGGGGCCTGGCAGAGGGGGTCCCCGATCCAAGTCTGCACCACTAACGGGACTGCATTCTAGGTTCTTCAGGACCATGGTCTGTGGCCAGTTCAAGGGCAGGAGGGATCCAGGTCTTTCTTACCTCCACGAGGTGGTTGTCAGGGCCATAAAGGTCTTTGTCCAGCTCAATGACCAAGCTCTTGAAGAAGGAAGAGAACTTCCGCTTCTGCTTGCTGGGCTGTGGGACAGGCACGGACCGTGGGCGCGGAACAGGGCCCACGGGGGCAGAGTGAGTTGGGAGCGGGTGGAGGCTGGCCGGGTAGGGCCACACAGTCAGAAGCAGGCCTGGGCACGTCTCTCTGGACCACCCTCCCGCAGCCAGGGCTGACTTCCCCAGCCCTCAGTGCACATGTCCAGTACCGGCCTCAGCTCAGCCCCATACCCACCCCAGGACACCTGGAGAGACCTGGGCCAGGACGTACGTCATCCAGGAGCTTCCCCTCCACCCGCAGCTCCCAGGAGGCGATGCTGCCGTCAGAATCCTCGGCATCGGGCTTCGCAGGGTTAAAAGTATTGGAGATATAAAGACGCAGCTTGCGCTTTTGCTGTAAAGATAAAGAGTGTCATACAGAGCCAGTTCCCAGGGGGTCAGCCCCGGCTTCTCCCTTTCAGGGACTAGGACTTGGCGCCCTCACCCCACCCCCAAGCCAAGGCACCTTCATGGGCCGCTTCAGAGCCTCCTGGATGTCCACCCGCTTCCTCATGATGGTCTGATCCAGTTTCCTCTCAAACGCCAGAAGGTCCATGTAAGCCTGGGACTCCGGGACCAGCTCCCGGATCTGGAAGCGGGGAGGAAGTGAGGCAGGGAACAAGGGGCTCAGCCAGTCTTGGAGGTTGGAACGTGCGGGTGTCACGTGGCCCCAGGAGTGTGCGAGTTTGGCAGGCAGGGAGCTGGCCACATTCAGGGCAAGGAACTTGGACAGCGCAGACAGGACCTCTGATTCCAGCCATGAAGGGATGAAACTGCTGCTCCCACTAGGGAGATCCATGCACTTCATCACTAGGGGAGGCCGGAGCAACCATGGTGGCCAGCAAGTTCTTAGGGCCTCGCCTGCTCATCCTGTCCTTCCCCGTCACACAGCCTCTGGGTTCCCTCAGGCACCTGTGAAGTGGTCAGGGGCCCCTGGGGTCCCTGAGACAGGAGATGTCGCGGTTTGGGCCTACAGTGACACCTCACCCAGATGTTCTGCTCGAGCTAGGGTCTCAGCCGTCCTCCAGATCCAGCTGGGCCTGGGTCCCCTCACGCTGCTGGGCCTTTCGGCCAGCTTCTGTTCCCTTCGCTCCTCTGCCAGCCTGTGGTCCCTGAGCTCTCAGCCCCTCTTTGTCCCCTGCCTTTATGTCTCTGCAGACCGCTGGAATTCAATCTGCAGCCCCCCAGACTCAGGATCCTACTCCCTCTGGCTCTGNAGGCCTGGGCCGGTCCGGGCCCTTTCAGAATTCAGGTCCTCGGCCGGGCCGGACTGGCTCCCTCCAGCATCTCCCTAGCCTCCTTCCCCGCTGCGTACAATGCCGGGGATTATGCCGAGGGGCGGAGCCGCCCAAGTGGCCGTCTGGCCCGCTGCACTTATAAAGGTACTATAGAAATGTGCAGTCATTCAAAGTCCCAGGGCCGGCGGGCCGGCGGGCCGGCGGGCGGGCCAGGGGAGGCTTTGCATCTGCAGTTGCTGGGGCAGCATAAAGGGGGGCAGAGGCGAGGGCTGATTTACAGTGGTTCAGTGCAGCTTCAAAGAAGGGAGAGAAAAGCAACGGGACTTCTGGCTCAGAGCGCTGCTTTGCATCTTGTCTTGCATAAATTTGCATACTGAGTTCAAACTTGTAAAATAGTCTCGGGGAATGAGTGGGACCCACTGTCACTGATTNTCAGTGCAGCTTCAAAGAAGGGAGAGAAAAGCAACGGGACTTCTGGCTCAGAGCGCTGCTTTGCATCTTGTCTTGCATAAATTTGCATACTGAGTTCAAACTTGTAAAATAGTCTCGGGGAATGAGTGGGACCCACTGTCACTGATTGCTAGCATCGCTACCTTCCGGCCCCCCCCACCCCCACCCCCTTCTGGACGGAACACCCAGAACTAGCTCTGCTAAGCTGCTCTGCCTGAGTATGTTGGAAGGGGAGATGGGAGACTAGAGGGCTGCTGCTCCTGGGTTCTTCTGGTTCTGCTCCGGAGACTTATAGTTCCTGGACTACAGGATCAAGCTGGGTGTGGCTCTGGGCGCTATGGCCTTGGAGGCAGGGCTCCTCTGGAGGGTGTGACTCCCCAGGTTCTGAACAAGCCTGGTGGAGGCAGGCTGTGTTGGAGTCTGCCTGAAGTCTCCCTGCTCACCTTCCACTCCTGCCTAGAGTTCATTGAGCTTGTTCCCTTTGTGCAGATATAATGACCCATGGTTGGATGGCATCAGCGACTCCGTGGACGTGAGTTTGAGCAAATTCTGGGAGTTGGTGAAGGACAGGGAAGCCTGGCATGCTGCGGTCCATGGGGTTGTAAAGAGTTGGGTATGACTGAGTGACTAAACAGCAACAATGACCTCATCTATTCCTTTGATGAGGTTTTCAAGTGAGCTTTGAGGGAAAAAAAAGTCTTATATGACAGTGTCAAAGAACTTAGAGAAACAAAACCAGAGGTAAGGAGCCTCTGAATTAGGATAGGTGGTGAAGTCTAGGGGGAAAGAAGAACTTGTCTGTTGTGGACATGAGTGTCTTTCTATGCAGTGGAAGACATCCAACCACTGATTGGATCATTGAGTTTCCTGGCAGGCAGAGGGAAAAGGGAGGTTTAGATTTTCTCACTGTTAGCTTACCTTAGCACTCAGCTTTAAAATAAGTTTTCATGCACATAGTTTCTTTGGGGGAAATTATTCCTATAGAAATGCCTGCAGGGTAGCTGTTACTCAGCTAGAGTCATCAGCTGTCAGACACTGAGGGTGACTTTGAGAGCATCTCTGTTCTCTAGCCCATTGATCAGATTAGCTTCTAGTTTCTCAGATTAGCTATTCACTGCTGTAGAAAATGGGACACACGGTTGCTAGTTTTGATATGAGCAAGTTCCAAAAATTCTTGGTTTAATGAANTTTTTTTTTCCCCCTCCTCTGAGAAGGGGCGCACAGTCCAAGGTGGCTGAGCTGGTGGGGAGGGGAGCTGACCCCCTTGCCCCATTCCAGAAGCAAGAATTGATGGTGTGAAGCTGGTGAGGACCAGCACCCCAGCCACCCTGGGCTAGGAAGGGGACCCTGATGGGCAGGGGGTGCTCATGCCCTTGGACCACCTGCCAGCAGGGCCCAGGGACACACCCACAGGTATCCAGAGAGAGTGGGTACGGATGTTCCCCTCTGGGGTGTGGCTGGTGGGCTGGACCTGGGGTAGCAGCTGGGACTTGGACTCTGCTGGATCCACTAGCTGGTTCCGACTCCCAGAAGCAACCCCAGAAAACCCTTGGCGAGTAGAGATTAGAACCCAGCCTAGGGAATGGCTGCATACTGCCCCCGTGTGGTGGTCTCAACCACTGCCCCGGCCCTGGCCAAAAATCTATTCAAGGCTAGACAAGCAGGTTTCACTAAAGGTCTGGTTTGTTTTGAAGAAACTATCTCTGTGAAACTCTCCAGTTGTACAAGATAAATCAGGGACTCTACAAAAGAACGACTCCCTTTGCAAAGAATTCCTCATGGGCTTCCTATAAATGGTAGATTTTCCTTGACATGTAAAAAAAAAATTTAATAATGAGGTAAAATCCATATTGCACCTTTTATAGGACTCCATCTGGTGTGCAAAAGGAAGCATGTGTGTTTGGCTAAACAGTGAAACCCAGAGGGGTATCTCCCTTGCCAGGCACCAGCAGGGGCTTTTGGGGGTGCCACTGGCTGGCTCAGACAAGGAAACAGGCTGGCCCTTGGTGGCTTGAGGGCAGACCCAGTCCAGAAGACAGACCGTGGCAACTCCTCAACATTTGAGTGCCCAAGAATCACCAGAGAGTGCTAGGGGCAGAGACTGCCCACCCATGGGGCAAATCCCAGGCTCTCCTGCCACTGGCCAGGGATTCAGATTAACAAGATCCGGAGTGGGGCTTTCGAGGAGTCAAGCCAGGGGCGCTTCTGAGGAAGGCGCACTGGACGCCGCGCTAGGAAACGCAGTCTAAAGCGCGGCCCTGAGCCCTGGTGCCACAGCCCCGCCTCCATCCCCCCGAGAACCAGAGGACTGGGGTGCAGAGAGGGACGGAGCAGGTGACAAGGAGAAGGGCGCGACGGTCACCGCCTGTCTCCACGGTGTGGGCACACAAAGGAACCGGGCCAGTGTCCCCTCAGCCCACCTCCTGGGAAAGCATCCCACCCGGGACGCCTGCTCCCTGCTGACCCCTCTCCGCCCGGGCTTCCCGCCCCGTCCCTCCGGGTCCCNTGGCGCCTTTCAACCTTTTCAAAGGATGCTCCTATCCACACGCTCCTCTGCAAGACGGACTGAGGGCCTTCTATCCCCACTTGACGGATGAGGCAACCGCGGCTCAAGGAGAGAGGCAACCTAGCCAAGGTCGTGCAAGGCCCTTTCCTGAGGGGCCCCGGGTTTGTTCTCTCTCTGCTGCTTTCGTTTAGGTCAGGGCTGGGCTCTCTTGCTCCGGACTTCTGCCGTCTGCCTTCCCGTTTGCCTGCTTCCCAGTCCATTTCCAGGGGGTCCTGCTTTCCCTGTCTTCAACCCACTTTCCTCTCTGGGCCCCTGCTTTTGACCCCTCGGTCCCAATCCCTGCCCCCTTGCTCTGATTCCCAGCCTCTACCGTCAGGGGCTTGGCTGAATTAGCCCACCCGCATAATTTACTCTGAAGGTGAAGACTTGGAGGTAGAGCTAGAAGCAGCTTGAGGGGCTGAAGTCAGACCTCACCAGGATTCTCCCATTGAGGGGAGGTGGGCTATGAAGCTTAACTGGTGATGGATGGTCCAGAGGGCTTGGGTAGGTCAAAAGGATGGACATTTTCTCTTATATCTATCTCTCCCTTCCTGCCTGCCTGAATCACCAGAGATGGCCCCATCCTACAGACTACAACTACTCCCCACCCTGCCCCAGTGAGGTCAGAAGTCTGGGTTCCCAGGGGGCACGGGGAGGCAGATGAGGCAAGTGTGTGCCCTTGCCACCACCCGGGGGCTCTGCGGGATATAGATGGCAACCCAGTACATCAAGTGAAGTGTCCCACAAACTCATAAAACCTCACTTGTCCCATTCCAGAAGAGGGGCTGGGGAGGGCCCGAGGAGCTGTCAAGCGGAGGGTGGCCAGGATGTGGACAGGGGCCAGGAGAGCAGGAAGGAGATCAGGGAGCCACGGTCACAGACCCTGTGCCCCTGTTATACCATCTGAGCACCACCCACTCCACCCCAGGGGTGCAGCTGCTCCCCAGGACAGGGNGGAGGGTGGCCAGGATGTGGACAGGGGCCAGGAGAGCAGGAAGGAGATCAGGGAGCCACGGTCACAGACCCTGTGCCCCTGTTATACCATCTGAGCACCACCCACTCCACCCCAGGGGTGCAGCTGCTCCCCAGGACAGGGAGGCACCCTGCCCCTGAGCCTAGTGAATCTCCTCACACTGCCCCCCTCCCCTGGGTCCCTCCTGCCCGCGCTGTGTCTAACCCTAACCCCCAGCCAGCCAGCTGTCTCTGCCCATCACAGCCTCGGCAGTGAGACCTGCCTGTCCATGTGTCTGCCTCCCCCGCCCCACCTGACCCTGTCACTCACACCTCCAGGGTGGTGGCCCAGAATGGAGCCCAGGCCCGCCACTCCCCGCCAGCACAGACAGGGCGCTGGGAGTGGGGCTCAGGCCACCCAAGAACTGAAGCAATTAGTTGACTTTAAAAAATCCACATGTATAGAGTCTCACTCCTAGATGGGCCTTTTATTGGGACACTCCAGACAGCAAGATCAGGGCTGGTCATGAGGCTAACATGGGGACCCCTTGGAAGTTAGCCCGGAGACCCATGGGCCTGGAGAACAGGCTGCTTTGGGAAAGCCCCTTTCCTCATCAGCTGCTCTCCCATTTAACGAGGCTGGTGGTACTCACTGATCTGCTAAGGAGGCCCCAAGAGGGAGGCCTCCAGAGCCCCTAGAAGACTGTGCTGGCCAGCAGGGATGGGTGGCCTGCCCGAAGGGCCAACATTCTAGGGGCTCTGGCCTCTTTTACTGAGAACGTGCCTTCCTTGGGGTCACAACCAAATTTGGCCATAGTAAACCTGACCGCTTCCTTTCTGCCTGGCTTCAGCACCAGTGGCCGTCCCAAGTCCTGGAGCCTCTGCCTCTTCTATGCTACAGCCCTTCCGACCCGTCCCCACCCCCTCAGGCCCCCTGGGCTCACTCAGGCTCCCAGTGGGCCTTCTAAACCTGCCCCTTTGGTCTCCAGGCCTCCTGTCCCTGACTCCAGCTATTCCTTCACACCTTTGAGGCGTTACGGACATCAGCTTCTGGTGGTGGAGGCTGCCAAAGGATCCTCAGACCCCTTAATCTGGGGTCTGTCCCTAGAGAGGGCCTCTCTCTGGCCCTGATTGGCAAAGGCCAGGGGCAGAGCCCCAGAGCCCTCAGCCCAGGATGCAAAGGTGGTTCAGCCCCAGAGCTTTCCACTCACAGGGCCGCCAGGGTCACCTGCTCCTCGCTCCCGAGACACTG
>SJYV01034348.1:2301649-2383690 GCA_006410875.1 Neotragus pygmaeus | reverse complement strand
CAGGACGGGGAGGAGGGGCAGAATGGAAAGAAGGAGGCTAGGAGAGGAGGGAAGCCGATCGGGAAGGGAGGACGGAGACGGAGGAACAAAGGAAGCCAGGCTGGAGGGAGAGACCGCGTTCCGCCGCCCCCGTCCCCGTAACCCCAGCAATGAAGGTTTCCTTAGCGCCATGAAATTACCCCCACAGACTGTGTGTGCGTGTGCGTGTGCATGTGAGAGAGAGAGATCGAGAGAGAATGAAGTGAGACCACTGGATCAGGCTGAGGACCCCTGATTTTCTGTGTTCTGGCCCACCCCTAAACCCAGCTTCCACTTTCTACGCTGGTCACTAAACGCCAGGGCAGGCCGGGGGGCTGAGAGGCAGCTCTGATCCAGCCGACCTGCCTGGCCCAAGCCCCAGTCACCCAGGAAACCCTGGCTAGACCTCAGGGCCTGGCCCAGTCCCCAGGGCTGGGCCAAGAGGAATCTGCACCTTACGCCCCACCTCTGGTGAGGGGCTTCCTCCAGCCAGCAGGCAGGACCTTGGCAGACCAGACCCGGGGCACGGCAGGCACGGTCCTCCCCCTCATCCTGGCTACTCCCCCCAGCCCTTCTGAGGCCAGAGCAGCCTCCCTCCTCCTGCGAGGATATTTCTGGGCCCTGCCCTGCTGCTCTCCAAAGGGGCTGTCCGTCTCCGTGAGACTTTATCTTTCTGTGTCAGTTTTGCAAACACACACAAGAGAGACAAATATGATAGAAAGAAGCAAAAAAAGAAAAAAGTAGGGTGCCAAGACCATCATGTGACCTTGGGCAAGTCACTGTACTTCCCTGTTCCCTGGACCTCTGGGGCTCAGAGGGAAGGCCCATCTGGGATTCACAGCATGTTCCCTCACTCCCCTCAGGGCCACCATTAACCAGATCGGGCTTCTCCGGTAGCTCAGTTGGTAAAGGATCTGCCTGAAATGCAGGAGATGAGGGTTCCATCCCTGGGTCGGGAAGATCCCCTGGAGAAGGGAATGGGCACCCACTCCAGTATTCTTGCCTGGGAAATCCCATGGACAGAGAAGCCTGGTGGGGCTATGGTCCGTGAGGTCACAAAGAGTCAGACAACCAAGCAACTAACACTTCCACTTCCTGTAGCAAAAAGCCAGCCACACTGGCCTGGACCCATTCTGTGAGGATAGGTGGGTCTGTGGGGTGGTGTTTCTCCAGGATGCCGAGGGATGCTATCACTGCCCCAGCTGGCTCCCACAGCCTCAGGAGTACAACCCAGGGCGTAGCTCTGCCAGGGTGGGGGAGCGGCAGGTAGATGTCCCACAGAGCCATCCTTGCTCCCTACTCATCTTCCAGCACCCGTCTGTCTGGGTAGATTCAGTGGCAAAAGCAAGAGGGCTCCAAGCAGAAGGGGGCTTCTCCCTCTCTTTCTTGGGGAGTGGGGGTGTAGGTGCCTACCTCACTGCATAGCCTGGGGAGACCCACTCACACCCCCAAGGGGCTGCAGCCAGCACTCTGCCCTGCTGGCACCCCAGCCGTCCTCTTTCTTGGCGGACAGGGGCCCCATCCAGCACTTCTGATTTCCTCTCCTGTTTGTCCCACAGCTGACACCAGGAGAAGGTGCTGGTGGCCAGCACCCCAGCCCTCACCCCAGGAAGTTAAGCTCTGCTACGGGGCTCTGACCAGGGCGTTGGACGGAGTTCTGCGAACCACTGCATTCTGAGGCCGGAGATGTCACCTGAGTCAAGAAAACTGATACCAAAAATATATATATATATATATATCCATACTTCCTTAAAGGAAATTTTTGGAAATTAAGCCAGGTGGTAGCAGGCAGTGGAATGTACAGATAAAATGTCCAGGGGAGCCACCCAGGCCCAGGTCTCCAGACCTCTATAACTCCTTTAGGAGGGAAGGGTGAGCCCTGCTCACAGGGCCTGAAAGGGCCCCCTCTCCTCTTAACATTAAGGTGCCATTCTTCCCTGGCGTCCCCTGGGCCAGGGTGGCGGGCTGCCTTCTTGCTGTAATGCCCATTGTGTGCCCACTATGTCCGGAGTCATTGAAAGGCCCAGACTCCCCTCAACTCCTGCACCCTGGGCCCCACAAGGCTCTGTGCTTCCCTCTTCCGCAGCCATCTCCCAACCCGAGTTCTTCTCCGTGTGGTCTGTCATAGGAAAGTGTCCAATACACTCAGCCATTTCTGTGAACATCTGTTTTGCCTTCTTGTGGCAGAAGCCACTGAGTAACCACTCCCCCTGAAATCTTCTGTGCAGGGCAGTGGTTTTCGCAGAGTCCGCCTTGCCACTGGCCTCCAGGTGGGGTAGCGACCCTCCTTGCCTCTCGCTGCTTTGCTTCCCGACCCACGGCACCTTCTTTTCTGGAACATCCTAGCTCCTGGCTCACAGCCATTCCCTCTGTCACCCCTGACCTCTTACTGCTGCTTTCCCAGGTCCTCATGGACAGTCCCTCCCACACGTCAGGGCTCTGGGTTCCTGGGCTGCCTCTCCTCCAGCAATCCTCCGCCCTCCCTCAGTCACTCATGCCAGCTTCACCTCTTGCATCCTTGTCATTCCAGCCCCACCACCAATCTGTGGACATTTTATCTGTACATTCCACTGCCTGCTACCACCTGGCACACCAACCAGCCTTATACCCCACTCTCACCACCATCTCCCTGTCCAGCTCCCTGACGTCCAAAGCCTGTGATGCCACTGGGAACTGCTGGTCCGCTTCTCTTGACCTGCACCCCTCATCACAAACACCCTCTTACACTTATTCTTTCTAATTTTTAGTTATGGTAAAACATACCACTATGGTTTTTCCAGTAGTCATGTACAGATGTGAGAGTTGGACCATAAAGAAGGCTGAGCGCCTAAGAATTGATGCTTTCAAACTGCGGTGTTGGAGAAGACTCTTGAGAGTCCCTTGGACAGCAAGGAGATCCAACCAGTCCATCCGAAAAGAAATCAACCCTGAATATTCACTGGAAGGACTGATGCTGAAGCTGAAGCTCCAGTGCTCTGGCCATCTGATGCAGAGCTGGCTCATTGGAAAAGACCTGATGCTGGGAAAGATTGAAGGCAGGAGGAGAAGGGGGTGACAGAGGATGAGATGGTTGGATGGCATNGCTGAAGCTGAAGCTCCAGTGCTCTGGCCATCTGATGCAGAGCTGGCTCATTGGAAAAGACCTGATGCTGGGAAAGATTGAAGGCAGGAGGAGAAGGGGGTGACAGAGGATGAGATGGTTGGATGGCATCACCAACTCAGTGGACATGAGATTGAGCAAATTCCAGGAGATGGTGAAGGACAGGGAAGCCTGGCGTGCTGCAGTCCAAGGGGTCCCAGAGTCCAACAAGACTTAGCGACTGAACAACAAAAAACATACATAACGTAAACTTTACCACTTTAACTTCCCTTGCACATACTCTTGGCACTCTTATTTAAAAGTTAAACTGGCTTTATCAACTGCTCCCCTGCACTCCAGGACCTGATGTGGCTGGAGAAGACACACCACTGCAATGACCTGGTCCCACTGTCATTTCTGGAGCTCGGACTTCAGCTGGCCTCACCTTGCCCACTGCCCCCTCCTTCCCTAAACGATGCAGGTCCTTCCCTGCTCTCAGTCCCCTATGTGAGTTTTCCACATCTTCTTTCTCCTCCAACCTCCTCCTCCCTCCCAGCTGATGCCCTTGCTTCTCACTTCCCCGAGAAAAGAGAAGCTTGTGAAGAACTTCCAGAGATTCCACCATATCCTCCCTCCTCCCGGCAGTCGCTCCCCCGGTTCCTGCAGCTGGCTTCTCTGTGCTCCCACCTAAATCCGGCCATCGTCCTGCACATGAGCTGCTGTCCCCCATCTGGCACACTCTGGGCCGTGGCTCCAGCACCTCAGCCCTGTACCATGTGCCTCTTCCCTGCTCCACAATCATTCCTTGGAGATCTCATCCACCACCCAGTCTCAGAGTTGTAAATACCTTCTCTATGTTGACAACTCCCCAAGTTTTCCTCCAGCCCACTTTCTCTCCCAGTCCTTAGACTCACATAGTGTCTACACACACACTGTCAGTTCCACCTGGATCTTGAGTAGATTCGGCCACAATGAAACCCCTGCTCTCACACCTCAAACGTGGCTCACCACCCACCCTCCTCACTCTGCTTCCCACGGCTCCGGCCCGCAAGCTGGGCACATCCTGGAATCCTGTCTTTCTCTCCCAACCCACATCCAATCAGAAGGCAAGTCTTCTTGGCTCTGCATCCAGAACCCAGCGCTTCTTGTGTCTCCATGGCTCCCAGCCTGCTCCAACCCATGAGCAGTGAGTAAGCTGGCTTCCAACCTGGCCCCCAGTGGCCTACTCTCAACACACAGAGGGGTCCTTTAGCAAAGGGAGTCAGATGCCAGCACTTCTGCCCCCACAAACTCCCCCCCAATCTCATTGCCAGTGAGGGCCGAGTCCTGGGGGTCACCCCTCCTGGCTCCCTCTGTGTCCTTCTCCTGCACCCCCTCCCTCTTCTCTCTGCCCCGGCCAGAC
The DNA here is from genome assembly GCA_006410875.1 of Neotragus pygmaeus. Classification (NCBI taxonomy): domain Eukaryota; kingdom Metazoa; phylum Chordata; class Mammalia; order Artiodactyla; family Bovidae; genus Neotragus; species Neotragus pygmaeus. Next base: position 2,379,191 of record SJYV01034348.1, on the reverse strand, counting down.
ACTTCAGGCCCTCGACACTCCTGAAACTTGGAGCCTGCTGTTCCCTCTGCCAGGAACATGCTTCCTCCAGCTAACACTGTCGCCTCTCTAAAGTCCTTGTTCAAATGTCCCCCTCTCAATGGGACACTTCTGTCCACCCTGTTAGAAGCCTCCCTTCCCCCTCTCCCTCCCCACCTGCACATTCTTATCTCTTTCATCCTCCTGGGTTTCTTTCCGAAGTCCTGAACACCTTTCTTTGTTCTGTATCATCTACTTATTTAGCACCTTAGCCTTTCTCTTCTCTTTGGCCCATTAGAACGTAAGCTCCGCACAGACCAGGATCTTGGTGTCCTGTGTGTGGATAAATCCCAAGTATCTGGCACATAGCAGAGACTCCAATATCTCAGGTATTAGGGGCTCAGTAGTGTCCAACTCTTGTGACCCCATGGACTGTAGCCCACCAGGCTCCATGGAATTCTGCAGACAAGAATACTGGAGTGGGTAGCCATTCCCTTCTCCAGGGGATCTTCCCAACCCAGGGATCGAACCCGGGTCTCCTGCACTGCAGGCAGATTCTTTACCAACTGAGCCACCAGGGAAGCCCCAATATCTCAAAGGTGTGAGTAATAAGAACCCACTCCAAGTCTACTCAGGACTTCCAGCGTGTTTCCAAACATTGGGCGATGTTACAATCTGTGCTTGGGGTTAGCAGGATTAACAGCAACAACATCAATGCAAGCACTTTCATTAACTGGTCTAACTGAAAGGTCTAACTGTCCTGTGGGTGCTGCGATTCCCATTCTAGAGATGAGGAAAAGGAGGCGCTAAGGAGGTATGTGACCTGCCCAAAGCCACTATGCTGCTCTAGGGCTGGGACTGCAGAGCAGGTTTCCCAACGTCAAGGTCCCTCCTTGGCTTCTCTCCTTCACCTCAACCTGCCTCTCTGATGTCCCTTCGAGGAGAGCCTTCCTGCTGAGGACACAGACACAGACACAGACACAGACACATACACACACCCCTCCACCTTCCCCAAACACCTGTTTTTTAAAGAAGGAAATCAAGATCCCCAGAGGCCTGCACATTTAAGCTGAATTACCCTCAATTATCTTTTAAAACGCACTCTCCAAAAATCTCAAGCAGAATGTTTCAAACATTGGGAATATAAATTCCAGAAAACTTGCCATCAAGGTGTCTAAAATTCATGTCAATGTGTTGGAGGAAGTTGTGTTAGTTCTTGTGTAGGAATTACCTTTTAGCCAAAATAATGAATCCTAGTTAAACTCTGAACAAGCCCCNCCACCAGGGAAGCCCCAATATCTCAAAGGTGTGAGTAATAAGAACCCACTCCAAGTCTACTCAGGACTTCCAGCGTGTTTCCAAACATTGGGCGATGTTACAATCTGTGCTTGGGGTTAGCAGGATTAACAGCAACAACATCAATGCAAGCACTTTCATTAACTGGTCTAACTGAAAGGTCTAACTGTCCTGTGGGTGCTGCGATTCCCATTCTAGAGATGAGGAAAAGGAGGCGCTAAGGAGGTATGTGACCTGCCCAAAGCCACTATGCTGCTCTAGGGCTGGGACTGCAGAGCAGGTTTCCCAACGTCAAGGTCCCTCCTTGGCTTCTCTCCTTCACCTCAACCTGCCTCTCTGATGTCCCTTCGAGGAGAGCCTTCCTGCTGAGGACACAGACACAGACACAGACACAGACACATACACACACCCCTCCACCTTCCCCAAACACCTGTTTTTTAAAGAAGGAAATCAAGATCCCCAGAGGCCTGCACATTTAAGCTGAATTACCCTCAATTATCTTTTAAAACGCACTCTCCAAAAATCTCAAGCAGAATGTTTCAAACATTGGGAATATAAATTCCAGAAAACTTGCCATCAAGGTGTCTAAAATTCATGTCAATGTGTTGGAGGAAGTTGTGTTAGTTCTTGTGTAGGAATTACCTTTTAGCCAAAATAATGAATCCTAGTTAAACTCTGAACAAGCCCCTGGCTCCTCGCTCCTGTGGGTGGATCAGTGGGCCCTTCAGGGACTTCTGGTTGGACAGATGGAGGCACACGCGTGCACCCATGGAACTCCTGGTTGGGACCCACACACATGGTCTACCATGTTGGGATGGCTCCCTGTCCTCCAGGAATCACCCCATCCTTTGGGAACACGTGGTTACCTGCCCGTGGGGAGCCCCAGTGCCACCTCGTCCTGCCTTCCTGATACCACTTGATGGTCATGGGTATGGAGAACCCAGAGGGTCCAGTATGGTCTAAGAAGGTAGGAGAAATGATCCGAGCAAAAAGCAGAAGTCTCCATCTGTGTGCAGAGGGCCCGAGGTTTCTTGGGGAACCAGGCAAAAGTATGTGGGACTGAGAGACAATGGTCTGGGAGGCCCGCCTGTGATCAAGGACGTGATGGTCAAAGCCAGGCTGGGCCCCTCCCATGTCCCCACACAGCACATCCCGGATGTCTCTAGGGCTTCAACAGCTGCTCATGAAGCCCCACAATGGGGCAGGCAGGGGGAGACAGAGTGGGTGGTCTCAGGGCCTGGATCTGATTGGGACATCACTCCTGGTTTCTGCAAACCTGTGTAACAAGGCCAGCAAGTGCCCTCACCCCCCACCTGTATAGTGAATCCCCTCCAGGTAGCCCCTCGGCCTGCCCTGACCCATGCCCTTCTCCCGGATCTGGGCACTTGCCTGGGCCACGGAAAGCCACGCTGTCCTGGGCTGGAGCTGTGACCACGGGGCCTTACTGCCCTGCCCATTGCTCCATCTCTTCTGGGGTCCTGTCCTCCCCCAGGCCCTGAACCCACTGCCCTGGGTGAGGTCTCTGCAAGCTCCTCAGCGTGATGGCTCCAAGCTTGGACTCAAGAACGGGGCTTCTCACCTGTGGCGCTGTGGACATTTAGGGGCTGGATAATCCTTTACTGTGGGCTTCCCTGGTGACTCAGATGGTAAAGCATCCACCTGCAATGCAGGCAATGCAGGCTTGAACCCTGGGTGAGGAAGATCCCTTGGAGAAGGGAGTGGGTACTCACTCCAGTGTTCTTGTCTGGAGAATCCCACGGGCAGAGGAGCCTGGTGAGCTGTAGTCCATGAGATTGCAAAGAGCTGGACATGACTGAGCGACTACACACACACAATGCTTTCCTGTGGGGGCCGTCGTGTATTGTATGATCTTAGGAGCATCCCTGGCCTCTCCAATAAATTCTATCAGTACACTCCTCTCTCCACCTCTAGACACGGTCCTTTGTCCCTGGAGGGTGAAACTGCCCAGGGTTGAGAATCACAACTCTAGAATCAGACAGTCTTGGGTTCATGCCTGGCTCAACCTCTGCATGACCATAAATAAGTACAAGTCACTTGACCAGTCTGAGCCTCATTTTCCCCGTTGGCAAGACATGGAGCCCATCACCTAACTCATGGTGGATGTGACGATTAAAACGAGGTTGTCTATGTGGGCAGACCAGCACAGCATCTGGCGCCTTGTGAACTGTTAATGAAGTGCCTGCTATTACTAGCTTCCGATGCTAAGCTTGCCGGACCTTGCGGGCTCGGTCACTGCCTGACCTCTGGGTCCTCCTGCCGACCACCCCCCAGCTAGGGGACTGCTGAAGACAGGTGCCTCAGAGCCCCTCAGCTGCGGGCCACCAGGAGTCTTGCAGGAGAGTAGCCGGGAGGGGTTGGCCAGGCAATTACTCACAGCGGCCGCGAGCCACAGGGGAGTCTGGGTTCTACCCAAACCACAGCCAGGCCCCAGGGTGATGGTGAAATCTGTGAGTTTCTGGGAGCTGCACCCAAACCCTGGCGGAGACAGTGGGGGCACCAGGGCTGAGCAGCGGCAGAGCTGCCCAAGGATGGGCTGTGGGTACTGCTGAGCCAGGTACCCCAGGGTGCCACACTGCCTGCGTATCTGTGGAAAAGAGCCGCTGGAGGCCTTCCGCCACCTCCGTGTGTTTTCACGCAGAGCGGGGTGCAGCACTGAGGTCCGGCAGCCAGGAGGCCCACGGGAGTCCGTGGTGGCAACAAGTCAAACTGTCCCTCGAGGCCCCGGTTCCTCCTGTGGTGGGTGTGACCCAGGTCACCTCCTGGAGGTTCTGGCCACCCAGCACTCACGATCTCCCTCCTCATAAGACAGGACGCCACCTTCTGAAGGGGCCTCCCTGATGGCTCAGTTGGTAAAGAGTCTGCCTGCAATGCAGGAGACCCGGGTTCAAGCCCTGGGTCAGGAAGATCCCCTGGAGAAGGGAATGGCTACCCACTCCAGTATTCTTGCCTGGAGAGTCACATGGACAGAGGAGTCTGGCAGGACAGTCCATGGGGTCGCAAAGAGTCAGACAGGACTGAGTGACTAAACCACCACCACCACTGCCTTCTGAAGGCAGCTCTCAAAGTCCCATTACCGGTAAATGGCGTCCCTCCCTCCACCCAGTTCCTTTGCTGGAGATCTAACCCCAGTACCTCAGAATGCCATCTTTAGAGATAAGGTCTCTGAGAAGGTGACCAAGTTAGAATGAGGTGGGTCACTAAGGTGTCCCTAATCCAACATGGCTGGTGTTATAAAACTGGGGAGGTTACGACAGAGACAGGCAGACACAGAGAAGACAACGTGAGGAGACACAGGCGGAAGGCAGTGGCCTACCAGCCACGGAGAAAGGTCTGGAGTCCAGCCTTCTCCCACAGCCCCCGGAGGGAACCAGCCCTGCCCACGTCTTGGGCTTCCAGCCTCCAAACTGAGAGAGGATGCATTTCCATTGTTAAAGCCGCCCAGGCTGGCACTTGGTCGTGGCAGGTCTAGCAAACTTATCCTCTCAACACTGCTCCTCACTATTCCTTGGGCTCCACGCCCCCCGACCCAGCCGCTCCCCTCACAGCCTCTGGTTTGCCTGAAGCCACGGAACACAGGGTGCTCAGACCAGTGTGCTTAAATAAACGAGGTCCTACTGAATAGCACAGGGCACAGTATCCTGGGATAAATCATAATAGAAAGTATATGGAAAACATGGGAGTTCCCTGGAGGTCTAGTGGCTAAGGTTCTGCGCTCTCACTCCCGAGGGTACAGGGTCAATCCTTGGTCCAGCAAGTAAGCAAGCCATGTGGTAAGGTAAAGAAAAAAAAAGGATGCGTATATATGTATAACTGAATCACTTTGCTGCTCAGCAGAAATTAACACAACATTGTAAATCAATTCTACTCCAATAAAAAGTAGAAAGAAAGAAAAAGAATGATGTGCTTATGAGCACAGCACAGGGCGGGACCTGGGGGGCCGGGTCCTGAGTCTGAGTCTTCATTCCACCACCTATTGACAGGAGGACAAAGGGCCAAGCTCTCTAGCCTCAGTCTCTTCATCTCTAAGATGGGTTCAGCATCATCTCCCCTCTCTCATTGCGTTATTGTGAGTAGGAAAACAGAAACAAGAGGACATATGTGAAAATCGTCTGTAAGTCACAGAAGACTGAATGAAGCCCTCACTGTTCACAACACAGCACTCTCTGGTAAACACTTCTCCCACTTTGGGCTTGTACCGAATTTCCTGTCAATTAAAAACTTGACTCCCGTTCTACTTTGTGACAGAACATCTCTCCCCATCCCATACTTCTAAAGTTGCCTTTTTGGATTCAAGGATATTCCTCTTGTAAGAATTAAGTGGTTATTCCAGCTCGAGAGCTTTTGGATCTCAATTCTCTCATCCAATATATTTTCCTCCCTTGCCAGTTGAACATCATTCATAAATCCAGTGAGTGGGACCGTCTCTCTTCATGCAAATCTTTATGGAACGTACTGAAAAAGGCACAGGACAACTCCTCTCTCCAAATGATCTACACCCCTTAGGCTTAGCCCTCAGTTGGCAGCAAATTTACTGAATCACAGTAATACACAGTGATGTGCTGGAGTGTCATGTTGGTAGTTTAAAATCAGCTCTGGTAGGAGTATTTATGCCACAGAAATTAGCAGATGATACAAATCTGATTTCAGCTCCCCTTCCCACCCTGTCAAGAGCCAGTTGTAAATATTCGCCAGCACACTGCTTTCGGGCCACCTGTGTGTGTCTTAGTCAAGCTCCTGGGAGAAACTTTGTCAAGTGGTTTGGCCTCCAAATGAACACATGAATCTTTATGGAGCTTAACAGCCGATAAAACAGTTCAGTATTCCTGATTTCATTTGGTTCTTTCAACATCCCAGGAAATTAAAAGTCTGGCTTTTGCGACCCATTGGACTGTAGCCCACCTGGCTCCTCTGTCTGTGACATTTTTCAGGCAAGAATACTGGAGTGGGTTGCCATTTCCTTCTCTGGGGGATCTTCCCAACCCAGGGATTGAACCAAGGTCTCCCTCATTGCAGCAGATTCTTTACCTGCTGAGCCATCCGCAAATAGGTTTACTATTGGTGAAAAGTGAAAGTGAAAGTTGCTCTGTTGTGTCCAACTCTCTGCGACCCCATGGACTATACAGCCCATGGAATTCTCCAGGCTAGAATACTGGCGTGAGTAGCTTTTCCCTTCTCCAGGGGATCTTCCCAACCCAGGGATCAAACCCACATTGCAGGTCTCCCACACTGCAGGCAGATTCTTTACCAGCTGAGCCACAAGGGAAGCCCAAGAAGACTGGAGTGGGTAGCCTATCCCTTCTCCAGGGGATCTTCCCAACCCAGGAATTGAACTGGGGTCTCCTGCATTGCAGGCAGATTCTTTACCAACTGAACTATGAGGGAAGCTCCTATTACTATATCCATTTTAAAGATGAGTAACACAGGTTAATGATTGACTTAGAGCCAGACCACCACCAGGGGCTTAAATGCTCACGTTCTGATCTCAAGGTCAGCGTTCTCTTCCGCTCACCATCTGACTGCTCCCCCACCCCCGTTGGTTGTCACAAGCATCCTGAATTCCCCCAGCATCCCCTGCTCTGGGTTTACAATAAGGACAAGTCGACAGGGAGCATCTCCAAGGCCCTGGCCCTGCCCATCAGCAGCATATCTCTGAGAACTGATGAACGATGCTTCTTTGCCTGGGAGAGGGTCCTTGAGTGTTTGACAAGACTCTGCGTTTTGTTTCTGATTCACTGATGACAGCAGGCCACCTAAAGTGACAGCAACCCTTCATGCTGTGTGTGGGGCCCCCCGAGAAACTCCGATGTAGGGTTCAGGGTCTGAAGGTTAGAAGAGATGACAGGTGACAGGGTAAGGAAAGCTCGAGGTGGATGCTGCAAGCTGGGAGAGCCAGACAGGCTTCACTTAGCCCACAGTGCGTCTCAAAACACTTAAAAAAAAAACACCCTTAAAAGTGGGAAGCTTTCATATAAAAAGCCAGATTCTCAGAATCTCTTAAAACACTGGAAATCTGGCAACACAGATGGAGTTGAGGGGCTCTCTTTCTGAAGGGGTGTGAGCTGTGCAGTCCACAGCATCCTGTTCCCTATTTTAGGGGTTGGTTGAGTCTCTCACACCCCTAGGTCATGCATGTGTGTGCACGCTAAGTCACATTTGACTCTGTGACCCCATGAACTGTAGCCCACCAGGCTCCTCTGTCCATGGGATTCTCCAGGCAACAATATGGAGTGGGTTGCCATTTCCTCCTCCAGGGGATCCTCCCCACCCAGGGATCTGAACTGGCATCTCCTGCCTTACAGGTGGATTCTTTGCTACTAGTGCCAGGTGGGAAGCCCATGTCCCTAGAGATCCAGCAATCAATGGGAAGTAGAGTGATCTCGTAGACCTTGACAATTAGCCTTTGACCCCAGCCTCAGAGCTGTGGTGAAAGGGGTCACGTATGAAGGGCTGGTTGCCTTGCCCTTTGGGGGCTGCGGTTTGGGTCATGGCCCTTCTGAGGAGGCAGTGGACAGACCCCAGCTGGAACTCTTCTCTGCCCACTGGGACGTTCCCTAGCCTCTGTGTACCTCATTTCCCCATCTTAAAAGTGGTGACGATCATATTTAACTCACAGTGTTGTGCTGAAGATAAATCAGTTAAGCCACGGGAGAGTCTGCAAACCGCAATAAGCCCTCAGTCTACACTGGCTGTTCTAGTCTGACCCCAGCCTGCTTCCCCGACTTTCTTCCTGAAGTCGCAGCGCTGGGCCTCAGGTGCTGCGAAGAAAGTGGGGTCTGTCCACCCCCAGGGGCATATTTTCTAAGACTGTTTTCTCCTGAAGGAAGGGGCCTGGGTAGAATGGGGGTGAAGGAAAAAGCGAAAGCGTGAGTCGCTCAGTCGTGTCTGACTGTTTGGGACCCCAAGGACTGTAGCCCGCCCCAGGCTCCTTTGTCCATGGGATTCTCCAGGCAAGAATACTGGAGTGAGCTGCCATTCCCTTCTCCGGGGGGTATCTACGGAACCCGGGTCTCCTGCATCGCAGGCAGGTTCTTTACCATCTGAGGCACCAAAATAGGGGGAGGGTGATAAAATTGGGGCTCAGAGGGGAAACTGAGGCAAGAAAAAGCAAAAGCACATGGTCCTTCCTGCCGGTGGGGGCAGCGGGGAGTGGGATTCACACGCAGACTGGCGGACGTCAGCCTCCCCTCCCTCTACTCGGCCCGTCCCCACCGGCATCACCTCCTCCAAGCCGACCCAGCTGGGCCCATGCTGTTGATTCAGCTGCAGAGACCGGAAGGAATCTGTTTGCAAGTCCAGGACAGACGGAGGACCACAGGGCTCTCTCTCCTGGGCTCTACCGCCTCACTTTTTTTTTTTTTTTCTCCTACTAAAAAAGTCATGAAAGGCCAAGAAGGCNTTCCAGGAGACTCTGGGGATTCCCCCCGCAGCTTCTCGCCGACTCCAACACACCGCGGCAGTCAGCACAGCGGGCTGGAATCTAGGGAGACGCGGGTCACCATAGCAGTGCCCTGGGGTCTACAGACGGGAGCGGGCACTGTGCCCAGCATCCCATTTTAACCCAGCGGTGATGAGGGGCCGAGGCCAGCCACGGCGGGCGGGCCTTGAGCAGAGAGCTCGGTCTGCAGCATCGCCCTGAACCTTTCTAGACAAGGCAGTAAGCCTCGTCTTAACTGCAGACGCTGAGCCTGAGAGCTAAGTGCCTCTGCCCAGGTCGGCCTGGGCAGGGACGGGGCAGAGTTCAGTCTCTAAGAAGGCTTGGGGGACCCCGAAGCCTGTGCGTCCTGCTCTCCCAGTGGGCGCCAAGGTCCGAACAGCCGGCACAGGCCCCCAGGTAGGAGCTGTCTGAAGAGACCAGAGCTGAACGTTCCCCAGAACAGACGCAGGGCCTGTGGGAGAATTGCCTCTAAGCGGCTAGAGGCGGTCAGATGTTGTGGAAGCAGAGGGCAGAGTCCAGTCTCTAAGGAGGCCTGTCATGCAAGCAGAAAAGGGGTCCATCCTCTGTAACTCCAAGGGCAAGACCAAGGTTGCGGGAAGAGCCTCCCTCACCAGAGACTGGTGAAGAGGGGATGGATCATGGTGAGCAGGTTCTGTTGGCGAGGGACCGCCCCAGGTGTGGCCCACGGAGCAGCTCAGGTGTCGCAGGTCAAGGTAGGCAGGCCAGAAAGGCCCCCCCTTGGGTTGTGTCTAGAGAGGGTGGGGTCAACAGTGCAGAGGGATCTCAGGCTTCTTTTAGGATAAGCTGTCAGGGCCACCTGCTCTCTCCTACTGCCTTATTCATCTGCTCATTCATTCAAGAAAATGAGAATTCCCTGGCGGCCCAGTGATCAGGACTCTGCGCTTTTCACTGCTATGACCCAGGTTCAACCCTTGGTCGGGGAACTAAGATTCCCCAAGCTGCATGACCATAAAAAAATCACATAGTTTTGTGTGTGTGTGTGTGTTTTTCCCAGCACTATTCTGAATAAGAGCCTGGCAGGCTGCAGTCCATAGGGTTGGAAAGAGTTGGGCATGACTGAAGCGACTTAGCATGTACGCGTAAGACATAAGAAGGTGGAACTTTACACCTCAGGTGGGGAGAGAGTGCCCCTTGAAGAAGTGGTATTTAAGTCAAGACTTAAACGATGCTTTCAACAATGCAATCCAGCATTCCCTGCCAAATAGTTGCTAAATCCCTGGCATCTGTGTCTAGCCTTCAGAGGGTTCAGGACCTGGGGGTAAGGGTGTGTGACTGGTCCCTTCCCGTACCCAGGCTTACCTGTTGGGCACACACACGGATCATGGTGGTGGTTTATCCGCTAAGTCGTGTCCGACTCTTTGCGACCTCATGGACTGGAGCCCACCAGGCTCCTCTGTCCATGGGATTCTCCAGGCAAGAATACTGGAGTGGGTTNTACCTGTTGGGCACACACACGGATCATGGTGGTGGTTTATCCGCTAAGTCGTGTCCGACTCTTTGCGACCTCATGGACTGGAGCCCACCAGGCTCCTCTGTCCATGGGATTCTCCAGGCAAGAATACTGGAGTGGGTTGCCACTTCCTTCTCCAGAGGATCTTCCCAATCCAGGAATCGAACCTGGGTCTCTAGCTTTGCAGGCCGATGAACTGACGGAGGTCTTTATTTTCCTACGAGGATAATCCCCTCCCCCAAGAATGTGACTCTGTACTTGATTCCCGATTTTAAATAGACTTCCCTGCTGCCTGACACATTGGAAACTTTGTTGTAAATACTAACAGGCAGTGCATTCTTCCAGTTGCTCCACATTTTATCTTTGGATCGAGCACAGTCAGCAGGACTTAAATGGCCGCGTGACACTCTGTCAGCCCTCGGCTGCGCCTGAGGAAACTGCTGTGGAATTGTTGAGGACATCGCTAAAACTGTCACACAGGATTCCCCTCACGTCACCTCACGGGAGACACTTCTCGGGGTCTCCGGGCCAGAAATCACAGTCTTTCAGGGGCAGATGGTGCGGTTTTTGTCTTACAGGCAAGTGTAACTGCTTACACTTGCCCGTTACAAGTGTAACACTCAACACTGCCCTGTGGCACGGGCCTCCTCCCACTCACTCACCCTGGGCCGCAGCGCCCCCTCCCTGCCCTGCGGGCCCCTGCCCTGGGCCCCTCACTCGGTGTGTCTTCGCAGACCACCTCGAGCCCTCTCGGAACGAGGCGAGTGCATCTTTCCTGCCTGCCTCTCCCCTCCTCTGCCCTCCCCTCCCAGCGCACAGCTCCTCACTCCAAGCTCCAGAACGTTCTTCTGTTTGGAAAGGAAGGCCGACATGGGAGATGATCCAAGTTTGTTACATTCCAGTAAAGGCACCGACAGCCACAGGCTCCTGAGACGATTTCTCACATTTCCTGGAAGTGAGTTTGGGTCACAGAGAAATGGGTTTCACAGCGTAGGAAGCAGATCGAGATGTGGGCTGGGCTGAGGATGTCCCACACAGCCATGGCCGCCCCCCACAAAGTCCCCCTCAGCCATGTCCCCACAGGCACCCTGTGAGGTACTGGGGGTCAACAGGTCCCACACTGCCACGGCCGCCCAGTCACCCTCGGCCAAGTGTCCCCCAGCAGCAGCTGAACCCTCTGGCACAGCGATTCAAGAGGGCTCAGAATCCAGCCCAAATCAAGGGCCGTGTGCTCATCCTGAGTGTCTGTGGCTCTGGGTCCCCTGATGACACCTCCCCAGGCGACACCTCAGCTCGTTACCTCTGCCGCTCACAGCTCACTGACAACCAGCTCTCAATTGCAATCACACCGCGGGCATTTGGGGTGAAGACAGCTCCAGCTGTTGCACGCCCGGCCCACCTGCCCACCCCTCGCGCCGTCTAGACACTAGCACGGGCCTGTCAGCATCCAAATGACAGCACGTGCCCACGCCGACGGGCGTCAAAGCCGGCTCCGTGCTTGCAACTGCACACGCAGAATGAAGGCCAGTTTTATGGTAGTGAAGTGAAAGTCGTTCAGTCCTGTCCTACTCTTTGCGATCCCATGGACTGCCATGGAATTCTCCAGTGGGTAGCCTTTCCCTTCTCCAGGGGATCTTCCCAACCCACAGATCGAACCCAGCTCTCCTGCATTGCAGGCAGATTCTTTACCAGCTGAACCACAAGGGAAGCCCAATTTTTTTTTTTTAATGGTAATGGGAACTCCAAAATATAACACCAGAAACCCCACGGCACCTCACTCCTTACCACCTTCATCACGTGGGGAGGTCGGAGCACCCAACTCCCCAGAGTCTTAGACTGAACCCTCGATTCACTGCATGACTGGGGCTACTCGGCGACCAGGGGTCACTAAGGTGCTCTCACTGCTCCCAGAGCCTCCTGACCCCCCGGGATCTTCTCAAGCCTCCCCTCTCTCTCCACCCACCCCTTCAGCTAGGTGACCTCCTCTGGTCCTCTGGGCAAGGCGTGGAATACCCACCTACTGCTGCTGGGGACCCCCTTAGGGATTATCTCAGTGCACCCCAGAGCAGCTGCAATTCACAAGGATTCATCACGTGGAGGCCTGGCTCTGGGGCACCTCGGAACCTCGGCTGCCTTCCCATCAACCAGCCCCACATTTGATCCGGCCTCCACCTTCAGACACCCCAGAACTTCAGAGCTGCCTGGGAAGAATGTATTTAGTAGACTAGCTCACACCTTTACAATCCAACCCCACAAGCTAAGGAACACATTCGCCCTTAACCTTAGCGGTGGTTAGGTTGCAGGGTAGGGGGTCAACCTTTGTCTGGGGGCCTGGATGAGCTGCACCTGTTTCCACGGTGACCAGCGCCAGGTCATGGCCTCTCTGCCACCCAGTGCTGCTCCATCTCTGGGCCAGCCAGGCCCCCCCTGCCCCATACCACCCCAGGCACAGCCTACCCGAGGGGTGCAGGGCAAAGAGGGGACAGGACTGCCTTGGACTTCAGAGCAGTCCAGGCAGGAAAGCAAGTTCCTCTGCTCTTTCTGAGGGAGGAGAAGCTGAGACTAGCACTCTTATTTGGTCCACCTCCTACCCTCGAATCACCAGTCTACCCCACCTTCCCGTTCTCCCAAAATGAAAGTCACTCAATAGTGTCCGACTCTTTGCAACCCCATGGACGATACAGTTCATGGAATTCTCCAGGCCAGAATACTGGAGTGGGTAGCCTTTCCCTTCACCAGGGGATCTTCCCAACCCAGGGATCGAACCCAGGTCTCCCGCATTGCAGGCAGATTCTTTACCAGCCAAGCCATCAGGGAAGCCCCCTGTTCTCCAAAGCCTACTTCAAATTGCCCTACTTAGGGCACTTCCTGTGGGCCGGCTGAGTTGCTCCCTCTGCTGGACTTCCGGCCTGAGGGCGGGGACTGAGCCCTCACACCTCCAGGGCCCACAAAAGCAACCTGTGTTACCAGGTGATGCCCACTGGTGAGGCTGGACTGGGAGAGCTCAGACTGGGCTCCAACCCCCTCCCATGGATGGCCTGGGCTCTGGGGCAGGCAGCCTTTCCACGCAGTGCCGCAGTGCTTCCTTCCGGACCAGGGACACCACCCTGGGTCTAGCCAGGCTGTCCCCCTCTCTGCCACGCTGCCGGGAGGAGACTCAGGAGGATCCAACTCACGTGCAACGGGCCTGAGAGCACCCTTGAGCCCAGGGCTGGCCTCGTGTCAGNGGCCCCCTGGGTTGGGTCCTGACATCCCACCCACCCCCGCCCCCAGGGCCCTAGGGATGGTGTGGGGCAGGATCTGAGATCCCTTCAGGGTGACCCTCCCTCACAGCCTCCTTCCCCCAGTCCCCCCACTGCCGGGACCCCTCTGGGCTTGTGCCCAGCTGACCCAGGGCTGATGTCAGCCGGCAGGGATTGGGGGGGAAGGTGTTGGGGACTGGGCAGGCACTGAGGCTCAGCATCCCGCTTGACACACAGCTGGGAGGGAAGCCTCAGCTCTGCCAATGGTGGGCCATCACTCTGTGTGAATCTGTGCCTGAAATTCCATCATTATGGCCCCGCAGGGAGGCTTAATCAGGCTTTCCCTCCAATACTCAAGGGGACCTCCTCTTCCACATCACTTTTTCCTGAAGGTTCAAGAAACAGGGAATGGGTAATGGTCCTCACCTCTGCACAGTGACCTTGAGCCTGCCGGGGGGTGGCGATAAAATTGGTCATGACCACGAAGGAGTTGTCCCCCTGGAAGTGAGAGGCAGGGGGAAGGCAAGACAGGGTTCTGAGCTGGGAGAAGAGCCCAGAGAACACCAGCATGGTCCCAGCCAGCCCCCAGAACCCACAGGACCCCCAGCAGCCTCTACACTCATTACATCAGAGTGGGGTGACGGCACGGGGCTGCGTCTGTGCCTCGTTCGCAGGGAAAGTGAGGCCCACAGGGAGGAGGGACAGAGCCTAAACCAGCTCTGAGCCTGCACACCCTGTGGGTGGGAGGTGCTCCCCACACAGTCTGCTCACCTGTGCTGGGAAGACGTAGTCAGCCACATCCCAGACCTGGGCGCCCAGGCTTGGGAGCTGTGTCACAGCCAGACCTTTGAGTTTAACAGACACACTGCTGATGAGGCTGCTCGAGGTCTGGTAGCCCTTCTCGTAGAGAAACACCCACCTGGAGGGGGATGAGGAGGGCAGAGGGGCCAGAGCTGGGCAGGGCCACTCCAGGATGGCACGAGGCTGTGGGCCACTGCCACTTCCTCCCTCCCCCAGGGAGGGGAAGTCCTTTCCCTTCCCGTNCCTTCTTCCTGGCCAAGAACAGGAGAGGCAGGGGAAAAGCAGGATGAGACCGGGAACAGAGGTGGTATTCTCCCCAGCCACCCCTCAGCCTGGCAAACCGACAGCAGAGGCTATGGGAGATAAATATGGCATGAGCTAGTTAAGTAGTGGAGTAATGGGGTGCTTCGGTGCAGCTGCTCCCCTCCCTGTAACTCGCCGCCACATCCCAGTGCAGAAAGAAGTCCTTCCTCAGAGCTAACTTATACCTTTCCTGCTGCACTTCCTGCCTACTTCCTTTTGGTCCATGGGGATAATGCTGCGCTCATCATCCCTCTAACTGGCACCTCCTCACTAGGCCTCCTCCTCAATTCCGTTCAGCTCAGGGGCCTGAGGGAGTGAAAGGAAACTTTAAGAGGATGTTTAAAGTTTGGCTTCTCATCACCACATCTTAGCTGAGTCCATAAAATCGCCCTATAAAGCCCACTGGCCAGCCAGCTGCCCTCAGCCTCAGGGGCCTCCCTGTTTTATGATTGGTCCCAATTCAGACACCAGCTGGATGTAGGAACTTGCTGGTTTTTATGAAGAGATGTTAACGAGAAGCATCTCTTCCCTTCTGTCTTGTTCCCAGAAACTCCACTCCTTCCCTCACTCATGGTGCTTTGTTTTCAGTCACTGTTTACCAAGCGCCTCTGGAGCCAGGTTCTGGGTGGGGCCCTGGGGTGGGGGCGGTCACAGGTAAGAGCTGGCATCGGCGGTGGCCTCGGAAGGGCTGGCCCCACAGGAACTGACACCTGGGCGGCTCCTCAGCAGTAGCTGCAGTAGCTGGATCACACTGCACTCTCGGTGTTTGTAAACTGCTCGGTAATTGTGAAACAGTGTTGGAAAAACAAACAAGCAATTACAGCCTGATAAGAGCTGCCAGGAGGTGCACTCAGANGGCTCCTCAGCAGTAGCTGCAGTAGCTGGATCACACTGCACTCTCGGTGTTTGTAAACTGCTCGGTAATTGTGAAACAGTGTTGGAAAAACAAACAAGCAATTACAGCCTGATAAGAGCTGCCAGGAGGTGCACTCAGAGATCAGGGAAGCAGGACTCCTGTTCCGCTCAGCATCAGGGAAGTCTTCCCAGCAGAGGTGCCCTCTGCATCATTGCCTGAAGGATGCTTAAAAGTTTTCAAAGCAGACAAGAAGGGCCGGTAGAGGTAGGGGTAGCAAAGTTCTGGGCTGTCCTTTGCTAATGGACCAAGAACGAGGGGAGGGGACCAGGGGGCAAAGTGAAAACTGTTAGCTGCTTAGTCGTATCCGAGTCTGTGATCCCAGGCTCCTCTGTCCATGGAATTCTCCAGGCAACAATACTGGAGTGGGTTGCCATTCCCTTTCCCAGGGGATCTTTCCGACCCAGGGTTGACCCCAGGTCTCCTGAATTGCAGGCAGGCAGATTCTTTACCATCTAAGCCACCAGGGAAGCCTGACCAGGAGTGAGGGATGGGGACCAGGGGCCAGGATCCTGGCAAAAACCCACAGGAGCAGCACAGGGTAAGTCTCTCCAGGACTCAGTCTCTCTATCTGAGAAATGGATTTAGTGTTGGTGAGTTAAAAGACAACACAGAAGTAATAATAGCGGCCATGTGTACAGTCTTTCATCATCTCTAGCTACTTTTATAAGCATTACCTCCCATGAGCTTCACAATAACCCTTCAGGGCAGGCAGGGCAGGGAATTTAATATCCATTCTGCAGATGAAGAAACTGAGACTTAGTCCAGTGGCTGGAGACGCTGGACTCGCAAGTGCTTATAAGTGGCACGTGGGAAGCTTGTATTTAATGCTAGGGTTCTTGCCCCAGGACAGCTCAGAGGTGCTTTCGGAAGTGCTGAAGGCAAGCAATGGGAGGGAAAAGCAGGGGAAATGGGGTTCCCTCTCAGCAGCAACCCATTCCCCCAGGGTGTCCCCTGATACGGAGATGAGGACCAGAGACAGGTGAGGGACATAGGTCTCAGGGAGAGCCTCAGACTTCTCTGGGAGCAGGGGAAGAAAAAGGAAGGCCCCTTGCAAAGTAGACCCTGCTGGAGAAGGGTCCTAGACAGAAGCCCATTCACAGGGCTCTCTTGACAGATAGGGGCATTTGGGGAGGAGGGAGATTGAGGGTCAGCCGTGACCCCTCCAGAGTGGCCACTGTCCATAGGTGGGGGTATTGGGTGACTAGGCACCCCCTCCGGGCTTGCCCCTAGGGGAAGGTGCTCTTGTCCCCTCTCATGTCCCCTAACAGTGAACTGCAAGGGGCAGAGGGAACAGGTACACTCAAGTGTGTAGCATCGTGTGTCCCGAACACAGTCAGGCAGTCACAAACAAGCAACAGCCGTAAGTAATACCTGCTTATACCTGCTCACCCAGACTCCAACACCCAGGCCCCCACTCCCACCCTAAATGCCCCAAGATCCTCTCACATACACCCAAAGCCACAATCAATCCCCCACCACCACCCACAAGAGCCCATTGACACTCCTTCACAAGTAGGAACAAGGCAGCGACTTCCCTGGTGGTCTAGTGGCTAAGACTCCAGGGTCGCAATGCAGGGGGCCTAGATTGAGAGAACTAGATCCCTGATCAGAGAACTAGATCCCACATGCCACAACTAAAGATCCCGCATGCTGCAACTAAGACCCGGCGCGGCCAAATAAATAAATAATTTTTTTAAGTAGGAAGAATGATTTAGAGTTTACAGGCATAACACCCCCAGATCCACCTGAGTCCAAAATCATTCATGCACTGGAGTACGTAAACATGTATGGAAACAAAGTTGCCACATGCAGCCCAGCAGGCCTGAAATAAGGGACCCAGAGAACTCTGGAGTCTGAGGCGAGGTGCCCAGCAAGGGTCCCCAGCCTGGCTCCCCTCAAGCTTGTCATTCTCTTCCCCACCCCTCCACGCACTGGACTCTCACCTCCTGCAGATAAGAGCCGACCCCACTGGGAGCAGCTCTCCAGCCCTGTCTCCAGTTCCCTCCCCTTTACAGCTGCTCAGGTACTCATCAGGGTTCCAGGGACACACTAGGGCTCTGTTAACATCCCCCACCCCACCCCTCTATCCTATACCACCATGCAGTGAGACTGGATGTGGGGTTAGGAATGGCTACCTGGTCCCACGGTCTCTTCTGGTGGGTGAGGGTGGGGGGTAGTGCCATGTGAAGCAGGAAACACTCCCACAGGGCCTCCCTCCTCAGGCTTGGGACCCCTAGACTTCCCTCTGTAAAGAAGGGGGAGCTGCTGAGGGAAGGGACTCTAGCCCCAGCGGGCAGACGAGGGGGTCTCCTGGCCATCGGCCTCTGTCTCCTTACACACACTCACTCACACACGCCCCTGCACGCACACCTCCCCCACTCTAATTAGAGTGGTTGCTCCAGCACCAGGGGAAAGGCCGTGATTTATGAATGGGAGTTGGTGTAGAGAGATTCCTGCACCATCTGCTTGGGAGCAAACAGGAAGAGCTTCAATGTGCTGCAGACCTGGGGGAGGGAGCCAGNCGCCAGTCTAGGTTCGATGCAGGATACAGGATGCTTGGGGCTGGTGCACTAGGATGACCCAGAGAGATGGCATGGGGAGGGAGGTGGAGGGGGGTTCAGGATTGGGAACACATGTACACCCGTAGCAGATTCATGTTGATGTATGGCAAAACCAATACAGTTTGTAAAATTTAAAATTTAAATACAGTTGTAAAATTTAAAAAAATAAAACATCCCGAAATGAAATTTTAAAAAATAAAATAAAATAAATTTTTAAAAGTATATTTTAAACTAAAATACAATTCTGTAGGGAAATAAGATGGCAATTCAAGAGCAAGAGAAAAAGGAATACTATAAGAATTATTTAAGAGCTATGACTTAAAACAAAGAAATGCCCCATGTATTTCTGAAATGATTTTGTGTATTAAATTGCTACATTCAGATTTCATTTGGATATATTTTAAAATAGTATGACAGTTTTATTTAGACTAGCAGCGGCAGCAGCATAGTCTAAATTATTATTAACATTATGTAAATATTATTAACAATATTTATAATTTGCTGGAAATTATACTTTGCAAGAATCTAAATGTATGAAGAAAATTCGAAGTTATTAATGTAGAAACATACAAGAGATTTCATGGCTTTTCAAGACTTCAAAGCCATAGTCCTAAACTGGGCTTTGAGGCACCCTGGGTCATTGTGATGAGCTCACAGAGGCATAGCAAGGGATACTTTAACTTTCTGAAGAAAACACAGCAACACTAATTGGCTATTTATCATAAAGACTACTAACTCTAAACTCAATATTTCTACAATCTGGTTTTTCAGTAGTTGCTATGACAAAAGCAAGTACCGTAAGAAAACTAACGTATACCAGGAAATGAGGGTGTCCTTGTTCAGTATGATTCCAAGGTTTGAGAAATGTGCAGTGTCCAACAGGCCCACATCCACTGAAAGTATAGTTATTTAAGAATGAGATAAATATTTTCTCTTTCAATGTATTTTTCAAATAACTACAAAGTTGTTAAAATATTAAAATTTTTTTGAATGTTTAGACCATTTAGTTACTTGATAAATTAAACTGTTAAGTATTTCTTTTGGTCTAGGGCAAAAAAAATTATCGGGATGAAATGGAGCTTCTGCTTTAAGAGAGTATGGGAACAAAAAAGTGATCACAAGCTTTAGAAATTCCTTTAGTTATACATGGGGTCACCAGCAGGTGGCACCATCGAGACTGAGTAGGCTAGGGAAGAGGTCTTACACACGTTTCCAAGGTCTGAACGCTGCAGAGTAAAGCAGTGTTCTTGGACCAGAGAAGATATTAAAAAAGAAAAAAGGACTTTCAGATCACTTAGTCCAGGTCTTTTCAAACTTTTTAGAAAGGCATCAGAACCTCCTTTCAAGCAAAATCTTAAAAACCATTTCCTAAGTGGCCTAGGGAAAGCTGAAGCCCTACAACCACAGTGACACTAAGCTCCAAAGGCAGCACCCTGGAAACCTCTACAGCTCTAGGAAACACCTTAGAAAGATGGTACCGATGATCCTACCTGCAGGGCAGCAGAGATGACACAGAGGCAAATAAGACTTCTGGACTCAGTGGGAGGGTGGGATGCCTTCAGAGTGGCACTGAAACATACATTGCCATATGGAAACTAGGTGACCAGTGCTGGTTAGACGCATGAAGCAGGGCACCCAAAGCCNTCAGCCTGGCCCTCGGGCCACCAGGCCCCTGGTGGTCAGCTCCCGTTCTAAACCTTTGCCACCCTTTCAGCTCCTGGCCTGCCCCGGCCCTCATGTATAATTGACAGAGAAAACAGATCCTCAGACAAGAACGCCCCCAACTTCCCTCTACTCTGCCTCCCTGCTTATCACAGACCCAACCCTGCCTATTTCCAATACCCAGTCTTCATTTCACAGACCACCCAGGCCCCGTGAGCTTCCTCCCAGACACAGTGGCACCGAAGGCCTCTCTTAAGTTTCTGATCGGCCCCCCTCTCTCCCTTTCACGTACCTCTTCTCTGCCCAGTGTGTCCCCTTAGTCCCCAGGGCTCCATCGATGACTTCCTTCAGTCTTGCCCTGCTTCTACACCCCACACATTTTCATCGACTGATGGATTCTGTTCCAATAACTCTGATACCTGTGGCTCTCTGTCCCAGATGTGTATAAGAGACAGGGCTTATAAAAGCCATTCCTAATGGCCACAGGTGCTCTTCCCCACCCCCAGCCCCCAGGGAGACCCCCAGCCTCTGCCAGGAGCCCCCCCATGGCACACACTCCTCTCACCAACGCCATGCTGCCGGGTGGTGGAGTGGTGGAGGAAAGAGCCTGGGCCAATCAGCAGACCTGAGTACAAATACCTATAGCTGTTTACAACTGGGCTTTAGTTTGTTGGTCTATAAAATGAGGCTGGTGGCAATAAATATTTACCACATTCCTGATAAGACAAATCATCTTAAGCCCATTTTACAGATAAGGACACTGAGGCTGTGGAGGCTGAGAGACTGTCCCAAGTTTGTCCTAATGAGCTACAGGACAACTTGAACCTGTTTCAGCAGAGGTTACTGTTCTGAACCATTTTTCTTCACACTGTTCTCCAGCGTAAGAAAGTTTAGGGGATTAAGTGAGATAAACACTTCAAGTGCCTGGCATATATTGTTATTTACTCACTATGTCTGACTCTTTGTGACACCATGGACTGTAGCCTGCCAGGCTCCTCTGTTCATTGGATTGTCCAGGCAAGAATTCTGGAGAGGGTAGTCCCAACCCAAGGATCGACCCCAGGTCTCCAGCATTGGCAGGCAGATTCTTTACTACCGAGCCCCCAGGGAAGCCCATCTGGCATATGACGGTGTTCAGTATGCGATGGTCTTCTTTCTGGGAACCTCGCTTTGGAAGTCAAAAGATCCAAAGATGGGGCGGGGCAAGGGGGCCAGTAGTGGTGAGAGAGAGATTGTTATTAGCACTTGGTGCCTTGAGCAAGAGCAGCCTGGCAAGTCCTGAGGAGTTTAGAGTTATAAACTATAAGTCACCTACTAAAAAAAGAGATCTTTTTGGTGACATGCCCACTTGACATGTACCTCACAGTGATGAGTTTTGATGATAAGCAGGCTCATAAATGGCTGTCACTTGTATGACCAAGGTGGCAAGTCTGAGTTCACTTCAGTTCAGTTCAGTTCAGTTGCTCAGTCTTGTCTGACTCTGCGAGCCCATGAATCGCAGCACGCCAGGCCTCCCTGTTCATCACCATCTCCGGGCCCTTTTAATTTTGTTAGTCTCAGATGTGCTCAACTTTATTTCCCCAATGGTGGTTCTCAACTAGAGGAAAACTTCGGAACTAGCTGAAATTTCTAAATATCCAGAATTCCTGACCCCTCCTCCAACCTTGCTCCCGCCCCACCCCCCAGCATCTGCTACATCAAGATCCTTGGGCATGGCCTCTGTCAACTTGCCAGGCTCTCCAGCTCGTCTCAGGGTAATTCCCACCCCATCTCCCTGGGGATCCACTGGCCTTCACTTTGCAAGTCCTAGCCCTTCAGATACAGAAGTCAATTGGAATTCATGGGCAGTATGACCTGAATGCAAGCTCCTCCTCACAAAGATTGTGTCTTATTTGTCTCCATAGTCACTACAGAGACCTTACCTGCACACCCTTGGCAACCAGCTTTAAGACTGATGAAAACAAATGCCAAGTGAAAGGACCAAGAATCTTGCTATCAAACTGCTGTTGAGAAGGGGAGCTCAGAGCGGAGGTGACACCTCCTTGGCTAGGCCTTGAAGGATTCTGGTAGTGGGTGAGGGGGCTGAGGTATCTCAGACAAGGGAGTCACCATGCCACGGGAGACCATCATGTACAGCCTCTCTTCATGTTGGCTCAATGTTCCTTGTGGGAGTCAAGAGCAGAAAAGCTCTGTGTGACCCAGAGGGATGGGGAGAGAGAGAGAGGCCAGAGGATGATGTGGTTTGACCCAGCACAGCCCCACATTTGCACTAGCCCAAGCTGCAGTCCAGGCCTCCAGGCCAGGATATACAAGGTCCATGGTCTATGACAGGGGGCACAGTCCACTCAAGATGTAAAGTCCAGGACTTCCCTGGCGGTCCAGTGGTTAAGACTCTGCCTGCCACTGCAGGGGGCATGGGTTTAATCAGTGGTGCAAGGAGATTCCACAAGCCTTGGGGCAACTAAACCCATGCACCTCGACTACTGAGCCCGCGCTCCGGAGCCTGAGCTCTGCGACAGGAGAAGTCACTGCAGGGACAGGTCCACAAACCACAACTGGAAAAGCCCTCGCGAAGCCACAAAGACCCTGCACAGTCAAATAAAGAGGTAAAGTCCTATCCTGTGATGCTTGAGGGAGAAAAGCAAGTACTATCAGGGGTGTGCATACTCAAGGGTTAAGTGCATTCTTTTAGGTTCAAAGGACAATGAAGGCCCAGAGGAAAGAGATGGGGTGAGCCTGCAGGAGGTGGCTCCTGGCCAAGCCGAGGAGTCAGCATTCTCCCACCTCCCTCTGCAACCTCAGTCCATCCATTATATTTTCTCTCCCACTCGAAATCAGACCTCCAGCTTCCCACAACCCAGCCAGGATAACCCTGACCCAACCTGGCCAATATCACCTACCCATCCAGAGGTCCCCGTCATCTTATGTGGACTTGGGCAGCTGGTTCACAGTCTTCTTCTGCATCTCAACATCCTGGGCAACCTAAATGTCCACATGGACATCCTCACGCCCTCACCTGTAGGCTCCTGTTTCCTTACCTCCATCGACTTTCTCTACACTTCAGGCACCCTCATACCACCTGGTACAGCTCCTATAAAATTTAAAATTCCAGTTTTCCCCTCTCGGGGCACAACTTCTTTCCTTTCCCTCTAAAAAATTTGGTCTCCTTTCACAGAGATTTCTCCAGTTCTCCCATCCTGTCTTGCTCATTCAGCTATAGGCTGGAGTGCCAGCTTCGGCCAAGGCACCCTGCCAGCTGTCAGCTCCTTCCTGACTTGACTTCCTCCCCCATGGACCTGCCCGGGATTGGCCACATCATTCATTCTCCCTGGCATACTGTATTCCCACACCCCCTCGCCTTGCCTTTCCCAGCCCTGGAGGATTCCAGTCATCTGCTTTCCCCATCAGGATTCCCAGGCTACAAGAAGGCACAGGAAAATCACCCAAGCGTGCAGCCTGGTGCCACTCCGGATTTATGGGCCCTGACGTCAGCCTGGCCCTCGGGCCACCAGGCCCCTGGTGGTCAGCTCCCGTTCTAAACCTTTGCCACCCTTTCAGCTCCTGGCCTGCCCCGGCCCTCATGTATAATTGACAGAGAAAACAGATCCTCAGACAAGAACGCCCCCAACTTCCCTCTACTCTGCCTCCCTGCTTATCACAGACCCAACCCTGCCTATTTCCAATACCCAGTCTTCATTTCACAGACCACCCAGGCCCCGTGAGCTTCCTCCCAGACACAGTGGCACCGAAGGCCTCTCTTAAGTTTCTGATCGGCCCCCCTCTCTCCCTTTCACGTACCTCTTCTCTGCCCAGTGTGTCCCCTTAGTCCCCAGGGCTCCATCGATGACTTCCTTCAGTCTTGCCCTGCTTCTACACCCCACACATTTTCATCGACTGATGGATTCTGTTCCAATAACTCTGATACCTGTGGCTCTCTGTCCCCGCCTGTCCTGATATCCTGGATGTTTGTCTGTCTGTCCCATAGGCAACACCAAAGCAGCATGTCCCCTACAGGGCCTCTCAGTTCTTCCCTGCAAACTCTCCCTCGGTCTCTGGATGTTCAGTTAGTGTCACCATCCACTTAAGCCAGAGACCTGGAAGTCTCCTCAGCTCCCCCCGGCTCCCGTCTCCATCCCCACCGCCAGATCCTCTATTCTATCTCTTAGACGGTTCCCAAGTCTACCTTATCCCTTCCATCCCTCAGATGCTCTTTGATTTCCAGTCCTTACTGTCTTTTGCAATAGCCTCTAACTGTCTCCATTCCTCTCTCACTGCTCCCATCTCCTGACTCTCTCCTACTTTTGTATTTACGCCAGACTTCCTTCAAAGGCCTCAGCTCTACAAGTCCCAGCCGCTCTCTGCTCTCTCTCTCCTTTCTGCTTTTCTCCCTGACACCCCCACCCACCTGGGAGCGGCTTATTTCCCCCTGCCAGTGCATCTGCTGATCTGTATGTCTAGAACGCCCTCCCTCCTTTCTCCTTGGCTGGGAAACTTCATCCTCCAGAAGCTAAACCAGAGATTACCTTTCAGATAGCCCAGCCCCTCAAGAAGAATTCACTGTGCTCTTGGCTCTCTTCCCCTGCACTCAGTTTGCCCAATCTACACTATCTGTTGGTTCTGGTTTGAGGCCTTCATGATCAATGCCTGCCATGAACATTCCTGTCCATGAATCCACTCTTGGGGTGTGCATATCTTTGACATGACTACTGATGGGCTGCTTCCAAAGATGTATCTGAGAACTCCTGTTTCACATCTTCACCAACACTTTTTTTTCCAATTTTTTAATTGGAGGATAATTGCTAAAAAATATTGTGTTTGCTTCTGCCGTATAACACCGTGAATCAGTCACAGGTATGCATACGTCACCTCCCTCTTGATCTTCTCCCTCCACCCCCTATTCCATCCCACCCATCCTGTTGTCAGAGAACACTGGTTTGAGCTCCCTTTACCTATACAGCAGCTTCCCACTGGCTCTGTTTTACACATGGTAGTGTATATACATCAATGCTACTCTCTCAATTCGTCCCACCCTCTTCTTCCCCCGCTGTGTCCAGAGTCTGTTCTCTATGCCTGCATCTCTATTCCTACCCTACAAACAGGTTCATCAGTACCATTTTTCTATATTCCATATATGTGCATGAATATGCGAAATTCATTTTTCTCTTTCTGACTTACTTTACTCTGTATAACACCTACTTGTATCAGATTTTTACATTGTTGCTAATATCTTTGAGTACTGTAGTGAAGTCTCATGAGGAGTTTCCTTGGTTACTAATCAGATTGTGCACGTTGTCATATATTTTGGCCATTTGGATTTCCAAGTGTTCAGCAATTTGGTTCAATTTGTCCGTTAGGTTGCACACGCATTTATCAGAGTTCTTCACATAGTCGAGAGATGAAGNTGGTTCCTCTGCCTTTTCTAAATCCAGCTTGAACATCTGGAAGTTCATGGTTCACGTACTGTTGAAGCCTAACTTGGAGAATTTTGAGATTACTTTGTTAGTGTGTGAGATGAGTGCAATTGTGGAATAGTTTGAACACTGTTTGGCATTGCCTTTCTTTGGGATTGGAATGAAAACTGACCTTTTCTAATCCTGTGGCCACTGATGAGTTTTTCAAATTTGATGGCATGTTGAGTGCAGCATTTTCACAGCATCATCTTTTAAGATTTGAAATAGCTCAGTTGGAATTCCATCACCTCCACTAGCTTTGTTTGTAGTGATGCTTCCTAAGGCCCACTTGACTTTGCACTCCAGGATGTCTGGCTCTAGGTGAGTGATCACACCATTGTGGTTATCTTGGCCATTAGGATCTTTGCATAGCTTTGTCTTTTTCAGAATGTCATATAGTTAGATTCATACTAATTAGCATCATACTAATAGAATGTCATATAGTTAGAATGTAGCCTTTTCAGATTAGATTCTTTCACTTAGTCATATGCATTTAAGCCTTCTCCTTTTATGTCTTCTTATGGTTTATAAGCTCATTTCTTTTTAGAATAATATTCCATTGTATGGATGTACTACAATAATAATTACCTTTTTCAAAAAAAAAAAAAAGCTTATTTGCTTAGTTTTCTACATACTTATCATCAAATCAGGAAGATCCTCTGGAGAAGGGAGTGGCTACCCACTCCAGTACTCTTGCCTGGAGAATTCCATGGACAGAGAAGCCTGACGGGCTATAGTCCCTGGGGCCATAAAGAGCTGGACACGACTGAGCAACTAACACACACACATCATCATCACCAAATCGACCCCAATGCTCTGCAGACTATCTAAAATTCTCAGGGCATTCAGACTCTGCAGGCTCTTCTGGGGCTTTCTGACTGGTTCTACCTGGACTGGCTGCCCATGGCTGCCCTCTCCCTTCACCTTAGTCTTGGCAATTCTCTTCATCTCTGTATCGTTTTTTCATTCATTCAACAAATAGATAACGAGAGCTCACTGCATGCCTGGGGGACTAGGATACAGCAGTGAATAAAATGAACCAAAAAGTTTCTTTCCATTTGGAACTAGCCTTCAGATGAGATAGACAACAGGTAAGAAAAATATGTGAGATGCTTATTCCAGGCATGCAAATTTGCTTCAATCCAGAAGAATCCATCAATGCAACCTACCACAGTCACAGGCTAAAGAAAAATCACATGCACGTCAGTCAATGCAGAGAAAGCATTTGATAAAATTCAACACCCATTCATGATTAAAAAGAAAAACTCTCAGAGAACTTAGACTAGAAGGAGCTTCCTCAACTTGGTAAAGAGCGTTACAGCACACCTTACGCTCGCAGCACCCGTGATGATGAAATACTGCTTGCTTTCCCCCTAAGATCCAGGACAAGGCAAGAGTGCCCACTCTTGTTACTTTTATTCAGCACTCTGCCAGTAGTTCTAGCCAGAACAACAAGGCAAAAAGAAAAGAAGGGACTTCCCTGGTGGTCCAGTGGCTAAGACTCTGAGCTCCCAGTGCAGGGGGCCCAGGTTCGATCCCTGGTCAGGGAGCTAGATCCCATATGCTACAACTAAGACCCAGAGCAGCCAAATAAATAAATAAAATTTAAAAAAGAAAAGAAAAGACATAGAGTTATAAAGAAGAAATAAAAGTATCCCTATTTTAAGATGACATGATTGTCTGTAGAGAGAATCCCATAAATATTAAAAAAAAAATAAAATCCACAAACAAACCAACCTCCTAGAACTAATAAGTGAGTTTTGCAAGACCACAGATTATAAGATGACTTTAAAAACTCAATAGCATTTCTGTATACTGGCAATGACCATGTGGACATTGAAATTAAAAATACAATACCATTTATGATTACTCAAAGGCGAAAATATTTAGTGTAAATATAACAAAACATGTGCAGGATGTATATGCTGAAAACTATCCAATGAAGAAAGAAGTCAAAGAAAACATAAATCAGTGGACAGACAGCATGTGGATGGTTTGGAAGATTCAACACAGCCAAGGCATGAATTCTTTCAAAAATAACTGATATTTGCTGCTGCTGCTAAGTCACTTCAGTCATGTCCGACTCTGTGCAACCCCATAGACGGCAGCCCACCAGGCTCCCCCATCCCCGGGATTCTCCAGGCAAGAACACTGGAGTGGGTTGCCATTTCCTTCTCCAATGCATGAAAGTGAAAAGTGAAAGTGAAGTCGCTCAGTTGAGCCCGAAACTCTTAGCAACCCCATGAACTGCAGCCCATCAGGCTTTTCCATCCATGGGATTTTCCAGACAAGAGTACTGGGGTGGGGTGTCATTGCCTTCTCCCAACTGATATTTAGGTTAACTCGATTCCTATCAAAATCCCAGCAGGAGTTTTGGTTGACAGAGAGAAGATTATTTTAAAATTTATGTAGAAGGGCAAAGGAACTAGAATAGCTAACACATTTTTGGAAAAGAAGAATAAGGTGGAGAATCACTCTCCCCCATGCGGAGCTATAGTAATCAAGACTGCATGATACCGACAGGGATACGTAGGTAGATCAATAAAAGAGAACAGAGGACCCGGAAATAAACTCACACTAATAGGCTCCACTGAGTTTTTAAAGTTTTATTTATTTATTTTTGGCTGTGCCAGGTCTCTGGTGCTGCGTGCAGGCTTTCTCTAGTTGCAGAGAACAGGGGCCACTCTCTAGCTGCGGGTGCAGGGCCTTCTCCTGCTGCGAAGCACAGGCTACAGTGCTCAGGCTTCAGAAGTTGCAGCTCCCGCGCTCCAGGGCGCAGGCCCCAGGCCCCATAGCTGTGTCCCATGAGCTTAGTTGCCCCACGGCATGTGGAATCTTCCCAGACCAGGTACCGAACCTGTGTTTCCTGCAGTGGCAGGTGGATTCTTATCCACTAGCCACCAGGGAAGCCCTGCTCAACTGATTTATAACAGAAGTGTGAAAGCTATTGGAACAAATGGACATTCAAAGGCAAAAAAATAAAAAAGAATTCCATTTAACTCTCACACCTTATACAACATTAACTCAAAGTGGATTACAGATTTAAATGTAAAAGATAAAACTGTAAAACTCTGGACTTCTCTGGTGGTCCAGTGGCTAAGACTCCATTCTCCCAATGCAGGGGACCTGGGATTCAATCTCTAGTTAGGGAACTAGATCCCACATGCCTCAACTAAGACTTGGAGCAGCTAAATTAAAAAAGTGCAAGCAAGCAAAAACCAGATCCAATAATTAAAAAAAAAAAAAAAAACAACTATTAAACCCTTAGAAAAAATATCAGAGGAACTCTCTGGGGTCTAGAGCTAGGTGAAGAGCTCTTTGACTTGATACCAGAGGCACCACTCATAAAAGGAAAAATCGATAAATATTTTTAAAATTTGCTTTTGAAGGACTCTGCTAAGAGGATGATAATAAAAGCTAAAGGGTAGGAGAAAATATGTGTAAATAACTTATCAGACAAATCCCTACTATTCAGACTACACAAAGAGTGCTTCAAACTAAGGTTTAACAAGGAAACACCCTAACAATCCAATGAGAAAATGTGCAAAATTTATGGACAGACACTTCTCCAAACAGGAAGTAACGGTGGCAGATAAGCCTATGGAAGGCTGTTCACTGACTCTAACCATTAAAATATACACCTATCAGAATGGCTAAAACAGAAACTAGTGACAACACCTAACGCCGGTGAAGACGCAGAGAAACTGGATAGTCTACTTGCCCATACACTGCCAGTGGGAATGCAGACTAGTCCTCTGGAAAACAGTTTGGCTGTTTCTTATAAATCTAAACATACACTTACCACAGTCATTGCATTCTTGGGCATTTATCCCAGAGAAATGAAAACTTATGTTCACTGCCAAATCTGCCTGTGAATATTCATAGCAGCTTTATTCATAATAGCCCTAACCTGAAAACCACCAAAATGGCTTGGGGGGGTGAATGGTGGGTTAAACAAATAGGCACAATCATACCATGAGCTCCCCCTAAGCCATGGAAATGAATAAGCTACTGATACTCACAAAGATCCATAGAGTCAAAGCTATGGTTTTTCCAGTGGTCATGTGTGGATGTGAGAGTTGGACTGTAAAGAAAGCTGAGCACCGAAGAATTGATGCTTTTGAACTGTGGTGTTGAAGAAGACTCTTGAGAGTCTCCTAGACTGCAAGGAGATCCAACCAGTCAATCTTAAAGGAAATCAGTCCTGAATATTCAGTGGAAGGACTGATACCGAAGCTGAAGCTCCAATACTTTGGCCACCTGATATGAAGAACCGACTCATTGGAAAAGACCCTGATGCTGGGAAAGACTGAAGGCAGGAGAAGGGGACGACAGAAGTTGAGATGGTTGGATGGCATCACCGACTTGATGGACCTGAGTTTGAGTAAGGACAGAGAAGCCTGGTATCCTGCAGTCCACGGGGTGGCAAAGAGTTGGACACGACTGAGCAACTGCACTGAACTGAACTGACTGATACCTACAAGTATACAGGCGACACTAAGAATGATTATGCTGAGTGAAAAAGTCAGTTTCAAAATGTTACCATGTGATTCCATTTATATAACATTCTTCAAATGACAAAATTATAGAGAAGGAGAAGGGATTAGTGGTTGCCAGGTGTTCAGGAGAGGGTGGGGATGGGAGGGACGGGGATGTGGCCACAGAGGGCAGCTTGAGGGATTCTGAGGTGATGGGGAGATGTCCCATCTTCACTGCTGTGCTCAGCTGGGTAATAGCTCCCAGGAACTGCAAAAGCTGCCTTCTTCAGAGAAAAGGTCTTTGTGGGTTTAATTAAATTAAGGATCCTGAGATCAGGAGATTATCCTGGATTATCTGTGTAGGCTTCAGATGTCATTACAAGTGTCCGTATAAGAGAAAGGCAGAAGGAGATTACACATGCGTGGGCATGTGTGGGCACGTGCGCACACATGCACACACACACACACGCACACACAGGAGAAGGTGATGTGAAGGCAGAGGAGAGGAGGGTGTGGCGGACCAGCCACCAGAGCTGGAAGGGCAAGGAGTAGGTTCTCCTTAGAGTCCGTGAGAGGGCAAGGCCCAGCCTACAGCCTGGCCTAGGACTTCTTGTCTCCAGAGTTGTAAGAGAGCACATTTCTATTGCTTTAAGTCACCCAGTTGGTGATAATTTTTTCCAGTATCCACAGATAACTAACAATATCGTATGTTATACAATAGTTTTGCAAGAGGTCCCCAATGAGAAAAATTGCAGGATAAACAGGGCCTTTTCTATATTATTTCCTATAGCTGTGTGTGAATCTATAATTAGCCCCAAATAAACAGTTTAATGGGTTTCTCAGTGGTAAAGAATCCACCTCCAATGCAGGAGATGCTGATTCAACCCCTGGGTCGGGGAGATCCCCTGGAGAAGGAAATGGCAACCCACTCTAACATTCTTACCTGAGAAGTCCTGAGGACCGAGGAGCCTGGCCAGCTACGGTCCCTGGGGTCGCAAAGAGAAGGACATGACTGAGCGACTGAACACAAAAAGTTTAATTAAAAAATAACAAAACAGGAAATGGAGGTGAAAAGTTTGCGGACTGAGCAGTGGCCACGGGTTGTAACCATGAGGCGGCTGCTGGTGGATTTGATAGAAACAGCCTTGGGGGGTCCCTGGGGCAAGGGAAGAAGAGGAATTACGGACACAAGTACAGACCATCTGTTAGAGTTTTGCGGAGAAGCAGTAGCTGGAGGGAGAATTGAGGTTGAAAAGCCCTCTTGAAACTGGGATAAGTGGGACTTGGCTGGCAGTCCAGCAACTGAGATTCTGTGCTTCCAGTGCAGGGGACTCAGGTTCAATCCCTGGTCATGGGACCAGTATGTCTCGAGGTGCAGCCAAACAAAGAAAAAAATAAATAAATTGGGAGAGTTAACAGCGTGTTTGTAGTGGATGAGAAAAGAGCCAGTGGAGGGAAAGTGAATGACGCTGGGAGGGAGGGAACCACCTCTGGGACAACGTCCTCGAGTGGGCCAGGGGGAAGAGCTTGGGTCACTCGTCTGCAGCAGGACTCCAACCTTGGGTGGGGGTTAGCATTGTCTGGGAGCATTGAAAGACCCCAGGTCCAGGCCACACCCCTAACGCATTAACTTGGGGTCTCTGGGATGACTTGGCAGAGGACGGGGATGGGGAAGGGAGTTTGGGAGCACGGAGGCAGGTGGATGGCCAAGCAAGGGTGGAGAAGATCTCTTCTGACCACTGCTGCCTTCTCAGTGAAACCGGGGCAAACTCGTAACTGAGAGGAGAATGGAGGAAGAGACGATCTGGCGTGGGAAGATGGTGGGTATGATGATGACCCGGTCTGGGAAAGACGGTGGAAGCCAGCAACTGAGGCAGGGTGGAGGACAGGATCAGAGTGGGAGAGGAGTTGAGAAACTGAGCTCAGGGTCCTGGAAGTAGCGGCTGTATGTGGATATTCCAAGTATCAGGAATTAATGGTGGCACAGTGGTGGACAGCATGAAGGTGAGCTGGAAGGATGCTCTCTGGACCCCAGCATGAGTGGAACTAGGGAAGCTCTACCATGGCCTTCACGCTTCAGCAAAACTGAGCTAGCTACCTAAAGATCTCAAATGTTGTGTCAGCGTTCCTGATTCTTGGATCCCATATCATCCTCGTTTAATTCCATCTTCAGGTGGTAGTTTAATTCGTCAGTCTTTATTATTATTATCATTGCTAAGACTATTGCAGTAGTCTCCTTACTGGTGCTCCTGCTTCTAACCTTGCTTTATTCCACTTGTTCACCAACACCCCCACTTCTTCACGATTCCTCCAGAATATCTTTGTGAACCACCAGATCTGACCTGGTCCCTTCCTTGCTTAAGACTCGGCCATGACTCACCATCCCTAGCGATGCTGATGGCTTGCTGGGCTGGCGCTGCTAAGGTTTTCTCATGCCTTCTTTAATCTATTCCACACAGTCACCTAGAAGGGGTGTGCTGTCATTATCCTCATTTTTATAAGGGATGAAACTGAGGCAGAGAGGTTGGAGAGCTCGTCCCAGGCATGTAAAGGTGACCTCATCACAGTGCTTGGAGCCTCTCAGGATTGATCAGCATCCCTGTGCAGCTTCATTTCTTATCCATTTCGTCCCACCTTAAACTTTATGCTTCAGTAAAACTGAATTACTTAAAGGTCCAGGATCACTCATACTCCCAGCAAGAAGGATATGACACCAAGAGAAGGGTTAATTGAAGAAGGTTAATGAAGAGCCTCTTTATGAGATGTGGGCGGGGTTAAGGGAGCCAGCAATGATGATAAAGCATCCAGACACTAGGTCCAAGGGGGACCAGAGGCGCAAGGAGAGACGGTGATGCTGTCAAGGCCACATGGGGTCAAGGCCAAGGAAGAGGGCTGGCCAAGTGGGGCTGTGGGGACACGCAGCCGCTGTCAAAGTCATGATAAATCTTCTGATCTACCTGTCCTCCAGACCTCAGAGTCCATGCCGCGCCTCCACTGACCACATCCAACTAGAAGCCAGAAGGTGAGGGAGCTCGGATGATACGGTCCATCAAGGTCAGCCTCCTGGGACACAGCACAGGCAGGAAGACAGAGGATGGATCAGGAGGGCCAGAGAGGGTTCTTGTCCTTTGCTTCAAGGAATAAATTCCAGGGTCTCCCCCCAGCAGACACACCAAATCCCCTCACCCATCCATCACAGCAAAGCACTGTCAGTCAGTCATACCTCCAACAAGAATAGGGTTAGAGTCCCACTCTGGCCTGCACAGAAAGTAACAGGAAAAGAGGAAGACAGAGAAAATCCACTTGATGCTGGCCACAGGACTTAAGCTGAGGCGTTCAGCTTCCTCTTTCCACCGCCCTGTCCATACTGCCCTTGCCTTCTGACAGGGGTGGTCCCATCCTTCCTTCCCACATGATTCAAGTTCTCCTGGTCCTGCCTTTCTTTTCACTCTTTCTTTAAGAAGTTTTTTTACTCTTGGTTGCGCTGGGTCTCGGTGGCTGCAAGGGTTCTCCTCTGGTTGCGGTGAGCAGGGGCCGCTCTCTGGCTGTGCTTCTCACTGCAGCGGCTGCCCCTGCTGAGGAGCAGGGGCTCTAGGTGGACAGGCGTCAGCAGTTGCAGCTCGTGGGCTCCGAGGTTGTGGTGCATGGGCTTAGTTGCTCTGCAGGATGTGGGATCTTCCCAGACCAGGGATCGAACCCGTGTCTCCTACTCACAGGTGGTTTCTTTACCACTCAGCCACCAGGGAAGCTCAATTCCATCTTGCTTGAGTCACCAGCTCCCCACTGGCCATCACCTTTGGACAGAGGAGAGTGCGGGGCACTCCAGCAGAGCCTCTGGTTCAGACACCATCCCCTGTGCCTTGTTCTGTCCCAGTGGCCCAATTTCCTCCGGTAACTGTGACCAGTCAGCCCGACCAGTATGGTGGACCCGTTTTTTGCATGCTGGTTCACTTGAGACCTATCCCGCCTCTCTGAGGATGCCCTGTGAGAGATCAGCCCTCGAATGTTCTGGCCACGAGGGAAACAGAACCATATGAAGGTGTTGTCCCCCCAACGAGACACTGCGCCCTCGAGACAGGCACCTGGCAGGCTGCCGTCCTGCAGCGGGTGCCAAAACCGAGCCTCCAGAAGTCCATTCCCCAGTTCATCCAAACAGCTGCTGCTGAGGGTTCCCGTCCCAGCGCACGGCCCCGTGAATTCCTTGGGCATGAACTCAGTGCCACACGTCTTTCACTCTCTAATGAGTTCCTTGCTTGGAGAGGGTGTTGTGTGGGTTACCATGACAATGAATGGGGCATTCTGAAAATCTGGGGCTGGCAGAAGCTCTGCGAGCGGGGAAAGCAAGTCTGTTTCTGGAACAGGACTCCATTCCAAAGGGAACAGACCACTGCTCCCTCCCGTGAAGGAGCAAGACAAACTATCAGGCTGCTCCGCCATACTGGGGATTCAGTGTTGGTCTTTGTTAGTATTTGTCAGCTGGGGCCTCAGTGGAGATGATATTCGTATCGGCCGTAATGAAGAGTAGCTACTGAAAAAGCACTGGGGTGAAAGGCAGGGAGACCGGCATTCACGGGGAGCCTGATGAATGAATGGTGGATTCACAGATCGCTTCATCAGCCTGATCGCCGAGAGCCTCCTCTGCCCCGATGGGAACTTGCACGATCCCTTCGCGTCTTCACCTGGTGCTCGTCCTCGGACTTCTATTCATGCAGCTCTCTCCTGTGTTTCCTGGTTGTTCCATTCAAGGCTCCCGACCAGCCAGCTAAGCTACCGTCCATCTCTCATCAGTCAGTGTAGATCCACAGTACCAAGCCACCTTTCCTCCAAAGCAAAGCCAACGATGAGATTGCCTGACCGAAATGGAAACACTGGGAGGCTGTCCCTTCACCACTGTCTTTCAGGGCCACCCAGAAGTGGGACTGACTGCAGCGGTCAGGCACTTCCATCTGATGGGGGCTAACAGACTGGTTCCAAACTGGGAAAGGAGTACATCAAGGCTTCTTGTCACCCTTCTTATTTAACTTAATTGCAGGGCACATCATGCAAAATGCTGGGCTGGATGAAGCACAAGCTGGAATCAAGATTGCCAGGAGAAATATCAACAACCTCAGATATGCAGATGACACCACCCTTATGGCAGAAAGTGAAGAACTAAAGAGGAACTAATGAGGGTGAAAGAAGAGAGTGAAAAGCTGGCTTAAAACTCACCATTAAAAAAAACTAAGATCATTGCATCCACCACGGCAAGTAGATGGGGGTGGGGGGAAGTGGAAACAGTGACAGATCTTTTCTTGGGCTCCAAAAATCATTGCAGATGGTGACTGCAGCCCTGAAATTAAAAGACACTTGCTCCTTGGAAGGAAAACTATGACAAACCTTGACAGTGTATTAAAAAGCAGAGATATCACCTTGCTGATAAAGATCCGTATAGTCCGAAGATATAGTTCTTCCAGTAGTCATGTATGGATGTGAGAGTTGGACCATAAAGAAGGCTGAGCACTGAAGAATTGATGCTTCTGAACTGCAGTGCTAGAAAAGATTCTTGAGAGTCCCTTGTGCAGCAATGAGATCAAACCTGTCCATCCTAAAGGAAATCAGTCCTGAATGTTCAGTGGAAGGACTGATGCTAAGCTGCAGCTCCAATACTTCGGCCACCTGATGCAAAGAGCCAATTCATTGGAAAAGACCCTGATTCTGTTAAAGATTGAAAGCAGGAGGAGAAGGGGATGACAGAGGATGAGATGGTTGGATAGAGTCACCAACTCAGTAGACGAGAGTTTGAGCAAACTCCAGGAGACAGTGAAGGGCAGGGAAGCCTGGCGTGCTGCCGTCCAAGGGGCTGCAAAGAGTTGCACACGACTGAATGACTGAACAACTGCACAAAGACCCCTGTGAACAATAGTTTAAGTCTCCCTCTTCCACTGCATAGGCATTGAGAGCGTCTCATGAAGCTGCAGAGAGAATACGTCTCTGTTGTGTGAGCCACCGAGTTTACAGTGATGTTTTCCAGCAGCTAGGAAACAAAATTACTTTCCTCAGCCTTGGTTTCCTCATCCACAAAATACCTGGAGGGCCTCTATGGGTGGGAGAAGAGAAACCCCTGGGAGGCTGGGCGGAGCTCCCAGGGCCCAGCCCGCCCCCTCTCTCCGTCCACACAGATGCAGGTCCAACCTGTGGCCTCCAGTCCCACATGACCCAACTGGCCAGAGCTGGTCCCAGGCAGCAGACCCGAGTACTTCTGATCGACCCAGTGTCTCCCCAGGTGGCTGAGCTGCAACAGGCTTCCTGGGGCTCCCAGGGCTTCTGTTCCCCATCACACGGGCCAGAGGCTCAGGGAAGCCTGGAAGGAGAGAGCAGCTGAGACCAAGGGTAGATGGGCTGAGAGCAGAGGATGGGGTGCTGGGCAGGGGTTATGTCAGGTTGAGCGGCCCTGAGCAGGTCAGGTGAGTCTGCCTTGGGGATAGACCACCAGCTCGTCTTACCCAAGCAAACCCTGTTCACCCCAAAGCTGGCACCCACATCCCCAGAACCCCCTGACCTGCCCAAGGAACTGACCACGTGCCCAGCCCTTGATGGTCTGGGTCTTCTTATGAACCCCTGTTTGGCCAGGGCAGATGTGGCTCTGTCTCCTTCGAAGCAGCTCCCTGGCACCCAGCACACAGTAGGGGCTTGTCAAGAGGATGAATGAGAGAGGCCGACTGAACGGGAGCATCACCAAGGGACACGCTGGGCTCAGCATTGAGGACGGCCTCCCCGGAGCTTCAGGCGATCTGTGATACCACTGTCCCCCAACATGGATGAAGGCTTGCACCCAGGAAAGGGGAGGTCGCCTGCCCGGGGTCAGCCGGCTGGTCAGGCAGAGCTGGGCCTTGACCCCCCCGGTCTGGCTTTGGAGGCAGCGTGCCAGTGGAGATGGGGGACAAATAGGACTCTGCCATCTGTCTGTTTCCTTGGAGGGACTGGCCCTGCGATGGGGGAGACAAGAAAGAGGGGCACAAGGAAGGGATGGAGCTGGCCTGTCCTCCACTGCGCCCAGAGCTGGGGGAGCAGCTCTGGGAGGGAGCCAGTGGGGGTGCAGCCTGGAGGTGACATGGTCAGTTCCTTGGGCACATGAGCAGAGAAAGGGGCCCCAGATTTAAGCCCTATGCTGGTGTCATTCAGTCGCTCAGTCGTGTCCGACTCTTTGCCACCCCATGGACTGCAGCACACCAGGCCTCCCTGTCCATCACCAACTCCTGGAGTTTATTCAAACTCATGTCCATCGAATCGGCGACACCATCCAACCATCTCATCCTCTGTNCGTCTCTGTTGTGTGAGCCACCGAGTTTACAGTGATGTTTTCCAGCAGCTAGGAAACAAAATTACTTTCCTCAGCCTTGGTTTCCTCATCCACAAAATACCTGGAGGGCCTCTATGGGTGGGAGAAGAGAAACCCCTGGGAGGCTGGGCGGAGCTCCCAGGGCCCAGCCTGCCCCCTCTCTCCGTCCACACAGATGCAGGTCCACCCTGTGGCCTCCAGTCCCACGTGACCCAACTGGCCAGAGCTGGTCCCAGGCAGCAGACCCGAGTACTTCTGATCAACCCAGTGTCTCCC
This sequence comes from Neotragus pygmaeus, assembly GCA_006410875.1. Classification (NCBI taxonomy): domain Eukaryota; kingdom Metazoa; phylum Chordata; class Mammalia; order Artiodactyla; family Bovidae; genus Neotragus; species Neotragus pygmaeus. The sequence continues at coordinate 2,341,964 of SJYV01034348.1, read as the reverse complement.
CAGGTGGCTGAGCTGCAACAGGCTTCCTGGGGCTCCCAGGGCTTCTGTTCCCCATCACACGGGCCAGAGGCTCAGGGAAGCCTGGAAGGAGAGAGCAGCTGAGACCAAGGGTAGATGGGCTGAGAGCAGAGGATGGGGTGCTGGGCAGGGGTTATGTCAGGTTGAGCGGCCCTGAGCAGGTCAGGTGAGTCTGCCTTGGGGATAGACCACCAGCTCGTCTTACCCGAGCAAACCCTGTTCACCCCAAAGCTGGCACCCACATCCCCAGAACCCCCTGACCTGCCCAAGGAACTGACCACGTGCCCAGCCCTTGATGGTCTGGGTCTTCTTATGAACCCCTGTTTGGCCAGGGCAGATGTGGCTCTGTCTCCTTCAAAGCAGCTCCCTGGCACCCAGCACACAGTAGGGGCTTGTCAAGAGGATGAATGAGAGAGGCCGACTGAACGGGAGCATCACCAAGGGACACGCTGGGCTCAGCATTGAGGACGGCCTCCCCGGAGCTTCAGGCGATCTGTGATACCACTGTCCCCCAACATGGATGAAGGCTTGCACCCAGGAAAGGGGAGGTCGCCTGCCCGGGGTCAGCCGGCTGGTCAGGCAGAGCTGGGCCTTGACCCCCCCGGTCTGGCTTTGGAGGCAGCGTGCCAGTGGAGATGGGGGACAAATAGGACTCTGCCATCTGTCTGTTTCCTTGGAGGGACTGGCCCTGCGATGGGGGAGACAAGAAAGAGGGGCACAAGGAAGGGATGGAGCTGGCCTGTCCTCCACTGCGCCCAGAGCTGGGGGAGCAGCTCTGGGAGGGAGCCAGTGGGGGTGCAGCCTGGAGGTGACATGGTCAGTTCCTTGGGCACATGAGCAGAGAAAGGGGCCCCAGATTTAAGCCCTATGCTGGTGTCATTCAGTCGCTCAGTCGTGTCCGACTCTTTGCCACCCCATGGACTGCAGCACACCAGGCCTCCCTGTCCATCACCAACTCCTGGAGTTTATTCAAACTCATGTCCATCGAATCGGCGACACCATCCAACCATCTCATCCTCTGTTGTCCCCTTCTCCTCCTGCCTTCAATCTTTCCCAGCATCAGGGTCTTTTCCAATGAGTCAGGTCTTCGCATCAGGTGGCCGAAGTATTGGAGCTTCAGCTTCAACATCAGTCCTTCCAACGAATATTCAGGACTGATTTCCTTTAGGATGGACTGGTTGGATCTCCTTGCTGTCCCAGGGACTTTCTAAGCTTTACGAATCGTGTTGAATCTACAGGAGCAGACAGGATAGCCCCAGAAGGCACTCGTCGTCCACCCTTCTCCCGCCCTATCCAGCTGACCCAGCTCTGCAGGCGTCCATACAGAGAAGTGGGGGGCCCTCTCTCTCTGCTTGCCCACTGCCTCATGCCCTGTATGGAGTGCCCACTCTTTCCTCACCCAGGAGGTCCCTGCCCCCAGCCCCAGGCCTCAGATTCCTGATTCAGGACCTACGTTGGTTCAACGTTTATAGTAATGACGTTGTGACTACGATGTGTTTTTTTTTTTTTTTTAAGTGTTCTCATTTTATGGAGAGAAATTTACAGATGACATGACTGGATGTTTGGGAGGTGCCTTGAAAACTAAACTGGGTAGGGAGGCAGGGGTGGACGGTAGGAGAAACTAGATGAGCCTTCGCTGTACGATTCCGCCTCCTTCGGGATACATTTGAAATTTTCCACTGGAACAATTTTCCCCTGAGGGTGCGGAGGCTAGACTGAAGGTGTGTACTCCTGAGATCCACCTGCAACCCACCAGCGGGGTTTGAGCTGGGCGTCCAGGGAGGGCGTGGCGAGGATGTGTGGACTCTGGCGCCACCTGACGGCCATCGAGGGACGGACACCCTGCAGCCCTTCCTGGGCCTCCAGGAGCATCCTGGCAAATTGTTGGTCAGTCTCGAAGTCATGTCTTTGGGACCGCATGGACTGCTGCACGCCAGGCCTCCCTGTCTATCACCAACTCCCAGAGGTTGCTCAAACTCATGTCCATTGAGTCGGTGATGCCATCCAGCCATCTCATCCTCTGTCGTCCCGTTTTCCTCCTGCCTTCAATCTTTCCCAGCTTCAGGGTCTTTTCAAATGAGTCAGCTCTTCCCATCAGGTGGTTAAAGAATTGGAGCTTTAGCTTTAGCATCAGTGTTCCAATAAATATTCAGAGTTGATTTCCTTTAGAATTGACTGGTTGGATCTCCTTGCAGTCCAAGGGACTCTCAAGCGTCTTCTCCAATACCACAGTTCAAAAGCATCAATTCTTTGGCACTCAGCCTTCTTTATGGTCCAACTCTCACATCCATGCATGACTACTGGAAAAAACGCAGCTTTGACTAGATGGACATTTGTAGGCAAAGTGATATCTCTGGTTTTTAATATGCTGTCTAAGTTTGTCATAGATTTTAATATTTTTCCTTTCTGCCACCTTCATTTGCTCTGGATTTATGAATTGCCTTGCTTTAGCTTTTGCTTCATGCTGCATAGGTTTATCACCATTTTATTACTAAATTCTAGTCAATTTACAAGTTCTAAAAAATTCAGATACTCTATTAATTTCAGTATGTTGAAGAGTTTTTTCCTGGTTCCTTCTGCCCTGCTCTGATATAAATGAACTGGGATTGTGGCCTGGTGCCCACCTGGTGTCCTGGATTTGCCCTCTTCTTGCTTGGGTGGAGGCCCATTTCCTGGATCCTCTTTCCTTTTTTGTTTTAAAGAAAATATTTACTTATTTATTTGGCACTGCTGGGTCGTAACTGCTGCCTGAGGGATCTTCGACTTTTAGTTGTGACGTGTGGGACCTTTAATTGCAGCATGAGAATTCTTAGTTCAGGCATGCAGGATCTGAGATGAAAGCTGGGCCCCCTGCTTTGGGAGCACAGACTTTTAGCCTCTGGATCACCATGGAAGTCCTCAGTATCCTCTTTCTTCTCTTTATTGCTTTAACTTCCCATTTTGACGGAGCACATCCTTCAGTGGCTTTCTGAGAAAGAGGGTGTGAGAGGTAAAGTCTTGAGACCACGCACCACTCAACGTGTCTATTTCCTCCTAACCGACAGAGGATTGGATAGTTAGATAGCATCATCAACTCAATAGACATGAGTTTGAGCAAACTCTGGGAGACGATGGACAGGGAAGCCTGGAGTGATGCAGTCCACGGGGTCGCAAAGAGTCGGACATGACTGAGCAACTAAATAACAGCGATCCTTGGTAGTTGAACTGGGTATATAAATGCTGTTTGGGAATCACTGTGCCCCAAGCGACTGTGCCCTGGGGAGAAATCGGAGGCTATTCTCATCCATTACCTCTCCTATGAAATCTAATTTTTTTCTTCCTGGAATCTTTTAGAGTTTTCTCTTTATCCATAGTATCCTGAAAATTCACGATGATGTGCTTTTGAGGGGGTCTGATTTTACATCACATGGGGACATTTAGGATACTCTTTCATTATGCATTTCATGACCTTCAAATCTGGAAATTTAGGAGAGAAAATAAAATTAGAAGATAAATCCAGAATCTCAAAATTGCAGTTTTAGAAATAGGGGACAAAAAATATAATAGGAGAGAGGTTAATCTGTAAAAATACATGAACATTTTCCAGAATTGAGTATCACATCTGTAGATGAAGTTCTTGGAAGTACTCAATCTGACGAATGAAAAAGGCCACACAAGGCATGCTCTGGAGACATTTCTTGGCTTGTATATTTGAAGCTGCATTTAAATGTTGCATAGAAATGATCTAGACCTCCATCTGCAGTTTGGGCACTAAGTATTATGGCTGAGATGGGAGAGAATTGATGTTGTTGGTCTGCAGGTAGATGTATCCAGGAAAGCTTCACAGAGGAGGTGAAACTTGAGCTGGAGGTAGATGTACCCAGGAAGGCTTCACAGAGGAGGTGAGACTTGAGCTGGGCTGTAAGGGGTCCAGGAAGGCTTCACGGAGGAAGTGAGACTTGAGCTGGAGGTAGATGTATCCAGGAAGTCTTCACGGAGGAGGTGAGACTTGAGCTGGGTTGTAAGGGGTGGGTGGACAGAGAGGAGCACTAGATGCTCCACATCAGGGAAGCCCTGAGCTCGTACCAACCCAGCACGCTGTGCAGGCGTGCAGAAGCGACTGTGCCCTGGGGTCAGGAGGCGGCTGGCTGGGGTATCAAGGGAAGGGGCGGTGGGTCGCTATCACAGAGGCCAGTCTGATCTGGCTGTAGTAGAGCCCTGTCCTTATCTGAGACTTTTCCATGGAGAAAACAAAGGCCTCGCTGTGTTCCGCCCAACTCCGGTCACACCAGAGAGGCGCCGGGCATCGGAGTCTGATAAGCAGGTAGAGATTCCTCCTAGAACGGAAGGGCAGTGGGTTCTGCTGGTGTAAGTGACCTTGGGAGGGCTCTCCAGACCCTTCCTTCTCTCCATGACCCTTCTCTCCCCCATGGAGTCAGAGTCTCAGCACCGGGAGGGATCTTAGAGCCCCCCACAGACACTGAGCAGAGGCCAGGCAGGGCACAGGGTCTGCCCAAGGTCACACTACTCAGTAGAGACAGAGCTGAGCTGAGCTTAGAACTCCATCTCTGGACTCCTCGCCCAGGGCTCTCTCCCCACGTGCACCCAGGCACGCACAATGGGAGAGGCAGCCTCTCACCTGAAGGTCACCTGCACTCAGCTGCTCAGCCTTGAGGACGTCGTAGGATGTCCCTCTGGAGAAAGGGGGGCAGTGGGCCAGCGCGGACGGGTTGCTGTTGGCAAAACTTGACACTAGAATCTGCATTTTAAGTTCACGTTGAGGATGCAAGCACTAAAGGCAGCTGTGTCCACTCTGCACGTGTCCCAGCATAGCATCCTGTTGCTCTGAATGTTCACTTCGTATTCCCCAGGCCAGTGGGTCCTCAGGATGCCTCCCCAGCAGAGGGCCTGGAGCAGCCAGCTCCCATGGGACATGGAAGCAAACGAAACATGTGCTCAGTTCAGAAATGACTCAGGTGCTCAGTGTTGCATCAAGGTTGCTGCACCTTGACAGCAAGGTACAATGGTACTTACCCTGCGAGGCTGGGATCTGCTCCTTAGAGGCTGGGGTCTGAGGACACCGTCTTGGAATATGGGGTTTGTAGGGGGGAGGGGATGTCCCCTGTCCTTCCTGGTTTGTGATGTGATCTCTGACCACTTTCTTTCTCCGGGAAGGATGAGTGGTTCTTGGGCTCCCAAGTCCCTGCTAATTTAATGTCATTTGCATCTGCAGCCTTTTAGGTTATTTCACTTGTAAATTTCCCTCAATAATTCCAGCTACTTTCAGAGTCCTGATTGCGGCATTTAAATTTTTTAGTATTCCGTGTACCTCCCTTGGAGACGTGGGGCCCAGCCATCATCAGGGCAGCCAGGGAGACCTCAGGGCTCTACTAGGGTGGCTGGAACAGAGGCTTGGAGACAAGTGAGCTGCAGGAAGTGGTGCTCACTGCTCTGCTCACCACATCCAGGGACTGCGCCACGCCTCACCCGCTGGTGAAAACCCTCCTGGGAAAGGGCTCCCGCTCCACGGCTCGTCACTTGTGGGAGGTTTTACACATCCACACTTCTCAAGTCCCAGCCCTGCAGGCTGGTTCTCCCCTTCTGCACCCCAAGATTCATTCTCCACCCTTCCTATGTGGCTGGGTCTCAGGGCTACACCCCAGGGGCTCAGAGTGTCTGGAGCCTCAGGATGTCTGCTCCTCTGGGCATCCCCTTGCCCACTTCCAGCCCTCACTGGGCTCCACTAACAAGACGGCTCGACGACAGGCCTGGGGGTCACCGTCCCATTAGGGCACCTCTTGGGGCAGCTGGTTGCCTTCACCCTGCCCACAGCTCTGGATGAGCACTTCTTGTAAACCACCTCATCAAAACTTAGTGTCATAAGAGACCTTTAGAAAAAAATATAGATAGATAGATGGATAGACTGGGCTTCCCTTATAGCTCAGTCGGTAAAGAATCAGGAGATTGGGGTTTGATTCCTGGGTTGGGAAGATTCCCTGGAGAAGGAAATGGCAACCCACTCCAGTATTTTTGCTTGGAGGATTCCATTCTTGCCTGGAGGATAGAGCAGCCGGGCAGTCCATGGGGTCGCAAGAGTCAGACATGACTTAGCAACTAAACCACCACAATCACCACCACCAAAGACTGATTTATGCGGCAGCACCGGGTCTTAATTACAGCATGTGGAGATCTTCACTCTTCTTTGGGGTTTAGTTCCCTGACCAGGGAGGGAACCGAAGCCCTGCACTGGGAGCCGGACCCTTACCCACTGGACTAAAGGAAGGCCAATAGCTGACTTTTTTTTTTTTTTAACGCCTCTGGGTTCTGCGGGTTGGGAACCCAGACGAGGCCAAGAGAGGACCGCAGTCCCTGCTCCATCGTGTCTGGGACCACAGTTGGCAAGCCTGGGGGACTGGGGCGACTCGAGGGCTGGGGCTGGAATCACGCAGAGGCCACCTGGCTCCTTGCAGGCCTGATGATCGAGACCCGTGGTCAGCCTCCGGGTGTGGGCACCCTGCACAGCCAGCTCAGGCTTCCTCAAGACATGGCAGCTGGGCTCCGGGACGGAGCATCCGACGGGAGTGCGGTGAAGTCCTGGGCGTTCTGAAATCTCACCTAAGCAGTAGTACAGTGTTATCCTCCCCGCGCCCCGCCACCCTGCCCTNGCGTCCGGTCCTTGACCCGGGTGTCAGCCGCGCCCTCCGGCGCCCCAGTTCCCCCCGGGCGTGACCCCGACGCCGACCCTGCCCGGGCAGCGGCGGGAGGTGGGCGCCCTGCAGGGTGACCCGGCCGGGACCGGGGGCGGCGGGTCGGGGCTTCTGGACGCGCCGGGCCCTTCGCCCGGCCCTGGGTTTGCTCTGGACTGACGCGGGTGGTGGGTATTTAAAACGAAAGATTGAAATGTTTTTGGAGGGAGGCAGAGAAACATATGTATATGTTAAAATTGCTCACTAGCCATACAAAAAGCTTGAGTCGTAACATTGTTACGCCACTTGGGATTTATTTGCAATCAAAGACAGATTTTCTTTGCTGTTTAATGAGAAAACGCGGTTTATTTTTTCCAGCCGTGACGATCTGATTCTGTATGTTTCTCAACGTCTTCCCACACTTATTTTTTCATAGAAGATTCCTGTAATAGTCTAAGAGAAAAACTACAGTATTTTGAATAAGTATGTGTGTTTTTATATGTTTGAAAACCTCTGGATAGAGGCAGCGTAGATCGATTTAAAAAATGAAAGCGAAATGTTACAGGAATGACTTATACCCTTTCACTTTCGGTTTAGAGCAGGAGTATTAATGAGTTTCTACTTTTTGACGGGGGCTGTGACACCGAACATTGTGTGGCACGCCTGAAACTTTCAGTTTTCCAGTTAACATTAAAAACTGATTTATTAAACCATTTCCCCTTATGATTTGAGGTAAAATACATATCCTCTTTTTTTTCTGTTACCCATGAGTGAAGCTTTGTAAGTTTCAAGACAACTATTTAATCTTTTCTTCAAACATTAAGTGGTGGACTAGAGACCCTCCTTGCTGTGTATTTGCTGGTGGCTGTAGTGTGGACTAGGTTTGGGAACTCCTTTGAGACTTCCGCTTGGTAGTTACTTGGATTACAGAGGGCTGTGCACTCAGCCTTCTGAAATGGCTTGGCTTCCGTGAATGGCCCTTGAGATGGTTACCACCCGCTCACAAGTGACACTTAATGGGAATTTCTGAACATTTCTGAACGGGGCTTCCCCTGTGGCTCTGTGGCAAAGAACTGCCTGCCAGTGCAGGAGACGCAGGAGATGTGGGTGTGATCCCTGGGTCAGAAGCATCCCTGGCAGAGGAAGTGGCAACCCATTCCAGTATTCCTGCCCAGAAAATTACCTGGACAGAGGGGCCTGACAGATTACAGTCCAATTTTATGTGTGAGAAGCGGTTTATTAGTGCTTGAAAATCTGGGGTTCTTTCTTAGGTTACCTGGGTGCATACATCCCCCTCTTTGATGTGTTTCCCTTTATTCCTTTCTCCCTCCTATCCTGATTACCCTCTTTCTTGCCCCCAAATTGATATAAAATGGATTTGAACTTTATTTTTAAAGTGCTTGCTTACGGAATACACTTAAGTTGTCAAACTTGATTTAGAAATCAGGTGAATTGAGTTTTGAGGAGTGTGGAATACAGGCCCTGAATAGGAAAAAGAAAGTTGCTCATCTAGGTTATGTTAAATCTTATCTACTTTTTCGCTCTCTGGAACATGTCTCCGTCCTTCAGGGGCTAATAACCTTTGACCTTGCTCACTGCTCATCTGACTTGGCTGCACTGCCCCATCAGCTGTTTCACTCTCTGGCAGCCTCACCCACCTTTGAGATGCTAGTGCTAGTGATGGAGGTGTGAAAGACTCCACTGCTGTGTGAGCCCAGGACAGAGAAGCAGCAGGGACTTTGTGAGAGACGGTAGGATGTAGTGAGCCAGTGTTGGGGGCACAAGTCCCAGGACTAGTTATGGGGCTGCCTAATTTTTCATCCTTGAGCCAGTCATTTTACAGACTTGGGCTGTGATTTTTCATGTGTAAAATGATGACCCAGCCAGTATTGATTTGAAAGGACGTGTAGATCTGCTTTTATGCTTCTATCAGAAAATGTCATGCAAAGCTTTCCTGGCACTGTAAACACTAAACTTTTAATTTAGTTCTATTATTTAAAAAAATATTTGTTTATTTTGGTTGGCCCAGGCCTTAGTTGTGGCATGCAGATACTTTGTGTGGCATGTGGGCTCTGGTTCCCTGACCAGGGATGGAACCAAGCCCCCCTGCATTGGAAGCACAGAGTCGTAACTCTGGACCACCAGAAAAATCCCTAAATTTTCAATTTTAAAATTTCAGATATAGAAAATGTATGTTATTGATAGTTCATGGTTCAAGCTAGCTTTTCTTCATATTTACCTGCCAGGGTGATTGCTCTTTTGTGTTAAAATAGCCAACATACAGAGCCACTGTATGTTGGTAAATTCTTTACCACAGAGCCACTGTGTTGAGTTGTTTAAGTTTGCTACTTTAAGGATTTATCTTTCTTATTTTATCTTTCTTCTTAGAGAGTGATAGCAGGTTAAGAAATAGAACGGGCTTCCCTGGTGGCTCAGTGGTAAAGAATCCGCCTGCCAATGCAGGAGGGTCAAGAAGATTCCCCTGGAGAAGGAAATGGCAACCCACTCCAGTGTTCTTGCCTGGGAAATCCCATGGACAGAGGAGCCTGGTGGGCTACAGTCCATGGAGTTGCAAACGATTTGGAGATGACTTAGCTATTTAAAGGGCTTCCCTTGTAGCTCACTCGGTAAAGAATCTGCATGCAGTGCAGGAGACCTGGGTTCAATCCCTGGGTTGGGGAGATCTCCTGGAGAAGGAAATGGCAACCCACTCCAGTATTATTGCCTGGAAAATCTCATGGACAGAGGAGCCTGGTGAGCTGGAGTCCATGGGGTCGCAGAGTCAGGCACGACTGAGTGACTTACACAATTAACACTTAGCTATCCAAAACACACAACACACCCAAGAAATAGAAAAATTACTTACTTACTACATATTTGCAACTTTGAAACATGTATTCTTATGTAACATATATAATTGGATATATGATACATATTTCAGTCTGTGTGTAATATACTTATCTTTTAGAGAAGGTTGCTGCCANCCAAGAAATAGAAAAATTACTTACTTACTACATATTTGCAACTTTGAAACATGTATTCTTATGTAACATATATAATTGGATATATGATACATATTTCAGTCTGTGTGTAATATACTTATCTTTTAGAGAAGGTTGCTGCCACTGCTGCTAAGTTGCTTCAGTCGTGTTCGACTCTGTGCGACCCCATAGACGGCAGCCCACCAGGCTCCCCCGTCCCTGGGATTCTCCAGGCAAGAACAGTGGAGTGGGTTGCCATTTCCTTCTCCAATGCATGAAACTAAAAAGTGAAAGTGAAGTCGCTCAGTCGTGTCTGACTCTTAGCAACCCCATGGACTACAGCCTACCAGGCTCCTCCGTCCATGGGATTCTCCAGGCAAGAGTACTGGAGTGGGGTGCCGTTAGAGAAGTTTGGAGCTAGTTAAAACCTAGCCTAAAGTACTTTAAACTGGACAGGGGGGAATGGAGGAGACCTCTTGCTTACCCAACAGTGTATTAGGTAACTTATAGACATTTTGAAATGTAGTGCGGAGTATCATTGATGTACTGTTTTGCTTTCAAGGATGGCACAAAAGAAATATCTCCAATCAAAATTGACCCAGTTTTTAAGGGAAGACAAAATCCAACTTTGGAAACCTCCATATACAGATGAAAATAAAGAAGTTGGCTTGGCATTGAAGGTATTTCTCTTTTAAGATATTGTTAATTAGCAGTGTTGTAAGTCTCCTTAGTAAGTAAGATTCTGAAGTCACCAGAAACTGCCTGGCACAAATAGGTAGGCTTTTGGCATAACCAGAAACAATGGTGATAAACAGGCTCCCATGTTTTACTAGCAGTTGGCAAACTTATTTTTGTTTAAGCAGATTTTATCTATATGAGAATCTGATATTTTGGCATGTGCCATTTTTAGTGCTTCACAGGGTTACCTAAGATGATTAACTGGGTATTCGTGCTGGTGGGGCAGCGCCAGAGGCAGAAGGTTCGGGTGCAGTGTGTTCCGGGCTGGTGTTCGGGCCGTTCTCTTCCCTCCTGTTTAGTGTGCTCAGCTGCAGAACACTGTTCCCCTCCATAGCTTTGTTTACACTATTGGCTATCTTTTCATTTTTCAAAAATACATTTTCTTAATAATTGTACCTCAGTTTTTTATGGTCTCATCAAAAATGGCCTCACTTTTCCTAAGTGAAATTTCTAGAAACTGAGATTGGCTTGCCTTTCTAAGCTGAGGAACATTATAATTTCTGAGCGAAATCTTACTATGTTGGAATGTCCTAGACATACTCCTCTTGTTTTCTCGGTCTGAGTATATTGTGGTAAACAGTGTAACATCTGTTAGGGAGTTGTCAGGAGGGCATCTCATCGTCCTGTGCTGTGACAGTGATGCGCCTGGGAGGTGACTGCTGTGTCAGGGTCTTGGAGTTCTCTCTCTCCTGTTCCTGACAGCACTCCGGTTTTTTTTATTTTTCCTTTTCAGTTTTTGCAAACCTTCTCTTTGCAGACCTTTCCTTCTGAATTTGCTTGTTTCAGTCTCTTGGCTTGGGAACTAGGTGGGGCTGTGACTTCTGTCTCCAGCTCCTGGCACAGAGCCCCTAACACCCTTGAAATTCCCGAGTGGTGAGGCTGATAAAAGGGGCAAGAGAATAAGGGAAACCATCAGCTGCTGCTGCAGTATGCTAATTTAGAAACAGCAGTGGTTTGGTACTAGGAGAGTCACCGTGGACGTAGCGAGAAGTGCTTGGACTCTGGATATATTTCCAAGTAGAGCCAGCAGATTTTGCAGGCTTGCTCAAACTCATGTCCATCGAGTCGGTGATGCCATCTGACTATCTCATCTTCTGTCGTCCCCTTCTCCTCCCACCTTCAATCTTTCCCAGCATCAGGGTCTTTTCCAGTGAGTCAGCTCTTCACATCAGGTGGCCAGAGTATTAGAGTTTCAGCTTCAGCATCAGTCCTTCCAATGAATATTCAGGACTGATTTCCTTTAGGATTGACTGATTGGATCTCCTTGCAGTCCAAGGGACTCTCAAGAGTCTTCTCCAACACTACAGTTCAAAAGCATCAATTCTTCAGCACTCAGCTTTCTTTCCAGCTCTCACATCCATACACAACTATTGGAAACACCATAGCTTTGACTAGATGGACCTTTGTTGGCGAAGTAATGTCTTTGCTTTTTATTTATTTTTATTTTTACTTTATTTTACTTTACAATACTGTATTGATTTTGCCATACATTGACACTAATCCACCACAGTTGTACATGAGTTCCCAATCCTGGACCCCCCTCCCACCTCCACCCCATGTCATCTCTCTGGATCGTCCCCATGCACCAGCCCGAAGCATCCTGTATCGAACATAGCCTGGCGATTCGTTTCTTACATGATAGTATACATGTTTCAATGCCATTCTCCCAAATCCTCCCACCCTCTCCTTCAGAGTCCAAAAGTCCATTCTATACATGTGTCTTTTGCTGTCTCGCATACAGGGTTATCATTACCCTCTTTCTAAATTCCATATATATGTGTTAGTATACTGTATTGGTGTCTTTGCTTTTTAATATGCTGTCTAGGTCGATCATAAGTTTTCTTCCAAGGAGCAAGCATCTTTTAATTTCATAGCTGCAGTCACCATCTGCAATGATTTTGGAGCCAAAACCAGTAAAAATCTGTCATTGTTTCCACTGTTTCCCCATCTGTTTGCCATGAAGTGATGGGATTGGGTGCCATGATCTTCGTTTTCTGAATGTTGAGTTTTAAGCCAACTTTTTCACTCTCCTCTTTCACTTTCATCAAGAGGCTCTTTAGTTTTTCTTCTATNCATCAATGGCTTGCTGTGATGTTCAGTGAAGTTGTTTGACCAGTGTCAGGCTGTTGGCCCATTTGTAAAAAGAAAGAAAATACCGGCCGTCACATTGTAGTGAGAATCTGACTCTTGAGATTCAGTTGTTTGATCTCCTTGAACGTTTCTCAATGTAAGTGTTTTGATTGCCTCCGGGGCTAGGTGGTCTGTGTTTCCCCAGCTGATTTTCCTCATTTTCTTCTTTGGCCTGTATCAGAGCCGATAGGGCTGGGTTCAGGAAGCCTCGTCCACTCAGCACACAGTGAGCGGCGTATGAACAACTGCCCTGTTAGGGGCTCCTGCAGGGAGACCACAGGAGGTGTAGGGGATGGGTATTCTCCTCTCCTGCAGCTAGGGCCCTCCTGTTCAAATGGATACACAGCACCAGTGGTCTGTGCTTCACGAGGAACCAAGCAGTAAAACAGATAATTTACGAAAGGACATGGTCTCTGACACAATTTCAAATAGCCGTCTAGTAAGCTCGCTCTATCTGAAGTAACGTTTGTGCATCTGCAATTTGGAATACTGGGTGTTCTGAGAATATCTAAAATAGCTGTCATGGTAAAAATCTGTTTAGTGGATAATACATAACAAATTGGATCATCTATAATTCTCTGGTTTATTTTACAGAATAGCAGAAACCTTTGGATTTCAAGAAAATTACATCAAAATTGTCATAAATAAGAAACAACTTCAACTAGGTATGTTACCGCACAGTATGCAGAATTTTTAAAATCAAATTACTAGAGAAATATTGACTTTGTATCTTTTTCCCCCTCACTCTTCCTCTATTCAAGCATTTGGGGTGGCTTTATTGTATGTATAATGTAGAGCCAGTTATTTTAGAGTTTGGCGCTCAGTGGATGTCTGATGGGATGCTGCAGGACAGAAGTCTGGGTGTGCTGCCTGGGAGATCGCACTCCCACTCTATCTGAGTGAGCACGGCAGGAGCTGCGGCGGGGAGCACTCCCGCAAAGAGCCTCGGGCAGAGCTCTGTAGTGGGAACTTGAGGGATTGGAGAGGTCTGGCGTATCTCTGAGTGTGGACGATGAGGAGAGACTAGTGCTTCTTCAGGATGGAGGAGCAAGCAGAGGCCACGTGGTAAAGCTAGTAGAGGTGTTTTTTAACCAAGGGTGATTTTGTCATGCAGGGGACATGTGGCAATGTCTGGAGACAGGTGGCGCTAGTGGTAAAGAATCTGCCAATGCAGGAGATGTCAGAGACACAGATTTGATCCCTGAGTCAGGAAGATCCATGGAGAAGGAAATGGCAGCCCGCTCCAGTACTCTTGCCTGGAGAATTCCATGGATAGGGGAACCTGGTGGGCTACAGTCCATGGGGTCACAAAGAGTCGGACAGGACTGAAGCGACTTAGCACACATGCTTAGAGACATTTTTTATTGTCATGACTTGGTAGCAGGGGGCCAGAGGAGGCTGTGCTCTTAACAGTTAATGGGAGGAGACCAGGGATGATGTTGAACATCAAGGTGCAGAAGAGCTCCTATCCAGGGACTTCCCTAGTGGTCCAGTGGCTAAGAGGCTGTGCTTCCCATCCATGGGGCCTGAGTTCAGTCCCTGATCGGGGAACTAGATCCCATATACCACAACTGAGAGTTCATATGCCGCAGCTAAGACCCGGCAGAGCTAATAAATAAATAAAAATAAGTATTAAAAGACTTACCCAGCTCACAATACCAGTAGTACAGCTGAGAAAGCCTGAGTTCGAATATCATTCATATTAGTGTTTCCCTCTAGGGAGGGGGAAAGCCATTGATGCTGGGGAGTGACCCACAATTATATTTGTGTTCCAGAGGTCACTTTGGCTGCAGTAGGGCAGTGGATATGACGGGGACATTAATGGACAGGGGAGCCCAGTTAGCTTCTGGAGCAGTTCAGGCAGGTGCTGTGTCTGTCTGGTTTCCAGTAGATTCCCGTGGCCTCTAGAGAGAGGTCCACATCCAGCCTGGCTGGAATGCAGCCTTCCCAGCCCAGCCCTGGTCTTTCTTTCCAGCATTCCTGCCAGCCATTCCTGCGAGATCATTTCCCTGGCATCTCGTCTCTGTGTTAGTTCTGTTTGTGGTATCCTTCATTGTGCAGAAATCTTTGATTCTGATGTTATCAAATCCATCAGTTTTTCACCTTATTGTTGGTGTTTAAGAAGTTCTTTCCCCAACCGCAGGACCACATGGATAGTCTTCTACAATTTCTTATATGAAGTCTTTATCTATTCAGAGTCCCCCTCTATATGTAAAAGCTAGGTTCCAGCTTGATTTTTCTCCCGGTATCTCCTACTAAAATGTCTTCAGTAAACACGCTTATTTTCTGGTGTCCCCTGATGAGTGCTGTGTTTCTGTACTTCCGGTTCTTTTCATGTACCTGTAGGTTTGTTCCTGAGCCAGAACCATAGAGTTGTTTGTGTGTTTTTAATTATTGTGGCTTTGTTGTAATTTTAAAATCTCGTAAGATGAGTATCCCTCGTGGCTCTTCTTTATCAAGGTAACTTGGCCACTGATTGATCTTTGTTTTTCATTATAAATGTTAGAATGGTTGTTGAGTTTCTAAATACGTATATGTATGTATAGAAGGTGTGTTCAAGAAGAATTTTCCAGAAATGTTCAAATTTATGTTTTTAGTTCATATAATTTTGTTATTTTATAATGTTTGTGATCTGTATTTACACTTTTTCATTTTATTTGCATTTTGACTTTGTTTTTGTTAGGTTTGTATGTTTGATTAATTTTTTTCACAGAGCCTGCTTTTGATTTTGTTAATCTTCTCTTTCATTCTGTTTCATTGACTTTTCACCTCTGTCTTTACTCCTTTCTCGTGTCTGAGAACATGGACAATAAGTGGTTTTTGGGGGGCCACGGGGTTAAGAAGGGATGGAACCCAAGGTATTTGTTTTTACCACTTCAGTAAATCCCCTCTCCCATTGCGCTCCTGTACTCTGGCCCATGCCTGAGAACTGGATTATGTCTCTAGCTGGAGGTAGGAGAATTCACCTGCAGGACTTCCTCATTTTTCTCTTATGTTGCCTAGCAGAGTGCTCTCTCTAGAGTAGGTTCTCAGACAGTGATTGCTTTGGTTTGATTTTAGGATGAGAATAAAGAATATTGAAAAGGATTAATATAGTCAGCTCATTTCACTGACTGATTTTAACCCATGCTTAACAGTTAATGCAGTTAAACAACCAGATTTAAACGCATTCTTAGCAGTTGTGGCATGGTGGTTTGCAAGGGCTAATGCAGGCTGAATTCCATGTGACAGAGAAGATGTCCTGTTGCCCAGTGCATTTAATGGCTCTCCCTGTAACATGCGTCTCTGACTGTGATAGGGGAAACATTGAAGGAGCAGGGAGTGGCCCACAATGTGAAAGCTATGGTTCTGGAACTGAAACAGTCTGAAGAAGACGTGAGAAGAAACTTCCAGGTTGAGGAAGAAAAGCAAAATGAAGCCAAACTAGAAGAAAAAAGAATTCAGAGGACTAAGAGAGGACTGGAGATCCTTGCGGAGAGAGGTACACAGAGCTTCAGACTTTTCCGCTGAAGTCCTCGAAGGGGGCGGCAAGAATGGGCTGGGCTCGGGGGTGGAGAGTTGGGGGTATCACATTTCTCATTGGCCTTTCTTTCCCAACAGTCTCACATTTTTTATGTCCCCATCACTGCTTTTTAACCTTGAACTAATGGAGTTCCTCTTGGGTTTTTGCAGCTGAGATGGTGGTGGATCCGGAAGCCACACCATACTTAGACATAGCTAACCAGACGGGCAGATCAATCAGAATCCCTCCATCAGAGAGAAAGGTAAGTTCGATAAGAAACAGGTGGCTTGCTTTTTGATCTGCTGTCAGAACAGAAGTGGATTCTACTTATTTTGTCTTGGAATGTTACATGAAGGACTAGGAACAGCCTTCTGTCTCCAGTTGATAAACGGAGAATGTAACCTACAATGAGCATCTCACCTGGCTGGCCCACCTGGTGAGTTCAGTGCAGAGTGGCGGGACCTCCCTGTCCTGGAGCAGTGGCTTCCTGTGGCAGTGCTGGTCCTGGTGTAGTTTATTCTCCTCGAGGCCACATGCCCTAGGGGATGGATCAGAATGGGGGCCCGGGGCTTCGTAGCTGGGAAAAGCATGACAGATGGTTCTTAATTTTTAGATCTTTAAAGGACATTTTTGAGTAGGTTTCACTATATGGGTTACATTGTTTAAAGTTAAATTTTAATAAGAGAACTTTGTAACTCTCACTGAGTTGATTTTTTTATGGTAATTATTTTCTCACTGCAAGTATTATATCTTCATATTAAATGATAATATTTAGATCTTTGTGGAAACCTTTACAGTATTTAAGAATTCAAATCTAAAAATATTAACGAATTTTAAGGAAATTTGGATCGTCTTACAAAAATTGTTTCAGAAATGCTACAGTTGACAGATTCTTCAGAGAAAAACCCAATTAAGAATAGAAAGTGAAATGAATGAATGAATGTTCTTTCTAAAAAGGATACAGTCATTAGTGGCTTTTTAAAAATATATTTAGTCTTATGGATACTAGAAATAGACCCAGATCAGCAGATACTAAAATAAATTGATAGAAACAAAGGGACAGGCATATTAAATGTCCCTCAAAGGGACAGACTCACTAACTGGAGTTCTTGTTTCAGTGTTAAAATGAAATGAAGCTTTAATTCTGTTTTCCTTAATTTTGACTTTTAAATTCAGTTGTGGTCTTGGGTTTTTTTGTTTGTTTTCACATTCTTTGATTTCTTTAGATTTAATATGCTTTTAATATAATTTGTTTTATTATAGTTTAAAGTGATGTTTTTTTTAAATCCTTATTTTTCCCTAGGCCCTTATGTTAGCTATGGGATATCATGAGAAGGGCAGAGCTTTCCTGAAAAGAAAAGAATATGGAATAGCCTTGCCATGTCTGTTGGACGCTGACAAATATTTCTGGTAGGCACTTTTGTCCTTGGTGGATGCCAGTTTGGAGGAGGGCGGCAGTTACGCACAGCACCTTCCCCACCCCTGTGCACCCCAGTCTTCAGGCTTCCCCCAAGATGGTCAGTGTAAAAGAATAGTTACAATGTAGACTAACTGGTGAACTCTTTCTCCCCATTGTATTTCTAATTGATCACTAAAGAATGTTATAAACTTATGTGCTAATTTTTTTTACAATAAGCACGTAGGATTTCATGTCTGTTTCTTATTGTGCGTTGCCCGCCTGAGCTACAGCTGACTCTACAGTCCCTGTCAGCCTTTCACCTGATGGTTTTGGTATTCACATTGCTGATCATTATCCAAATCCATTTGTTTCATAGGGGCTTAGAACAGTGATAGCTCATTATTCCTTCTGTGTGTATTGCTGGAATTCATTTGAAAAATACTTTTCCTCATCAGTCGCTTGGTCCTCCTGAGGTACAGTTTGTACAGAAAGACAGAACAAAATGCTTGGTTTCTCCTTATTTTCTTGTTTTCAGAATAAATGAGTGGCTTCCCTAGCATCTTCTAAAGATGACATCACTGGTGAGGCTTCCCTGCCCCCCTTTTTTTTTTAAGTGTCAGTATGAGCTCATGGATTTTAACACATTTGATATGTTTCAAATCTCAGTGCTTATGGTGGCCGTCTTCAGTGGGCAGGTGGTCCTGCAGCCCTTTGCCCTGATGTGGTGGTCTTTGTACTCTGCTGTCTGTTGTCCGAAGCTGGTCTAGACTCACCCTGGCTATTTCCTGTCCCAGCACTTTCTCTGGTGCCTCTTAATGGGAAATGATACTGAGACGCTATGATCCAGGCAGGTGAAACATTTGAGAGATAGACTTGATGCTTGCAGTGGTGAAAAGATAATGGCTTTAGTGTTATTTTCTTTTCCATTTTGAGAGATTCCCAGTATATACAGTATACTTCAAGAAGATAAATGTTGGTATTTTTAGTTTGCCAGCTGTACAGGTAGCACCTTGCATTTTAAGTGAACAGCTTAAACGTAGGCAGAAAGGGGGATTTTTTTTTTATTTTCTAAAATATTTGGGAGGCAGGGAAGTAACCAGAATGGGGGCTTGGTGCCTCTGCCGTTTTCTTCTCCGGCCTCTTTGTCTGCTTTTATCTGAGCGTCAGTATTAATTCTCTTCTGCTACAGGCAGTGTAGGCTGTAAGTTAGTCATTAAATTCAGATACATTTTTTATTTCCTTCCACAGTTGTTCCTAACTTTCTGTTATGGAAAATCTCAAACATATATAATAATAGCGATTAATATAATGGGCTCCCATAGACTTTTCATTCGTCTTCAGCAGTTATCAAGACATGGTTGATCTTGATATGTCTGTATGAGCTTTTCGTTTTTTTTTTTTTTTTAACCCTGGAAAAACCTTTGAAATCATTTTCAGGTCTCAGGGAACCCTTGAAAAACAATAATAACTCTCTCTTCAGTTCATAGTACATCCACATGTTCAGTGAGTAATAGATATAATAATCCAATAATAATTATCAGTGCCTTTTTAAGTAGTAAATGTTATTTTCTGGGGAATCTGTTTATTCAGGCCTGCTTACTAGCATCCTTCCTGTGCAAGTTCCCTCTCTCCGTCAGAGAGATCCACTCTTAACCAAGGCAGCGTGGAGACGGAAGAGGCGTCCCCTGCCTCCTTTCCCCGTGACGTCTTCCTGCCTTCTCCAAGTAGCTCAAGTTCTCTCCCAGCTCTCTGTTGCACATCTTGGGGTGTGGTGCGTAGCGGGCCTGAGAGCAGCTTCTCTCCCATTTTCAACTAGAAAGGGGAGTTCTGCTCTTGGCCAGGGTGGAGTGAGAGGGACTGGGTTTCCTCTCCCCTGCCTCAACTGAAACGGGGGACAAACTGTATACAAACAGTGGTTTTCTGGCGATGCAGGACAGTGTTCCCTGAAGTGGGGAAACAAACGCGGGGGAGCCTCTGGACTGTTTCAGCTCACTGCCTGGCGTTCCCAGACCTCAGCGTGGGGAAGAGAAACCCGGGCAGGGCCTCCCAGTCTCCCCCGAGTGCATGAGCTGGAGCTCAGGGAGGCGGGAGCTGCATGAGGGACAGTGTGGTGAGTGCAGAGGGCACCCCGGGGTTCTGCCAGGTGCCGTCAGCACGCACCTGTGAGGGGACCCCGTCCCCCCATAGAGGATTCAGTGGGGACGTGGCAGCAGAGGGGGAACCCGTTTGCCCTCCAGACTGCTCTGGTCCCACCTAACAAGCCATCACACCACCACCTTAGATGACGTTTTAACCACATCCCGAGCAACGATTAATGGTACTTAACTAGCTCAGACAGTAAAGCATCTACCTGCAATGCAGGAGACCTGGGTTCGATACCTGGGTCGAGACGATCCCCTAGAAAAGGAAATGGCAACCCATTCCAGTATTCTTGCCTGGAAATCCCATGGACAGAAGAGCCTGGTGGGCTACAGTCCAGGGGGTCACAAGGAGTTGGACACAACTGAGCAACCAAACAACAACAGGAGGAGGATTTTAGAAATACAACATCCAGGCCCTCCCTCCAGAGGTTCTGTTATAATTGATCTAGTGGGGTCCCAGCATCAGTTTGTTGTGTTTTTTTTTAAGATGAAAACAAACTGAAAAGGAAACAAAACCTTNATTGGAAAAGACCCTGATGCTGGGAGGGATTGGGGGCAGGAGGAGAAGGGGACGACAGAGGATGAGATGGCTGGATGGCATCAGCGACTTGATGGGCATGAGTTTGGGTGAACTCCGGGAGTTGGTGGTGGACAGGAAGGCCTGAGGTACTGCGATTCATGGGGTCGCAGAGTCAGACACGACTGAGCGACTGAACTGACTGATACTGAGCAGGTCTCTCACGTAACATTTGACTTTACCGTGTCTCCAGAATATTGCAGTGCAATACTCATTGTCATTTCCTTGGTTTATTTTCCTAATCCTCGTGTAAGGAGGAATAGCGTGTATCTGTGTGGTTAAAAGAGAACTGACTTAGACATTTGTGACTAAGGGAAAAGTCTCCTTTGAGGCCCCAGCTTTGTGTCAGCTCTGAGACAGAAGAGGCCCGAGGCCCATGTCTGCTGGCTGGCTGGCAGCGTCTTCCTCTGCTTAAAGGTTCCTCATGCTTCTTAGCCTTTGAAACATAAATGGAAGAAGCTGGGATTGAAATCAGAGGTAAAGGCATTTAACACGGTGTGTGCGTGTGAATGCAAGTTGAAATGTGAGGGATAAGAATACTTCTGCTGGCCCGCTTCTGCTGGCCCGGGTGGGTTTTGTGGGGAAGCAGGAGAGCTCAGCTTGGAGGCGGAGCTGGTGTCTGGGAGCCGGGGCCGCCTCTTTGGGTTCAAGGGGGGACACCGCGGTTTCTGAGTAGGTGCGGGAGCTGACGGGCCTATGCAGAAGGCCTTGGAGTGGGGAGATGGCCTGGGAGGCATTAGAGGATGTGGTGGGGGTGCAGACAGCGTCCAGGTGCAGTGGGGGCGCCAGTCTGCAGAGCTGCGGGGCTGTCCTTGGCCCCGCTGTTCACAAGCAGGTTCTCCGGTGTTATAAACAGGAGCATACAGGCGGGGGTGGTCTTCATCTCTGGAAACGTTTGGGGCAGTCACTCCATCCTCCTGGTCCTGCTGCCAGCTGGGAGTGCTTGGTCTGGGGCGAGGATTCCCTTCTTTTCCTGAGCAGTGAAGCTGTGATCCTGCTCTGAGAATGTAGAAGGGGCCCTTGTGCTTGGGCTGAGCCGTGGAGGTAGGAACAGATACATCAGAGGAGAAAAGGCTGTTTTCTCTGCTGTCCTCTCCATGTGGGGCCAAGGACCGACCACGTCTAGAATGTACAAGAGGCCTTCTCCCAGCTTCTGTGGTCAGTGATGACCTTGACTGGGTCACCCAGCTGTCTTGAGAGATTTCTGTCTTCTCATTGGCAAAATGATGAGGCTGGATTCAGTTAGTGGTTTTTGAACTCATTTTATTTTAGGCAGCAGAAATCCTTTTAAAATGATACTTGTGGGAATTCCCTGGCAGTCCGCTGGTTAGAACTCTGCACTTTCACTGCCAATGCTGGGTTCAGTCCCTTGTCAAAGAACTAAGATCCCACAAGCCCCACGTTTGGCCAAAAAAATAAATACATGCAAAAAAAAATTTTTTTTTAATACATGCATAAAAATAAAATGACACTTGTTTTCAAAACAAGCTCAGAATTCTCCTGATTAGGACTGAGGTGGGACGAGGAGATGACAGTGATCTACAAAATCACAATCCCTAACTAGGTGACTTTGCTGTTTTCCTAAAGGAACTGGACCAAATAAAGAAGGAGGAAAGAGAAAAGAAAAGACGCCGCCTGGAGAACATTAACCATTTGAAAGGAATGGGCTACTCCACGCGAGCAGCCAGGCAGGCACTCCATCAGGCCGGCGGGAACCTGGAGGAGGCCCTGAAGGTAACCCTGGCCTCTGGCCTCGCAGAGCAGCCTGGCTCCTGGCCCAGGTGCTGTCTCCTCCACTTTCTCATCTAGGCGGCTCTCGGGTACCTCATGGCACCAGGAGCCTCGCCGCTGTGGTCTGGCTCCCCCTCGTTCCTGCTCTGGATCCAAGGGTCAGAGGTCTCGCTCTTGCACCCAGTGGCCGAGCTGGAATGGTGGGCCCCACCCAGATGGGGGCACGTCCCCAGTGCAGCAGGGCTCCCAGGGCAAGAACTCAGGTGAGGTTTCTGGTTGCAACAGAAGGAGCTTCACAGTAACATGGAAGAAGAGAAAGGTGGTTGAAGTTTCAGTGTAGTTTTTTTGAATATGTTTTATTTGAATATCTAATTTTATCATGTAGTCAGTAGTATATGTTGGCAACAGGACCTTTTAAAGAAATCCTCAGCAGTGAGTCAGAAGCTCAGGGTCCAGATGAGTGGTATAACTCTGCTGCTGCTGCTGCTGCTGCTAAGTCACTTAAGTCGTGTCCGACTCTTTGCGAGCCCATAGACGGCAGCCCATCAGGCTCCCCTGTCCCTGGGATTCTCCAGGCAAGAACATGGAGTGGGGTGCCATTTCCTTCTCCAGTGCATGACAGTGAAAAGTGAGAGTAAAGTTGGTCAGTCGTGTCTGACTGTGCAACCCCGTGGACTGCTGCCCACCAGGCTCCCCGTCCCTGGGACTCTCCAGGCGAGAGTGCTGGAGTGGGCACCATTGTGCTCTGCCTGGGTCCATATCCTCCTGATTTGTGTTCACGGAGCAGACTGGTGCTTAATGAGGGCAGGCACTGTGCTGATCTCAACAGGCGAAGCGGGTGAAGCCCTCGCCTGCCCTTGGGGAGCCCACAGATGGGTGGAGAGCACAGTGGGGTCAGAGCAACCGTGTGGGACCCCCAGCATCTTGGGGGAGCAGGACTGCAGGCTGGGTGGTGGGGATCACGGGAGGGGGCCGGCAGATGGAGGAGAAGTGGGTGCAGCTTGAAGCGCTGAAGCACTTTCATTTCTCTGACTTCTCAGAGAAATAAAAAATATTCCGAATACGCGGAGTGACTGATGGGGCTCAAAACCAGTTTTTAGTTATACAGTCAGTTCAGTCCAGTCACTCCGTCATGTCTGACTCTTTGGGACCCCATGGACTGCAGCACACCAGGCCTCCTTGTCCATCACCAACTCCCAGAGCTTGCTTATGTCCAT
The DNA here is from genome assembly GCA_006410875.1 of Neotragus pygmaeus. NCBI lineage: Eukaryota > Metazoa > Chordata > Mammalia > Artiodactyla > Bovidae > Neotragus > Neotragus pygmaeus. The sequence continues at coordinate 2,318,865 of SJYV01034348.1, read as the reverse complement.
TGAGTCGGTGATGGCATCCAACCATCTCATCCTCTCTCGTCCCCTTCTCCTCCTGCCTTCAATCTTTCCCAGGATCAGGGTCTTTTCCTTTAATTACACAAATAGGACAAAAATACATTTGATGAATGTAGAACTAATTTAGGTTAAAAGGGAAATTCCTCAAAAGAGCTTTATGAGGTTGAGAGTAAGTATCATGTGACAGAAATCCAGGTCTGAAGACCTCTGCTCTTCTCCATGACATGTTAAACCTAGAGCACGTCACCTTCCAGAGAAAAATGACCTTAGCAGGCTACCCTGGACTGCTTTGATAGCTTTCTGTTTGTAGCTTTTTACGACCTTGTCATCCCTAAGGCTAAGCTGTTAACAAAATGTCTGTTTCTGTTTGGGATCCTCCTGCCCACTCTCTCAAACCCTTTCCTGCTTCCTCAGATGAGACCTTTTTGCCTGAATAATCTTGTCCATCCTTCAGACCTTGACTCAGTTGGGCCCCTTGGCAGGAGCCTTCTCTGAACAGGAGCCTCCTCCCCAGCCCCCGCCTGGTCGCGGGTCCCTTTTCTCTGCTCCCACAGCACCCTTGGCCTCGTTCACCACACTTGCCCGCACCTGTCTGTGCATCCCACAGCTGTGTCTGCTCAGCACGTGACAGGTGCGTAGTCTGCGCCCAAGGGACTAAGCAGACGTTAAGGATGAGCAAAGGGTATTCCTGTGTGTTTTTAGATTCTTCTCCATAATCCTCAGATGTGGTTGTTAAATGATTCAGCTCCAGAAAGCAACAACCGTCAACAAAGTCTGTCTCAGGAAAAGATTGACCAAGTAAGTGAAAGTGCACCCCACCCCGTCCGCAGGGACCGCCTCGTGTGGGCCTGGCTGGGGTGACATGGTTGGTGGCCCGAGTCCTTGGCTCCCGGGGCTCCAGATGTGACCAGGCCCGCCCCGGGGAAGCAGACCACGGCATTCCCTTCAGAGTAGGACACCCAGGAAGCAACACAAAGGTGTTCTTTGGACTCTCTCCTCTTCTGTACACATGCCTCTTTGTGCGTTGACCTGTCTCTGACCGCCCATCTCCCTGCCTGTGACCTGCAAGGGTGTTACTATGGTGACTGTCCGGTTTGGGCCCCCATCCCATTAGCCTGCTGGCAACACTTAACCAACGAGCCTGGTCACTAGGCCGACGGACAGCACATCCTCTGGCCCGAGCTGGCTGCCTTTCCGAGGTGACTGCCCGATGCAGTTGGCCCAGGTCCCCCTTCTTCCTTCCCAAGCTGCCCCATGTGCACATTAGCAGAGAAAGCCGGTGGTCCAGGCGTGCGGTGGGTTTTAAACTTCTCCCCGCGCACCCTCGCCACCAGGATCAGACTCCCCTGGCCCCACGTGGGGGGCGGCCGTGGGGGGCGCGTCCGCTCTGTGCAGGGCGCCCTCCACAGAGCCGCTGCCTCCCTGTTCCCCCAGCTGGTGTACATGGGCTTCGATGCGGTCGCGGCCAAGGCGGCCCTGAGGGTGTTCAGGGGTAACGTCCAGCTGGCAGCGCAGACCCTGGTCCACAACGGAGGAAGACTTCCTCCCGACCTGCAGCTCTCAGCGGAAGACTCTTTGTCCACGCCGTCCACATCCCCGTCCGACTCTGCAGGTGGGTCTGGGGTCTCAGAGCACCAAGTGGGAGCTGGCGGGTGGAGGGGGTGCCTCGTCGGGGCCTGAGTGGGAGCTGAGCAGGGCGTCCCTAGACGCCCGCCCCATGGGCCGCTCGGCACTGTGGCCAGTGAAGGCAGAGCTGAGGGTCAGCTCAGTCTCTCCCTGGACGCTCCTTTCTCTCTGTCTCCCTGAGCTCTCGATGCCCACGCTTCTTTACTGCAGGCACCTCTAGTGCCTCAACAGACGAAGACATGGAGACAGAGGCTGTCAATGAGATCCTGGAAGACATCCCAGAACATGAAGAAGACTACCTTGACTCAACTCTGGAAGACGAAGAGATTATTATTGCAGAGTACTTATCCTATGTAGAGAACATAAAGTTGGCAGCAAAGAAAAACTAAGCGATGAACAGAAATAACTTTTAAGTTTCTGCTTATAAATATTCTATCGTTTTCAAGATGTAATGCAGGTCGTCTTCTTCCTTTTTACTGATTTTGCTGCAAAGTGCTGCTTCCTCGGTGTAGGAGGGGCAGGCAGGGAACAGGCATGTAGAGAGTGAGAGACGGGGGGTGGGACAGGGTGCCGGTCCCCAGGGGTGGCCTTGGGAACTGAGCCACCGCTGGCCTGACCTCGCTGTCGCCCGCTGCCTTCAGGTTCTGCGGNATGTCCATTGAGTCGGTGATGGCATCCAACCATCTCATCCTCTCTCGTCCCCTTCTCCTCCTGCCTTCAATCTTTCCCAGGATCAGGGTCTTTTCCTTTAATTACACAAATAGGACAAAAATACATTTGATGAATGTAGAACTAATTTAGGTTAAAAGGGAAATTCCTCAAAAGAGCTTTATGAGGTTGAGAGTAAGTATCATGTGACAGAAATCCAGGTCTGAAGACCTCTGCTCTTCTCCATGACATGTTAAACCTAGAGCACGTCACCTTCCAGAGAAAAATGACCTTAGCAGGCTACCCTGGACTGCTTTGATAGCTTTCTGTTTGTAGCTTTTTACGACCTTGTCATCCCTAAGGCTAAGCTGTTAACAAAATGTCTGTTTCTGTTTGGGATCCTCCTGCCCACTCTCTCAAACCCTTTCCTGCTTCCTCAGATGAGACCTTTTTGCCTGAATAATCTTGTCCATCCTTCAGACCTTGACTCAGTTGGGCCCCTTGGCAGGAGCCTTCTCTGAACAGGAGCCTCCTCCCCAGCCCCCGCCTGGTCGCGGGTCCCTTTTCTCTGCTCCCACAGCACCCTTGGCCTCGTTCACCACACTTGCCCGCACCTGTCTGTGCATCCCACAGCTGTGTCTGCTCAGCACGTGACAGGTGCGTAGTCTGCGCCCAAGGGACTAAGCAGACGTTAAGGATGAGCAAAGGGTATTCCTGTGTGTTTTTAGATTCTTCTCCATAATCCTCAGATGTGGTTGTTAAATGATTCAGCTCCAGAAAGCAACAACCGTCAACAAAGTCTGTCTCAGGAAAAGATTGACCAAGTAAGTGAAAGTGCACCCCACCCCGTCCGCAGGGACCGCCTCGTGTGGGCCTGGCTGGGGTGACATGGTTGGTGGCCCGAGTCCTTGGCTCCCGGGGCTCCAGATGTGACCAGGCCCGCCCCGGGGAAGCAGACCACGGCATTCCCTTCAGAGTAGGACACCCAGGAAGCAACACAAAGGTGTTCTTTGGACTCTCTCCTCTTCTGTACACATGCCTCTTTGTGCGTTGACCTGTCTCTGACCGCCCATCTCCCTGCCTGTGACCTGCAAGGGTGTTACTATGGTGACTGTCCGGTTTGGGCCCCCATCCCATTAGCCTGCTGGCAACACTTAACCAACGAGCCTGGTCACTAGGCCGACGGACAGCACATCCTCTGGCTCGAGCTGGCTGCCTTTCCGAGGTGACTGCCCGATGCAGTTGGCCCAGGTCCCCCTTCTTCCTTCCCAAGCTGCCCCATGTGCACATTAGCAGAGAAAGCCGGTGGTCCAGGCGTGCGGTGGGTTTTAAACTTCTCCCCGCGCACCCTCGCCACCAGGATCAGACTCCCCTGGCCCCACGTGGGGGGCGGCCGTGGGGGGCGCGTCCGCTCTGTGCAGGGCGCCCTCCACAGAGCCGCTGCCTCCCTGTTCCCCCAGCTGGTGTACATGGGCTTCGATGCGGTCGCGGCCAAGGCGGCCCTGAGGGTGTTCAGGGGTAACGTCCAGCTGGCAGCGCAGACCCTGGTCCACAACGGAGGAAGACTTCCTCCCGACCTGCAGCTCTCAGCGGAAGACTCTTTGTCCACGCCGTCCACATCCCCGTCCGACTCTGCAGGTGGGTCTGGGGTCTCAGAGCACCAAGTGGGAGCTGGCGGGTGGAGGGGGTGCCTTGTCGGGGCCTGAGTGGGAGCTGAGCAGGGCGTCCCTAGACGCCCGCCCCATGGGCCGCTCGGCACTGTGGCCAGTGAAGGCAGAGCTGAGGGTCAGCTCAGTCTCTCCCTGGACGCTCCTTTCTCTCTGTCTCCCTGAGCTCTCGATGCCCACGCTTCTTTACTGCAGGCACCTCTAGTGCCTCAACAGACGAAGACATGGAGACAGAGGCTGTCAATGAGATCCTGGAAGACATCCCAGAACATGAAGAAGACTACCTTGACTCAACTCTGGAAGACGAAGAGATTATTATTGCAGAGTACTTATCCTATGTAGAGAACATAAAGTTGGCAGCAAAGAAAAACTAAGCGATGAACAGAAATAACTTTTAAGTTTCTGCTTATAAATATTCTATCGTTTTCAAGATGTAATGCAGGTCGTCTTCTTCCTTTTTACTGATTTTGCTGCAAAGTGCTGCTTCCTCGGTGTAGGAGGGGCAGGCAGGGAACAGGCATGTAGAGAGTGAGAGACGGGGGGTGGGACAGGGTGCCGGTCCCCAGGGGTGGCCTTGGGAACTGAGCCACCGCTGGCCTGACCTCGCTGTCGCCCGCTGCCTTCAGGTTCTGCGGCCTGAGCGCCACCCTCCCTGCTTGTGGCTCCCGGGGAGGGCTGCAGGCCGAGCGGCTGGGGAGGGAGAGGTGGGTGTGTCTCCCGTCCTTCCCCTCGCCCTGCGCTCCTGCCCTCTGGAACCCAGTGCGCAGTCGTCTCCTCCTTCCCACAACGCAGCCCTGCCTCCTGCTTCACCCTCTGCCGCTTCCTGAACGTGTCCCTTAGAGCCTCAACCGTTCCAAGCACTTTGGGGGCCTTTTAGAGACAAGGCGTCAACTATAGCAGCCACACCAGACCATGATAGAGGCCTTCGGCCTGAAACAGTAGTGTTTTTTGTGCTTAGTTAAGTAGAAGTTCCCCAGTGGCTCAGACGGTAAAGAGTCTGCCTGCAATGCGGGAGACCTAGGTTCAATCCCTGGGTCGGGAATATTCCCTGGAGAAAGGCATGGCAACCCACTCCAGTATTCTTGCCCAGAGAATTCCAGGAACAGAGGAGCCTGGCAGGCTATATACAGTCCGTGGGATCACAAAGAGTTGGACACGACTGAGCGACTTAACACTCAGCAAAGCAGGCACTTGAAATTCTGGGTGGAAATTCAGAAATGTATATATATTCAGAATTCTTTACAGATATAAAATCTCTTATTAAACGGGAAAGTCTTAAATGCCAGCCAAAGCAGCTTACTTTCAATTAGCATTGTTAGATGCAGCACTGTCATAGTCAATCCATTGCCGGCTGAGATGCCTATCAGAGATTTAAGATCTCTTTTCTCCATGTCTTTGTATGGGAATTGGGTATAATACAGAAGACTCTTTCTAAAGGTTTGTAGTTACTATCCTCTTAACGGCTCAAGTAACTGTTCTGAGTTGACCATACCTTCTTCTGTAAACGTGTTATTAAATGAAGACCCTCAGCAGCACCAGGACACAGCTGGGAGAAGCCTGTGTGGAAAGAAATGCGCACCAGGTGTGTTCCCAAGACTTCCTGCCCTGTTGGAAGCTCTGCGACTGAGGGCAGAGGGGTCACACAGTTGCCGTTGAGGGGCTGGCTGAAGTGCTTCCGCTTTTTCAGAAATCATAAAGCTTGGACAGCAGGCTAGTGTAAACGGGTGGAAATCTTTTCTTGTCATTCTTTCAAAAATGGATGGTACAGGCGAAAATAAAAGATGGAAGATACATTCCAAAATTGTCAGCCTAACTTTGCAGTAAGTTTCTCAAATTCCCAAACTGAGTGATGACAATATCCGGTGGTCTAGAGCTTCATTTAGGTTGGAGATGTCAGTCAGCTTCCATTGACTTCCCATGAGGATCATCAGTGACTGTTACAGAGGCTCTGGGCTATGGGGAGGGAGTCGGGGTGGTGGGGGGTGCTTCCAGCCTCATGTAAGACCAAGTCAGGCTTGGATTTGGGGCCTGGGTTGTAGCGTTTGGCTCACAGGGTGCTGCCCTGGGCGTGGCTGGGTGTGGCTTCTCGCTTCCCCAGCTGCTGCTTTCTGACCAAGCAAAGGCTAGGGGAGCCAAGCCACACTGCCAGCTCTCACGCTCCACTTGGGTGTGAAGAGACAGAGAAGCCCGTTCTGGAGCTCAGGACGGTGCAGGTGTGCGCTGTCCACCAGCAGGGCTGCCCATCTACACGCTGACGGGCGTTAGCCCTGGCTGTGCCTCCAGCTGGTCGTGTGACACCTGACAGGTGGTGATCGAGCATCGCTCCCTGCTCTGGGATGCAAGAGAAAGCAAAGGACATTTGTGATGAAAAAGCTGTTAAACAGGAGGAAGGGTGTTGAGCCTGAAATCACAGAGGAGACGGGCTTTGCGGGGTGGTTCTCCTTGGAGAGTCAGAGGGAAAGGACACTGCGGATATGGGACAATGAGATTCCAGTGGGGGTGGAACAGGCTGAGTGTGCTGTGTTCATGAAGTCACAGGGGCTGTCCTAGGCCTGCCAGAGGGTGCGAGACAGAGGTTGGAAAGATTGCCGAGTCCAACTACAGAGCACCCTGAGGCAGGCAGGTCTCCAGAGGTGAGTGGCGCCTAGTGGGGCCGTGGAGGGCTCCAGGCAGGGGTGAGATAGCCAGGCCTGTGGGCCGAGGGGGTCAGTGGAGGCTGCAGGCACTGTGGCCAGAGCATGCTGCACGCAGTCAGATCTGATCCCATCACCTACATGAAGCTCTGCCTGCTCTTGGCTCTGGTGACACCACCACGTCCTGTCCCTGTTTTCCCGCCCACAAATCCTGTGAGTACTTACTCTCCTTCCCCTACCCAACTAAAGGGATTTATCAGAAGCAAGGATATATTACCAAAGGCAAAGAAACAACCTGTGGTTATCTGATCTTTATAGCTTCCTCAACATCTAGCAAAGCCCTCTTAGGCTGCTGAAATGAAAATTAATAAAATTGATAAACCTTTAGCCAGATTCATCAAGAAAAAGGGGGAGAGGGCCCAAATCAGTAAAATTAGAAATGAAAAAGGAAAAGAAAGTTACAGAAGAATGAAGGACCGTAACAGACTGCAAGCAACTGCACAGCAATAAAACAGCCTAGAAGAGCTGCACGAGAGTCTCAGGTACAGGTTCCCAAGACAACCAGGGAAAAACAGAAAACACAAACAGACCGATTACAAGTACTGGAATCTGTGATTTAGAAACACCCAACCGAATGTTTTTGGCTTCACCAACTCGACAGACACCAGTTTGAGCAAGCTCTGGGAGATGGTGAAGGACGGGGAAGCCTGGTGCACTGCAGTCCATGGGGTTGCAGAGTCAGACACAACTGAGCAACTGACCTCACTGAACAAAGTCCACGAGGAGATGGCTTCACAGGCGAATTCTACCAAACATTTAGAGACAGTTAAACCCATCCTTCTGAAACTATTCCAAACTGTTCTGCAGAGGAAAGAACACCTCCAAACTCACTCACTGTATGAGGCCACCATCACCCTGATACCCAAACCAAAGAACGCACACACGAAAATTACTGAAATACAACTTATCCAAATATACCATGCTGTATACATGCAAAATAGTTTTCCATTTCTTACTCTTGGAGAGGCAGCCCACTGTAGGATTCGCGCCCAGGCTTTGGGGGGTGGCTCTCCTTGGAGAATCAGGGAAAGGACATTGCGGATCTGGGACAATGAGATTCCAGTGGGGGTAGAGCAGGCTGAGTGTGCCGTGTTCATGAAGTCACAGGGGCTGTCCTAGGCCCGCCACTGTCTCTCAGGGTAGTGAGGGAAGATGCATGTGGCTGGATATGACACCGTGCACACGCGTGCTGTCCAGACAGGAAAGCAGCAGCATCTGTGAGCACCAAGGAGCAAGCGTCTGGTCACTCACGCTGCCTCTGCCAGCAACACAGTCTGAACACACTATAAACATCAGCGCAGGTACTCAAGGGGGTTCTCTGCCCGCCCTCCCTGGAACGCCTCTCAGGACTGGGAGGGCCTGTCCTTGGCAGCTGTAGCCTCGGGGCCTGGAGAACTGCTAGGAAGTGAGCGCTCGCAGACCCAGTGGCAGCCCCCAGGGACCCCTCCTCTCCTGGGTGCTGCGTCCCACCTGAAGAAGGCGGGGTGACGCTGCTTCTGCAGGTCCTTCTCACCAGCCAGCCTGTTCTGGCTAGGCCCCTGGCTTCCCAGAGTTTGGGGGTGTGGCCCAGAGCACAGTCACAGAGGTAGCACCGTGCTTTCTACCGCCCCTGGAGTCAGTACTGTTATCTGTTCATGTGGCCAGAGGGTCAGCGTCCTTACCCACCAGGCATCGACTTGGGCACCCCGGGGTGCATCTGGCATCAAGACACTTTTCTGCACCCACACCCACCTCTCTGCATCAGGGGCTGCCTCTGCCTGGGGAGGCTTGCCTTTAGCAAGATGCTCAGTTCTCAAGGGGATTCCCTGGTGGCTCAGAGGGTCAAGAGTCTGCCTGCAATGTGGAAGACCTGGGTTCGATCCTGGGGGTGGGAAAGAGCCTCTGGAGAAGAAAATGGCAACCCACTCCAATATTCTTGCCTGGAAAGCCCCACAGATGGAGGAGCCTGGCGGGCTACAAGAAATAACATCGCAGAGAGTCGGACAGGACTGAGCGACTTCACTTTTCAGCTCTCAAGGGCGGACAGTCTTCCGCAGCATTTCCTCTTCCTGCGACGGCGGCCAGCCCGGGCCGGGCCTGGAGGGCACCATGGGCGTGGACTGCGGGCATCAGCGGNTGCCTCAGAAGCCCCTCCAAACCTCTCTGTGTAAGCGGGGAGGGGCACGTGCAGGCCTTAGTGGAGAAACTGTGGACGAGCCAGAAGTGCCCCTGCCCGGGGGTCCCACCCGGTCGCCCACTCTGGTGCCCGAGGTCATGCTGCCCACCCCCCACCTCCTCTGGGTCAGGTGGGCTTGCAGGCATCAGACAGACCTGGCTGCAGAGCCTCACTGGCCCTTGGCCCTTTGCCAAGTCACTGACTCTACTCTCAGCCGCTTCACCCACAAGTGAGGACGCCGCCAGCCCCTTCCTCTGGGGCTCAGACCCAACCACACAGTGCTCAGTGCCCTAACTGCAGGGGCTAGGAAACGGCGGCGGCCGCTGCTGCCATCACCACCAGCGGTTTCTCGGTAGCAGTTTCCTACTAAAGAACAGCCTGGCCCCAGGGAAGGTCATGGGAATCCACCTGTAGCTACCGCAGGTCCCGGGATCATCCCAGCTGAGAAAAGGGCTCCCAGGGCAAGGCGTTCACGCTGGACTTCTGCTCCAGGGAGGGCACGCGGGAGAGAGAAAGGTCTAGAAATAACCTGACTGGCTATGGCATGTGTGAGGCAGCCCTCTGCTGGGACCAGAGCTGGACACCGAGGGGCCATCACGGGGTCCTGGCCCCCGCCTTTGGAGACAGGCTTTCCCGGTTCCCGCATGCCTCCCCCGCCCCTGCCCTGCTGGAGTGGCATTCACACCCCTGGTGGGTGCTGCAGGAGGTGAGGAATGGCCCGGGAAGACAAGGGCAGGGGGGTCCCCAGCTGCCACTAGCTGGCTATGGCACCAGGTCTCCTCCACTTGGCAGAGCCCAGGGTGGGCAGGCGAGAGAGCCAGGGACTGCACTGCTGGGGCCTGGAACCCCTGGAGGCTTAGGGAAAAGGAGGCCCTTCTCCGGGGCAATGGGCGGTGGGCAGAGCACATGCTCCTGACGTTGCCACTGCCCACTCCTGACTCAGCGGCCCCTTATTATCCCCGAGTTTCAGTCCCAGAGGATAGGACTCTGGCCCACCTCCTCTTCCCACCCCAGCCACCGCACAGGTCAGATTTGGCCTTGGGCTAATCGCTAAGACAGAGGCTTCGGGGGTTTCCTGTGGACCAAGTGGGGGACCAGCCGGGCCTGTGCCTCCGAGGCCCTGCCCTGCAGTCCTACTGGGGTTATGACCGGCCCGGCCAACGGAGCCTGGCTTCTGGCTTCTCTTACTGGCATCCACTCCCCCAGGACAGGGCCAAGGGGACATCCGCCTGCCCAAGCGTTCTAGCAGGATCCAGAACCTCACCTGAGTCCTCCCTCCGTCTGAGCCACCATTGATGGCGGCAGGGCTCCTGCTTGGCGCCCCCACCTGCTCTCCGCCTTTCAGGCCCTGTACATGGAGTCTGGGATGTGGCCAGCTTCCCCAGGCTCCTATGTCTCCACTGTCCCTAGAGGACTCTGGACACACACCATCTTCCCCTTTACAAGTCCTCTCTACCCGGGAGGTGCNCCCCCACCTGCTCTCCGCCTTTCAGGCCCTGTACATGGAGTCTGGGATGTGGCCAGCTTCCCCAGGCTCCTATGTCTCCACTGTCCCTAGAGGACTCTGGACACACACCATCTTCCCCTTTACAAGTCCTCTCTACCCGGGAGGTGCCCCCAAGCGGATCCCCCTCATTCTTTATGGGAGATCCGCCCTCCAGGGCCCCTCCTCGCGGTGCCCAGCACCGTCTGCCTCCTGCCCCCCCAGCCAATCACCACTGGCCCCTGTGTTTCTTGACTGTCCCCCCCCATGTCCCTCCCAGAGGCAGCCCCAGACCTCCAGTGACCACACTCTCCAGACNTGGGAGATCCGCCCTCCAGGGCCCCTCCTCGCGGTGCCCAGCACCGTCTGCCTCCTGCCCCCCCAGCCAATCACCACTGGCCCCTGTGTTTCTTGACTGTCCCCCCCCATGTCCCTCCCAGAGGCAGCCCCAGACCTCCAGTGACCACACTCTCCAGACTGCCCACTGGGACTCCCAGACCTCTCCAGGGGAGCATGTGAGGCGGAGACCCCAGTAGTGGATCTGGGCCCCACGGCCTCCACACCTCTGCCCTCTCTGGTCCACAAAGGAGGCACGGAGGGTCCCCAGCAGCTGTGGCAAAGGGAGGACGCCTCCTGCTCAAAGCAGGGGTCCTGAACTTCCCTGGTGGCGCAGTGCTTGGGCATCCGCCTGCCAATGCAGGGCACACGGATTTGATCCCTGGTCCGGGAAGGTTCCACTTGCCGTGGAGCAACTAAGCCCATCAGTTCAGCTCAGTCGCTCAGTTGTGTCTGACTCTTTGCGAGCTCGTGGACCGCAGCACGCCAGGCCTCCCTGTCCTTCACCAGNGATCCCTGGTCCGGGAAGGTTCCACTTGCCGTGGAGCAACTAAGCCCATCAGTTCAGCTCAGTCGCTCAGTTGTGTCTGACTCTTTGCGAGCTCGTGGACCGCAGCACGCCAGGCCTCCCTGTCCTTCACCAGCTCCCGGAGTTCACCCAAACCCATGTCCATCGAGTCGGTGATGCCATCCAACCATCTCATCCTCTGTCGTCCCCTTCTCCTCTAACTGAGATATAAGCAACAACTCCTGAGCCCTCTTGCCCTGGAGCCTGTGCCCCGCAACAAGGGAAGCCACCGCAGTGAGGCCCGTGCCCCGCAACCAAGAGCAGCCCCTGCTCCCCGCAGTGAGAGAGAGCCCGCGCGGAGCATCAGAGACCCAACTGAAAATAAACACGATTAATTAAAGAAAAAAAAGAAAGAAAGAAACCACCGAGCAGCACACTCTGAAAGCACAAACCCCGAGGACAGAGGCTGACAAGCTGGCAGACGCCTCACGGCTCGCCTGGGCTGGTTTCCTGAAAGGACCCCCGGGGGGCCGCGGGGGAGACCAGGGAGGCTCCAGGCAGATGGAGACAGCAGGAGGGACCTGGCAAGGTGAGTCCCAAGGGTCAGTCTCGGGAGACTCCCTGCGGCCAAGGCAGCTCCAAGGGACAGGACCCCGGGCTGTCTCCCTGCAGGGTGATTGCCCAAACGGAGGGCAGCTCGAGGCCCGCAGGCCTGGGGGTCCGCACCCATGGCCCCACATGGGGGGCAGGCCTCACCCTCGCCTTGGCTCATGACAGGCCTTGTACCGGAGCGGCAGGAGAGAATCCCCTGGGCCAGGCGGTGCACAGGGCCAGGTGCACAGCATCGGGTGACCCTGACACGCCCTGAAAAGCTGCTTGTTAAAAGCCCAGGTTACACGCTCAGTCCTGGGTTTGAATCCTGCCTCCACCCTTCCCAGCTGGGAGACCCTGGGCAAGTTGCTAAACCCGCGCTGAGCTTCCGTCTCCTTGTGTACCAAATGAGAAAAAACCTCCATCGCGAGGATCAACTCAATCATGTCGGCAGCCTGGCCGAACCTAGGAGCTGGAATGTACACCTAAAAAGCAATAGCAGCCTCTGCCCCCAAACACCCCCCTACCCAGGAGCTTTTGCAGAAAAAGAACGGGGCGCCCCCAACAATGCCACGGGTAGTCAGGCAGGCACCCCACCACCCTTGGACTGCCCCACACCTGACGGCACCTTTCCTGTCCCTGTCTGGCTGTCTTTGAAATATTTCTTTAAAAGGACATGAAGTATTATAATTCATTTTGTACACTTTTGTGTGTATTACATTTTAAAAAGTTAAATATAAAAAGAATAAAGTATTTCAAAAAGATACCAACTAAGCATAACAGACGGAGAAGGCAATGGCACCCCACTCCAGTACTCTTGCCTGGACAATCCCATGGATGGAGGAGCCTGGTAGGCTGCAGTCCATGGGGTCGCTAAGAGTCGGACACGACTGAGCGACTTCACTTTCACTTTTCACTTTCATGCATTGGAGAAGGAAATGGCAACCCACTCCAGTGTTCTTGCCTGGAGAATCCCAGGGATGATGGAGCCCAATGGGCTGCCGTCCGTGGGGTCGCACAGAGTCGGACACGACGGAAGCGACTTAGCAGCAGCAGTAGCAAGCATGACAGAATGTTAATGTCTCATTTCAAGAGGCGGCTACATAGAGTCTGTCTCAGTGTCTGCTATGCTTTATGGTTCAAATGTTTCACAATGAAAAATTTAAAACGCATAACATATGAAGGGACAGGAAAAACTCTCCACTTTCTTTCTTCACAAGGACCACCCAGCCGAGCCCAGAACCTGGGAGCTTCTGGCAAGAGCGGGGCTAAGGGAGCAGCCCCCCCGAGGTGGTCGGCAGGCTTGACCTTGAAATCAGCCCTGGCCTCTGCTCTGGCCCACCTTCTCCACAGGAGGCCCGTGCACGCCTGACTCCACCCCGACCTGGCTTCTGGAACTGTCTGGGGCCGGCTCGCTTGACCCTGGATACACGTCCCCACGTGAGGGAGAAAGGCAGAGGCCCCGCGGGGCCTGGCCGATTTCTCGGCCCCGCCTCTGCTCCCAGAAGGTTCCGAGTGGGCTGCAGGTGGAGGATGCTACGGTGGATACCACATCCATGCAGGCCCATGGCTCAGAGGCAGGTTCATCTGCTCTCCTAGCCTCTGAAAAGGCCCACAAGTTTATCTCCACGCACAAAAGGACCTGACCAGGCACAGTGTACACAGGGCAGCTCCCCAGGGGGCTAGACTCCAATAAAAAAAATTTTTTTTTTAATTAAAAAAAGATACTAGGCAGCCAACTCTCAGCTCAGCACCCACGCCCCCATCACCACAGTCTTCCTCAAGCAGGCTGTGAGTTAGAAAGACACCATTTGTATTAATAGAACCAAAGATGCACAGCCACTCTGGGGTTCACCAGGGTCAGAGGTCATTCTGTCCAAACAGAGTGGAGACCACCTCTACTCCACTGGTCCTGGGGTCCCAGGGCTGCCCTTCACCCCCAGAACCCCAAATCGGGCCTCCTGGCCCTGCTCTCCAGGGGACAGCTGCGCACTGCTTCCTGGCACCTCGAGCACACCCCCATCACGGCCCTGGTGGCTCCTGGAGCCTCAGTGTCACCAAGCCCTGAACCCCAACCTGCTCATCCCGGGTGCGGGAACAGCCTGGAGAAGGGAAGGGGCCGTGGCTGCAGCCGGGACCAGGAACACGCAGAGCCCGGCATTTCGGCCGAGGGAGGGGCTTCACCCAACGATGCTCACGGAGCGTGGCCAGCGCCTCCCGCAGGCTTCAGAGCAAGCATCACGGGCGACGCGTGTCACGAGCAGGCTCCACGGCAGGCAGTGACTCAGGAAACCCTCACGACCGTTGAGGGGAGGCACAGCCCCGGGCCCAGGATCCCTGATCCAGACTGCGGGGCCAGAGGTGTTTTGGGAGCTTTTGGACTCAATGAACACATGCGTGTTTCCACAGAGAAGTATATGTGTGTATTCCCAGGAAGTGGGATGAGCTGCTACCCCCAGTCTCATGTCTATTCAGGCCAGGCTTTGCCAAGTGAGTTTTGATGCCAAGGCTAAGGAAAAAACTTCATTTCTTCTAGGAACTTCTGGATTTAGGAATTATGGGTCACAGTTGGGCTTCCCAGGTGCCTCAGTGGGTAAAGAATACACCTGCAATGCAGGAGACGCAGGAAGACGCAAGTTCAACCCCCAGGCCAGGAAGATCCCCTGGAGGAGGGCATGGCAACCCCCTCCAGTATTTTTGCCTGGAGAACATCATGGATAGGGGAGCCTGGTGGGCTACAGTCCATGGGGTCGCAAAGAGTTGGATCTGACTGAAGTGACAGCGTGCATGCAGAGACCACAGTTTGTGGGTAGACCTGGTCCTCATCTCACAAGGAAGGAAACAAAAATTCATGTGTGAACGACACTCCCCACCCTGTTCCTGTGAATGTGATGTATTTACAAACGGATCTTTAAAGAGGCGATTAGGACCTGCTGGTGGTCCAGTGGTTGGGGCGCCATGCTTCCACGGCAGGGGACACAAGTTTGATCTCTTGATTGGGGAACTAGAATCTCACACATCATGGGGCATGGGCAAGATAGATGTAAGAATTTTAAAAGTACCCTGAACATTTATTGGAAGGACTGAAGCTGAAACTCCAATACTTTGGCCACCTGATGCGAAGAGCCATCTCATTGGAAAAGACCTGATGCTGGGAAAGACTGAAAGCAGGAGGGAGAAGGGGACGACAGAGGGTGAGATGGTTGGATGGCATCACAGACTCAATGGACATGAGTTTCAGCCAGCTCTGGGAGATGGTGAGGGACAGGGAAGCCTGGCATGCTGCAGTCCATGGGGTTGCAAAGAGTCAGACACGACTGAGCAACTGAACAACAACAACTTTAAAAGAGGTAATTAAGCTAAAATGAGGACACTAGGGTGGAACCTCATCCAGCGTGATTAGTGTCGTTACAAGAGGAAATGCGGATGCAGAGGGAGGGCCACGCGAGGATACAGAAGGGCCATCTATGAGAGCCCCGGCAGAAATCGACCCTGCCCACACCCTGCTCTTGTACTTCCAGCCTCCAGAGCGCTGAGCCGACCAGTCTCTGTAGTTCCAGCTGCCCCATGTGCAGTTACTTTGTTACACAGCCTGAGCTGACTGGGACACAGGGTGGGCTGCCGCTCGGAGCATGACCCAGGGAAGGAGCCGGGGGGTCCCCAGCAGTCAGGCGGGTCTCACCTCCAGACAGATGATGGCGCCCTGGTGCTCCCGGAACACGCGCAGCTGCTGGCCGCTCGGGATGTCCCAAGCGCGGACCGTGGCATCCGTGCTGCCCGTGAAGGCCGTGCGGCCCGGCGCGCCCAGCACCCAGCAGAGCGCGGCGCCCGTGCGGCCCCGCAGCGTCTGGTGGCAGCAGCCGCCGGCCACCTGCCACACCTCGGCCATGCCATCTGTGCTGCCCGTCACCAGGAGGCCCCCGGCCACCGCCTCCTCCACACAGGGGGCCCCAGCGTAGGCCAGGGTCAGCACACAGTTGCGGTGACCCCGGAACTCCCGGGCCACCTGGCCCCTGTCCACGCTCCAGGCGCGGGCCGTCCGGTCGTAGGAGCTGCTGAAGAGCTGGTTGTCGGTGACCAGGATCCTGGTGGTGAGACGGGAAGGGTCACGGGTCAGGTAGCAAAGGGCTGCCTGGCAGGCCGGCATGCAGTCCCCTGTGACTGGTGACTGACATGTTCAATGAGCCCAGGAGATGGATGAGAAAACGGAAATGCTCCCAGCGATCAGGAGACACGAGTCGGAGAAAAATCTCAAGGCCAAGGAACATTGAACCCCCTCTCCTAGGGACAGTGAGGCGGCCAGGGGAGGCCGTGGGGGAGCAGAGCCTCCCGAGCAGTAAATATTCCTGATTCTTACTCCCGTTCTGATGTACACTAAGCGTTTCTCCACAGAAAATACACTAGAACTCCGTGTGTAACTTCACAGGGCAAGAGAGCGGACCCTAATTTACACACGCACCCCCAGAGGCAGCTGCCTGAAGCTGGAATGGGGTGCGTCATCTATGCGGGGACAGAGGGGTCAGGACCCCCACCACAGAGTAAAACTTTGTGGCCCCTCTTTCTTCTGAAGGTTATTTATGTCTTGGCTGTGCTGAGTCTTTGTCACTGTGGGCTTTTCTCTAGTCGCAGCAAGTGGGGGCTCCCTATCAGGTATGCAGGGTCATCATCTCAAGCCCCTTCTTTCAAAAGGCCTCGCCTGGGGACTTCCCTGGCATTCCCGTCTTAGGACCCCGAGCTTCCACTGCAGGGAACAAGGAAGGGTTCCATCCCCAGTCAGGGAACTGAGCTCCCGCGTGCTGTGCGGTGCTGCCAAAAAAATGTAAACGTTAAAACCCTAACAAGGTCTCGCCTGTGAGCCGAGCATGGGCAGGAGGAGAGATGGACACAGAGCGGAGAGGACCCTCCGCCCGCCTCTCACCCAGGATGGTCCCCCTGCCCACGAGTCGTTAAGAAAGCAGCCCACACACTCTCAATAGGCGCGGCGTCTTCCCTATTGCTGGGAGGTGCGGTTTTCACCTCGTGGGTGTTTCTAAAGGCAAGTAACCTGGCAGCCTGGGTGACGCCCCAGGGGCCCGAGTCCCGCCTGCGTGGCCTGTGACGGCAGGGACGCCGGGCAGGACTGGTGTCCTCAGAAGCTCACACACCTGGCCCTGCTCTGAAACCATAAGAAGCGAAGTCCACGTCCTCACCCAGGGACACCGGACGTTTGGGAGCACAGTTATGTAACCATGCAAATACACACCCAGAGATGTTTGAACAGCCAGCTGCTCAAAAGGAGGCCCTGGGTGTGTGTGTCTGTGCTTGAGTGCATACGTGTGCTTGCCTGTGGACATGTGTGCTCAGCAGAGCATAATTTCTGTGCAGATTTACTTCTCAGGAGTCACCTGGAAATGTAGGAGACCCTGGTTCAATTCCTCGATTGGGAAGATCCGCTGGAGAAGGGATAGGCTACCCACTCCAGTCTTCTTGGGCTTCCCTTGTGGCTCAGCTGGTA